>BMAW01005663.1:936440-968654 GCA_019974015.1 Nephila pilipes | reverse complement strand
AACTCTAATCCTTAAATCAGCCTTTCAATACTATAGCATTTAGATTCTACCTCCTCTCGTTACAACGCCTCTCTGATCCTCCTTCTCCTCTCTTTCTCTACTCCTTCAGACGGAGTTTATATATTTCTTAATTTAACCGCTTCACTTCATTCCTAACTGCTTTGCATATTACATTCTTCATCACGTTTCATTTTTGGTTGGGCAAAGGTTGTTTAGCGAAAGCAATCAATCTCAATTGAAAGTTCCCAAGGTTAGTGAAGAGAAACCGCGAATAGCCCAATGTCACAAAGTCGCCTATTAAAATTCCGGTGGGATTGTCTATGAGGATATTGATTAAATCGTTATGGTTGATAAGATTACAGGGGGATGGTAAATAGTAGAAACTATGAAATATTGGTTGCATTTGGTATTGATATGGATGGTGGTATTTTCAGAGGTGGAGGCAATTTTAATAACTATATGATGATGAATCCTAATTTAATTAAAATTGCAGTGCCTCCGCCCCGACGGGTTGATCTGTCAGAACGGTATATATTATAATTTGGAATTTAAAATTTTTCAGAGGGTTTGAGGTGAGATTCCTGGACTCCTAGGATGTCAAGGTTGTAATCATCTATGCAATGTTGGAGCTTTCATATTTTTGATTTAATGCCAATTGCATTCCAGCTTGCAATCAGGAGGGATGGGGGTAGTTTATTTAGCACATGAAATTTTAAAACTAGATGGACATCATACTGCAAATGACTTGGAATGATTTTTCAATTTTTGAACATAAATCAAGTTTATTATCAGAGAATATTTGTCCTATTGATATAAATTGTTGGTAAGTTTCCATTACTTTATCAAACTTGAAGTTTTTGAAAAATTATTTCATTTCATTAACGAAAGGAAGACTTGGTTTTTTTGTCATTGGTGGGTGTGGAGTTTTAGTCGTTTTGGTTATTGTTGTTTTTGGCATTTTTGCATCGTTCTTCCCAGTAATTTGTGGTTGGTGGGGGAAGGGTTGAAATTTTTAGGTTTTTAGGGGCAACCAGGTGATGTAGTATGATCTCCATGGCTATTACAGCATTTTTTTTTGAAAGGGGGGCTTTCAAGAGTTTTGGTGCAGCTATGAGTTGGATGATTATCTCCACATTTCACACATTTATATTCCCTAGTGCAGAATCTAGACTGGTGAAAATAACTTTTTGATAACATTGATTGGGTATTTTTTTTTTTTACGGAGAGGTTCAGTTTTAACTGAAAGATATCCAATATTATTGATTTAAATTTTTTTTTTTTTTTTTTTTTTTTGCTTTCTGTTTTTGAAAATGTAACTAAAAATAGGGGGGAGAGGCTAGTTACTTTTTTTGGGGTGAATTTTAAGTTATTGCATTCATTGATAAAAGATTATATCCAGCTAATTCCTGAACTATTTCACCGTGGGAATAATTAATTAGGAGGCATTTAATTATACATTTAAGGATTCTCTCACTAGGTAATTCAAATGTGTGAGCTTCGAAATTCCTCTCTTGAACATTATTTTGTATTGTTCTGAATGCTTCAACTGTAGGGGGAAATTTTTTTAAACTATTTCTTTTGAAGTCTCCTTTAAGTTCGCATTTTGTCAGTTTCGTCATATTTTCAACAGTTGCTTTTGGGTCATCAATATTAGCTAAGATGATAAGGAAAGTTTTTTTTTTAGCTTCCTCTTTTATTACGTCGGGGAAGTCTATATCGTATTCATCAGTATTATTACTTTTTATTTTCAGTTTTATTACTACTAATTGCTTGAGAATTGATATCGTCCGCAGGGACGTCTTAAGGCATGGGCCAACTTGGCCTGGGCCCAGGGCCTCGTCTTGTTCTCTACTCGTTCTCATGATCATAGTAATTTTAATCGTCAAATGTTATTCTCGGATATGACTGGATGAAGACAGTTACTTCTATGTTAAATATTTCTATATACAATGTTTGCTGAGAATCAGGGAAAATATTAGTTTTATTTCTACAGCATGATAGGTCCAATTTATTTATAAAAATGATGCTGGGGGAAGGACAGACACAGACACTCCTTCTAGCGACTTTTTATTTATTTGCACTAGAGTTAAGGATCGCTCATGAATGGATAAGAAATATAAACTTAAGGCCCCAACAGAAGTGACAAAAACGCGTTCCCTATTTTATGGCTGGCGTCAGGGCTAGTAAAAAGAGGGTTGGAATGACCCTGAAGGAAATCACTCCTAAAGTTTTAAATCGACAATTCTTTCCATTAAATTTAATTTCTTTGAAACAGCTAAAGGTAATTATGTTTTTATTTTTGAATTGTATTTCCTGGAGATTTAAGATAATATATACATATTTATATCGCATTAAAAAAAAAGTAAAATAATATATAATTGTATTTGGTTTGATTGTAAAAATAACATCCAGTTTTAAAAAAAATTCTGCTCTTTTTTTTTTTTTTTTTTAATTTCCTCTCTATCCCTTTGAACAACATGAAATAATCTCTTAAATGTTTATAAAATTATATATAAATATTTCAATTGACTCTTTAGAATATTTTTACATTGACTAATATGCATAAGTGCGCACTTTCTCCATTTTGAATGCACTATGATGTACCAAAAGAATTTTTCAATGTGTATTGTAATTCAGAGAAATATTTTTATTTACTTCTAATTTATATGAAAAGTGTTATTTTACTCGTTTAAAATTTCAAATGATTGCCCTTTTTATTATCATTGAAACCCAAATAAAAAAGAACATTTATAAAACGAATATATTACATTACTACAGATTGTAGTAATATAATATAAATATAGAAAAACAATTATATAACAGGAATACTAGAGTACGATTTGATAATTAGATAAATAAATGCCTGTACAGCGATTGAATGTTTTAAGAGTAGGCACAGAGGCGGATTAAGTGGCTGGCTGACCTCGCGGCCGCCAGGGCCCCCAAGCTGATGGACTTCAGTTATGAGTTCAAAATGCAACAAAAAAATCTTGTACTGATATTGCAAATTCAATGATTACCCACGATTTGAATCGTATAACAATTAGTGTTGCCCTTATATATTATACGTAATTGCGGTTAAAAAAATCCTTTTTTTTTTTTTTTTTTGAAAAATGTGTTCCAGAACTTTGGTCTTTTAATATATGTTTTCGATTCTAAGTTTTTAAAAATTTGATCCCAGATATTAATGACTGTAAACAACTGCCAATGTTTAGTTCTTTCGAAAGAATTTGGCATTTGAAGGTTCGTGATTTATTGTTATCTGGATTTTTGTGTTTATATTTTGAGAATGTGGGGAAAGAGATCGAAGCAGTGTCGGATTAAACGACATGGAGGCCCCTAGGCAGTCGACTTCACGGGCCCTGTAGCCTGTTTTTCGAGCACTAACAGATAACAGAACACGCTTTTGTGGGCCCCTAAAAAGCATGGGGCCCACAAGCAATTGACTACTCCGCCTAATAAGTAATCCGGCACTGGATCGAAGTATTTTGTAATTTAGTATCAGTTTTATTTCAGTCAGCATGACAGAAATAGTGAAATATTTAAGTGAGATTGAGATTTCTCTAAATTGATGAATGAATCAAATAATGAAATAGATGAAAATAATTTTTCGAAAAAAATTGTAGAGGATCTTTGGCTATTGAAATAATTGATCACATTGATAATTGTATACTTTCATAAGGTCTGAATTTTGCTGGCATTTTTTACCATTGGTCAACTTAAATTTGATTAACTTGTAAAGTTAAGATTTCAGGTAATGTGCATCTTGTTCTTTAATTTTTTTTATTGTTTTGGTTTCATAGGATCATTTTTACACTATTTACTTTCATATGTTTGATTTTTGAGAAAAACTCGTGTGTTTCTAGTTTGATAATGTTTTCCTTTTAGTATTTCTACATTTTAAATTTTTGTAATATAGAGAAAGGGAACTATGGATAGGGCCAGCCATGTGGGTGGTGTGGCGGATGCTAAGCACCGGGGCCCCAGCATGATCAAAAACTAAAATGTACTCTTGCACATGAAAACTTGACAATATTCCTATCGTACGAAATGTGAATTTTGTCGTAAACATTATTATTGTAGATCTCTGAAATTCAACAATCTGCAAACTAATTCTTGAAATCATGCAGACTTTAACGGTTCGCACTACCACAGATGAAGCATATAATACAGGGCACTTTCTTATGATCATTTTTATAGGAAGAAAACAAATGGAGTGAAAGAAGAAAGAAATTCGCTAGTATTTTCTGAAACAAGCAAAGCTGTTTATTGTTATCCTTATAAACTGTTTTCTGCGACATCATCTAAATTACTAACTGGTTTTCAAAACTGGAAAACGTTTACGGCAACTCTGTCCAGCCACGAAATATCAATAGAACAAATATTAGCAATGTGCACTTTGTATAAAAGGTCATCTAAATTTAATAGAATTGATAGTCAGCAATTACAGAGAAGAGAACACGAAGAGCTTTATAGGAGGAAAGTCTTGAAGCGAATAATATCAACAATAAAACTTTTGAGCCGTTTAGGGGTAGCATTCAGAGGACACGATGAAGGTCAGGAAAAGAAAATTATTTAACGTGCCTGGATTATCTCAGTGAATACGATGATTTTTTGAAGTTGCGCCTTCAAAAATACGCCAATCGAGGACGAGGCAATGTTAGCTACCTGTCCCACCAATTCTACCTGAATTTATAAGCATTATTGGGAAAGAAGTAAAAGCCCATATAATTAATGAGATTAAGAATGCGAAGTATTACAGTATCGTAACTGACTGTAAGCCCGACTTTTCACATGTTGACCAACTAACATTCGTCGTAAGATATGTCTCATCTAGTGGTGAAATAAAAGAAAGATCTCTGCAATTTTTACCCATAGAAGGACATACTTGTTTATATTTGGAACAACAAGTATTAGAAATCTTAGCTAAATTTGGACTGGATATTAAAAATTGCAGAGGGCAATCATTTGATAATGCGTCTAATATGTCCGGGTGGTACTCAGGTCTACAGGCACGTATTAAAGAACACAGTCCAAGCGCAGTTTATATTCCTTGTGCCAGTCATTCTTTAAATTTAGTTGGAAATTTAGCAGCAGAAAGTTGTAGCGATGCAATTTAATATTTTATGCTTGTGCAGAAATTATTAAATTTTTTTTTCTGTGTCAACCCATCGCTGGCGAATTTGAAATCAAAATCTGAAAAAGAGTAAACATGCAATATCTGTGAAAAGCGTTTCAGATACACGATGGTCAGCAAGAGCAGATGCCGTACAAGCTGTAAGACTTGGTTATACACACCTAAAAGAGGCCCTGGCTGAAATCCGTGATACAAATGAGGAGAAAAAGATCACAATACTGGAGGCTACTTCCCTTTTGAAACAGATGGGCAAGTATGAAACTTCCCTAATGACCGTGATTTGGGATACCATACTCCAGAGAGTGAGTGCTATTAGCAAATCATTACAATCAGTTGGGTGTGAGCTATTAAAAGGATCTAATCTACTGAAATCTTTAGAAAATTTTATACAAAATTTCAGGAATGAATTTGGAAAAGTAGAACAAAAAGCAACTGCTTTATCAGGGCTCTCATTTCAAAAGGAAGTTGAACAAGCTTGTAGGCAGCGAAGGAGAAAAATCATTTTCGGTGAAACTAAAGAAGGTTATGAATTTGAAAATAGGGAAAATTTCTTGGTCAACTCATTTTATGTCATATGCGATAGGAAAAGCGCAGCACTATCCCGAAGAGCTGGAATATATGAAACTGTTATAGAACACTTTTTTGTATTTTTTGACGAGAGGTTATCTGAAATTAAGAAGAAAGCTGTACAAAAATTAAAGGATATTTACAAAGACGATATTGAATCGTTTGATTTTGACGATGAATTGGATCAGTTTTTGCTATTTTTAAAAGAAAACAAAGATACTATGAACACTCCAATAAAAAATTTTTAGAGATGCAAAAGAAATGGTCTCGACTTTCCCTAATGTAAAGATACTTTTAAAAATATTTTTAGCTATACCAATATCAAATGCATTAGGTGAGAGATCCTTTTCGGTTTTAAAGAGCGTTAAAAATTATTTAAGAAGTAGTATGGGAGAAGACAAACTGAACAGCATGGCCATATTTTATATAGAACAAGATGTTTCGGACCAAATAGATACTTCAAAAATAATAGATGAATTTGCCCAAGAAAAATCAAGACTTAAGTTATATAGCAAAATTTTAAAATAAAGTTAAAATTTTTTTTGAGCCGTTAATTTTTTTTATTAGCTGTACTTTTTATTATGAGAATTTAAGGTCAGCGAATTTTTTCACTATTTAAGTTTTTCGACTCTTCAGCCCACGGGGCCCCAAACCATTTACCGCCAGGGGCCTCCAACTAGCTTAATCCGCCTCTGAATGGGCATCAAAAAATGGAGACATTCTCTTCCAACACAGTACAAGATAAGAGATTTTTAGTGTATAAGACCCCTCGCTAGAAATACTCTATATGCTTGTGTATGTTTAATCAGACTTTCCTGTAGAAAATTGAAATTTATTATAAAAACTTTATTTTTATACACCATTTTATTTACAAACTTGTGAGCGAGTTTTTTCCTTTTTTTTCTTGAACAGAACAAAACAAAATGAAGTAGAAAAGCAAAATGCATATTACGTGAGATATGGCATATTGAGTTTTAGAACAGTGTATTTATTTATTTATTTTTAGGAACAAAATAACAATTTTTTTTCAAATAGCTCGTCCCGAAAATGTGTGTTATTAAAAAAAAATCTCTTAGTTATTTTTAGGATATTAATAAAAGGGGAACCACCATTTAATAAATTATTCACAATTTTTCTTTAAACCATTTTGTAAAGGTTTAAAAGTGGATTCTAATCTGTAACTGGTCATTTATTTTAAATTTTACTGGTCATTTATTTTTTAATAACTGACCCTTTTTTAAAAAAACTTCCCTCTTGTGGAAAATGGGTACTCCAGTTAGTATTGATATAAAACCTTTAAGGCTCCCGTCCACACGACACCAAAATATCTCGAGTGTAATTTCAATCGTATGGAATTTTGTTCTTTTCTATTTACATTTAGTGCATTACTTTTAATTGCATGGAATAAAATGCATTCGAAACTGCCAACAAAAATAAATGTTTCTCTGGATTTTGATTTTTTAAAAAACATTTTGCAAGTATTTTTAAATATTTAAGTATTTTCATGAGCCTGTATTGTTTAATTAATGATCAATTACTGGCAGCGGATACTCGAATTTCTGCTGAATTTCTGAAAGGAAGTGTCCTTTATAAAGGAGTATCAAAGTGTTCACAAGCGTATAAGACAACGCAGTGTTAGGGTAACTTTCCTTGAAGGAAATAGCGATACCGATTCAATGTTCGAAAACAGCCACAGGCAAAAATGAAATTTAAAATAGAAACTTTTTTACCAATAATCGACTCTCTAATTTGCAATATACAAACGCGTGGTAAAAAAATATGAGGAGCTTTTGAAATGTTTGGATTTTTTAATAATATTTCTAGTTTGGATGAGACAGAAATTAAAATAGCATGCGAGAAAACAACAAAATTTTACTATGAAACATTAATGGAGAGGAGCTGATCTTGGAATGTCAACATTTCAAGTCATATATGATCATTGATGGCGAAAAACTGAAGAAAAAGCAAAGAGAAGGAATGGGGGAAAAAAAAGAAAGATTAATAAAAATTCTAATTCTACAAATGCTGATGAAGAGCAGTTATTAGATGAGAGAACTAGAATTAGGATCAACACTGCCGACTCGTCGGTATTAAATTAGACTGAAAGGTATCAACACATCACTTTATTCTTCTCAAAACATAACTAACTATTTACAGTTGTTGAAAACGGCGTAACAGAAATGTTTGATATAGTCTCGTTTTCTACAAACACACTATATATATACATGTATAATAAAAGACTATTCGCAATGATTCCTAATATTGAAATAATAATGAAAATTTTCTTATCAATGATGATTACTAACGCGAGTGGTGAGCGTTCATTTTCAAAATTCAAACTGGTCAAAAATGACGTTTCACGTTTGAATAATGTAAGCCTGATGAGTATTGAAAATGAAATTTTTTCAACAATTGATTATGATGATCTAATTAATGATTTTGCGAATTTAAAGTGTAGAAAACGAATATTCTCATAAAACCTCATTTTCCTATGGATTGCTTTTATTGAACTGTATATACACCAAATTAGATTAAAGGGTCGCAGGTGGGGCCTATTTTATCATAAGACACAGGGCCTCAAGAAGTCTTAAGACGTCCCTGATCATCCGTATCAGAGATGAAATCATCATTGCTCTCGATGTCTGAATCTTCATCTGAGAGCTCAGAATATTTGTTGTTCAATGAAAGGTTTAATTCCTGTTTATTTATTTATTTTTATTTTTTGAATTTGTATCTATAATTCTTTTGGGAGAATTTAACTTTCCTTTCATTTTTACTTCGTGAAATTCGTTGTCTTTACTTATGGTAATAATGGTAGGAGCGGATTTTAACTTTTCAGAGCATTTGGAAGCGGTTTCAGAAGCTAAGTTTTTAAGTAGAGTTTCAAATTTGTCATTTGCTTCCTATTGAGATTTTTCTACCTTTTTTATTTTCAATCCTGGGTTAGAGACACAGTATTATTTAGAATTTGATTTCAATTTTTAAAACAATTCATAATATCACATCTTGGGTGATGTTTTCTATTTCGCTTGATAATATTTTAAGAGTTATTTTCGAAAACACTGAGTGGGCAGTCCAAACATGAATCATTTTCAACAGAGTCAATAGATTTTTATTAAGAAAGAGAGAATTTGATGAAGAGTGCCTAAGTTGTGATTAAAGAAAAAAAATCTTTATTGGTTTCAAGAGCAACTATCGAGTCATCGAAAATGGCACTTATCTCCTCTGGTTTCAGCAATTCAGCAACAGTCGATTTGAGATCCAGGTAGCTTGGCATGAAAATCCACTGAATTGATTCCTCTGTAGCGAATTTTTATGAATTTAAAAATAGTCCTAAGGAACGCACAAGGTTTCAATAGCGCATAGCGTCTACTTGCACTTTAATCCACTAAAGGTGGTTTGGACATGAAAGTCCGAGGAAAGAAGAAGTCTAAATATTCGGTCCAAAATGCAGCAGAGGAAGTCACAAGAATATGCAAGGAAAAACTTGCATGAAAAAGTCCTCATGAGAAATGATGGGAACAAATTGCAGTTTGCTCCCAATACGTGTAAATTGGCCAGGTGTCCAACATTTATATTTTATTTTGATTTCGAGTAATTAATTCATGAAATTCGCAAAAAAAATTTCTTCTGCGAATATTCTGGAAGGAAACATTCATTTCTTGTATTGTTCTCTTTTGAATTTGCTCTGACAATAACGTCAGAAAATTTAGTCCTATTCATTCTAAGTACTGCATCAATGTACTTAACAAAGCCTCGAAGGAAATTATCTATTTCATTCGAGACAACGTCTAAAGAAATAGTATTTAACTGGTAGGAATTTTAATTGGGATTGAGTTTTTTTACCTATATTGGGAAAATATGTTCAAGTTCTCATATAGTCCTCTAGGAAGTCTCAATTATATTTTTTTTTAAATCTGCAGGGCTCTGCTCACTATCTTTGGATAATCAGTTATAGGCAAAAATAATAATTCTAGTGAGTTATTAAACAAAATAAAATCGAAGGAACCTGAAGGTTAAAAATGACCTTAAACTGTACTAAAAAAAATGTCCAACTTTATTTTCATAGATGGCGTTAAAAGTAAATTAAAAAGCATGGGTTCAAGAGTTATCAACATTAAATTGCAATGAGATCTGGATTGTTTATGTTTGACGGATTTGTTTATAAAATGTACCGCTTGTGTCTCAGTTCGGCGGTAATTGAACGAAATTATATCATTTAATCGAAAGTGTTACTTTCTTATCTATGGCTCTGTATATTGGATCTTTTTGTTAAAATAACCTTTGGGTGATGTCTCTTGCACAGAAGTCCGTGAAGTATTTGTTTAACTGTTGTTTTTGGATAATTCTCCTCCAAGTGTTTCCAAATGTGGAAGGTAATTCATTTGAGTTATTCCAAGAATGCAATTTTTTTTTTCATCAAATGACGCATAAAATAAAGAAAAATCCGAACATTATTCATTTTAATTTAATGAGAATGAAGTTGAAAATTTAATTTATCTGTTGGAATGAATGATAATGTATTTATTAGTAATATTTTTGTTGATATATGAATAAATAGAGGGAACTTTTTTCGAAAGTGGTAATTTTATTTATATGAATTGCATTTTTTAAAATATTGGTAATATTTTTTGTGTGCATAAATAATATGTTAACAGGACTTCGTTGCATAACTTTGATCACTCACTAGCAATTGTAACATTTTTTTTTTAATTTACCGTTAATTTAAGAAAATTAAATTTTTTTACTGTATCATCATTAAATTTAATTTATTCAATTGCGATGACGAGGTAAAGGAATTTTTTTTTTTAATTTGGTCAAAATTAAAAAAAAAAAAAATTCAGCATTTTTATAATTTTATTCTACTGAACCTGTCAATTCACGAATGAATTTTTTCATTTTTCTTATTTAAATTTTGTGATCTTTTTTGGCGATCTAAACATGATTTATTTTTATTTTAAAATTTTTGGTATTTTCATTAATTCATAACAATGCAAAAATATAATTTTTTTTGCCAAGTGATAAATTTATTCCTTGTTTTTAGTCATAATGATTCTATTAACAACTAATTGTATTTATTGAAAATGAGTATGATATTTTAATTTTAAGTTTGTTGTTAGGCTATTGTGAATTATCTTTTCTATTTCTATGTATTTATTAATTATTCAATTTAAAATTGCAATATTCATAGGTTCCATGTTAAATAATTTTGTAATTGATTACTCAATATCTTTTTATCCCTGAAGATTTTTATAATATGTTATATAAATTTCATAATAATTGTTACATTTTTTTTACTCTCTATTTCATATTAACATTTTTTACAGTTAATTTTTTACATATTATTAAACAATGATTAAAAAGTTTATTTTTGCCATGCTTGTGAAGGGAAACTTTTGTTTTGGCATGCCTGTAACTTTTAAATACATCAAATTGTTTCATAACTTTTTTTTAAAACCAGATGGTATGAAATTTCTTATGTGTACTTAAATATCAATTTCTTTGTATGTAGTATTGATACGATGTGAAATAACTGAAATATTTGTGAAGTAGCCAAGATCTTTTGTTCAAGATCATAAAAAAATATTGAAGGAATTTTTTTTTTTTTTTTATTAAAAAATGTTTTCCTTAAATATATTTTTCATGTTAAATGGCGGCTCTGTCAATTTTATATATTAGATGGAATATTGCATCTTTTTTTAATTTCTTATTTATATATTTTTGGTACTTAATTTTCTTAAAAGATGAATTTGTATTGTCAATGTAAGGCATGTTGCAATAAATGAATGAAATAAAGAAAGATTTAGAAAATAATTATTTTCTTATAAAAACTATTTTATAATTCATAGTAATTGTATTTTTAATTAAAAATGCACTTAATTAAATATACTGAGTAATTTTTTTTATAAAAAAATATATATATTGTATTGATAGTTAAAATGTAACAATTCTGGTATATTTTCTGAGTTTTATTTTTTTATTTTATTTGTGCCTTGTATGATGAATATTATTTCCTAAATATACACATTACTTGGTAATTATTATTTCCTTTTTAATGCATTTTGGTTTTATAGTTTATATATGTATGTGCTGAAATTTTAAAATTTTTTTACTTCATTAGTAGCTTTTTATTTCCAAGATAAAGTTTGATTTTGAATTCAGTTCATTTTTCTCAGTGGTTCAGTTGAATATAATTTCAGTTATATAATACCAAAGTAATGAGCTGTTCATCTTTCAGTGATACTTGATATTGATAAAAATATGAAAGATGTGTGGATTTTCTATGTGCTTTTGAATTCTAATTTTAAAAAATTCAGAGGAGAAAAATAGCTAAATATTTTTGCAGATAGAATGAGGAGCCATGTTATTGTTGTAAAAATGTTTTATTTCTACATAATTTATTCTAATTTGATAGACAAGTAAATATAAAGGAAGGGCTATATATATTAATATCATTAAGCTCTTTAGTTTTCTAATGATTGTGCCTCTTACAGCATCTAATTAATTGTTATAAGGAAAATAAGGTTATTATAAGGAAAAATATTCAATGAAAAGTTAATGGATCCTTAGGTGCAAGCCTAAGGATCCATTTCTTTTTTTAAATTAAAGCAATTTGATCTAATGGTTGGTAGTTATACTTACTATGGTCCTGTAGTAAAGGTATTATTTTGTATACATGAGGGAAATAGCTCGTAAATGATTTCAGATTTGAAAAGACAATTTTTGAATTCTGATATGTTTTTTTTTTTTTAAATGTTTTGCAATTAATGATGAATATTACAAATAAAGGGACTTTGACATCAATTAAATAGCTTTTAAACCAGACTTATTTATTTGATTGAAATATATGTGATTTGAAATGAAATTATGTGTATTAGAGTTTGTTATAAGTTTATCATATATGTTTTAAGCTTTACATTAGTTTGTTTTTGAAAAGTTTAAGGGGTTTAAAAAAACTTTTTTTAAAAAGTTTTATTAACATGTACAGTACCAGTCCTGTAGATGGCTATTGTTATTTGTGGTTATGTACTTTTTAAAATTATAAACTTTGTGACTTGGGATATATGGGTTGAATAATGAGTCTTATCTGTTGAACCTGATTGTGATTGTACATCATAATGGAGGTTGCTGTTAGAATTAAACAAAGCTGGAGCTCAAAGCCCTCTTTTAATGTGGTCGTGACAGATAATAGAAAGGTTCCAGAAGTTGAAGGGAATATAATTATTTTAAAATTGACATTAGTTCAGAATTCTGAGGCTCTTTTTCTGAATAGTTATTATGTAAATCCATAGTATTGTTAATTAGAAGCAACTATTATTTGTGGATGGGCTGTTTGTCCTAAAATATTTATAACCATTTGATAGTTGCAATAAGTGGGATATGGATGACAGAAATTGAAAATATCTTATGAAATCTTGGATTTTTAACTAAACATATACCAATTTAGATTCTTTCAGTTTTAAAACATTACATAAGAAATACATCAGAAAATATAATAATTTATTTTGAATAAATGTAAGTGAAAAAATTAATTGTTTTTAGAACCAAAAATTACATTTCTATCAAATACATTTAACTATTTATTCACCTACTTAAACCAGATAGATTCAATGCACATCTACTTTCAAAAGCGTAGTGTATTAAAGTGCTTACACTCTACAGATATGAAATGTTATTTCTCTGGATGAAAAAAAAATCCAGAAAAAAACATTTAGTGATATATGTTACTAGAATCTAAGATGCCTGAAAATCTGTTGTGGTTGTGCAGAAGTATGAAAAGAATGATTATAATTTTTCAGCAAAATCATTAGTTCAGAATTCTGAGGTTTTCTTCCCCTATTGTTATTGCATAGATCCATACTAGTGTTCATTCAGAGCAATCATTACTTGTGGATAGACTATTTATTAAGGAAAAGTTGGATTTTTGTAACATAATGTTGCTAGAAAATTGGGCTACATTAAGTTACAAAACTCACCTTTTCTCTTTTTCTTCATATTTTATAATACAATATTTGCATTCAATGTTTAAGGAAATAATGAAAGAGCCTTTCTTAAATTCTATTATAACAAAAGAAATGAGACTCAAGTAATTAACAACCTGTAATGATATTGCCTTAAATATAAAAATAATACAACCAAATTTAATTTTTAATTTCATATGGTTAATACTTAAATACAAACTGTATAAAATACATAAAACAGGATTTTTATAAAAGGATTTTAAAATATTAATGAAACAATCATTGAATATGTAGGTTTTTAATTTAAAAACTTTACTTTGTAAACTAATTAATGAATTGTCAATTTTTTTTAGCATTTTGTTGGCCTATTTTTTACCCAGTTTATTGCTTGTAATTTTGTTTTACTGACAAAATAAGACCTCTTCTTTTTTTTAAAAAAAAATAATGTACTCTCTGGGAACTATACCATGTACTTTTTTTTTAAAAAAAATATTTGACTGTGAGCTCATCATTCTCCCGTGGTCAAGACCCGTGTGGTGACCGGGGATGACAGAAGATTCTCACTGTAGCTCATGCATGTTGTAAAAGGCGACTAAAATGGGTACCCAGCGTCTGGGGGTATAGCCGGGCACCCTACCCCTGGGGATTATATCAGGGGACCTCAGGGACTTGCCTTCATCATGACCCCGAGGCACCTTAGTGATCTTTTTCTTTCCCATGGGGTTTATTGTCTTTGGTAAACGCAGGTGAAGCACTCCCGGGATACCCTAGCGATCCTTCTCTATATTCGATCCTCCTTCTTGACAACCATTTTTACCTTTTTTTCAACTTCACGTGTAGTCCACAGTTTAATCTTGTTTGGCGCAGCATAGCCATATTTGGCTCTTGCGCCAATAAATTTTACATTCACTCATTCACTACCCCGTGGTCAAAAATGCATGCATTCTGACAAGAATTAGTTGCTTGCTGGTTTGCCTTTGATGACCTGTGGTTTTAAAGCTATTATTCTTTTAATAATTTATGTGCAGCTCATTAATTACGAAATAGTTTTAATATTTTTCACTATTTATAAGAAGGGGGAGGGGACTTTGAAAGTCATCAAAGTTGCATTCCCCAATTTTGAATCAGAATCATGCTCGTGCAGGCCAGTTTAGCCAATGTGTGCTTTTCTTCAACTTTTAATCCTTTTTCATTCAAATCTGAATGAATTGTGTATATGTTGAAACAAATAATTATTAATGATTTTCTTAATTTATTTGAACAATCAAAATCTGTCTCTTGTTTATAAGTATGTACAAGTTTCACATAAATACCAATCATTAAGTCATTAGTTCACATTTTACACTGTGCACATTTTCATGAAATATAATTTTTAATTTTCTTCATCCGTTTCTAAGAAGTAATAATGTAACAGTTGTATGTGAATACTATAGTTACACAATATATATGATTGACACATGGAAATCGTAGAAATGTGTGTGGTACTTATAATAATTATAGTATATGCTATTTTTTATTGTACAGAGGTAAAATTCTTAACATGTTTTACTGAAATACGTTGCAAATTCCACTGAGATATTGACTATGAGCCACATTTTAAATTATAATCAGCAAATACAATATTTTAACTGGTAACTCATTTTCAAATTTCCACAACATTCTGTGGGAAGACATTTAATATCAGATTAGATTTAACGAGAAAGGGTTCCATTATTTTAAATAGGTCATAGAGAATTCAGTTTTCAGACCCAAGACTTCCCTGCTACCAGTTTACAATAGCTTCAAAACTATGAAAGAAACTCATTGTTGCTGCAAATGATATATGTAAGGATTTTGGTATTTTCAATGTTTAACCCCCAACAAATTATTGAATGCATTAAAATGGTATATACTTGTTTTACATTGATAATGACTATATTTGATAATGTTAAAAATATATTCTGATGAGAGTTACTATTACCTGCGGCTAATTTTCCCTTCAATTTGCATATTTCTTAAAATAAATCCAACGTTAATTTTAATATTGCAATATGTTTTTCAAAAGAATTATAAAAAATATATTGCATATAAATTAGTTCTTATCAGGATATTTTGACCTGTAAAGAGAAATTCTTTAGATTTATTTTCTCAAAATTTAAGAAATTAATGACATTTTTTTTTTGTGTAATCGTATTAATGTGTCTATGTCTGCTTTATTTTAATTCATATTTTTCGTTCATGCGATTTTGTTAATTTAACATTTTGTAGAATGAAACTTATACATTTAATGATATTTTCTTTGTAAATTCATAAAATGACCAACAAGTAGGTGGATTATTTTTTGTAAATATGTTAATGACATTTGTGACCTTCTTATTTTTATGATATAGCTTAACATAGTTCAAAAATGGGAAATTATTGAAACCAAGTTCAGGCTTAATGTTACTTTACATTTTATACCAAATACCCCCCCCCCCTTTAAAAAAAAAAAAATATTTACTTTTGTATCACATCAAGCAATAGGACATACAACATAGCATATTAAAGCTCCTAGTTAAAATTGCTCCACTTGAAACTAGAATTGCTTTGTTTTTATTTCGTTTTGAGGGACAATTTCAACCACCCCTTTTTTTTTTTTTAAAAAAAAAGAAAGTCTCAAAGAATTTGTCTGTATATATATAAGTTTGTAATGTTTTTCTTTTGGAAGAGTTGGCAAATGTTCTTGTTTAGTTTTATTATGACATTACAATTCTGTTATGTGAGATGTAATGTATGATGTGAAGTGTAATTTTTAAAATTTGCTAATTTATTATGTTTTAAATATTTAATAAATTTCTGTTTTATACATATCAAAATATTTTATGGATTGATAACTAGTTAGTATTATTGTCTTTTTTTTTTAATACTGTGTATAGATTTGAGCTTGTGTCTACTCTTTAAATGTGGCATTTTTAAATATCTTTTAAATATTAAAACTTCTTGTTTTGTTTCACATAAATTACTTCTAATGTGGTCAAATTTCTTTAAAAAAATTTCTTTGCCATTTGTACTACAATTGAGTTGTAAACTCAATGGTGGCTGCGAATCTAGATTTTTAAAATTACTTTTTGTAACACATTGCTATCGGATACTTCTTACTGCGGATTCAGCTATCTTATGTTGATCATAAAGCAATTTTTCCCCCTCCAAATTATCGTACATATTATTTCCATTTACTTCCTACGCGAATGGAACATTCTAGTAATGTAAATTGAAACTAATTTCGAGATTTTTGTTGGCGTTTCCTTATCTTTTTCCAAACATCTATTTTATATTGAAACCGAAGAAGAAATTAACAGCGATCTAAGCTGAATATAGAATTTTTTTTTTTTTTTTTTTTTTTTGATAAGCTCGAAAGCTTTTAAATATGACTTAGTATTTTTAAGAACCTCTCTCCTTCAACTATATGATAACAATTTAAATGAAATAAATTGATATATTCTTAGTATATAGTTTTTTTTTTTTATTATTATTATGCATATTCGTCCTATAAATCAGTGCTCCGCAACCGGTGTGCCGCGGCACACTGGTGTGTCATGAACCAGATACAGGTGTGCCGCGGTCATATACATTGTATTTGACATTTTACAATTTTTCATCATGCATTTAATACACAATGACAATTTTTTTTTCATAATAATGTCTATTTTTCTAAATATACTATAGAATAATTATTATAACTAAATAATTATTCAATGGTCCCCTGGTGAGAACAATTGAAAACTGCACAGTGTGTTGTGTAAACACCAAGGCCCACCAAATTAATCATAGATAAAGCAAAATGACCGTTATGCGCGTTATTGAAGACTCATGCGCATGTGTTATTTGCATTTGCGCGTGGTACATCGCGTTCACTCGTATGTCATTGTTGTCACTATTTTACAACACAAAGTTAAATAAACACATTCCTACCACTAACGATAATTATTATTAATTATCTTACTGAATTATGTATGGTTAACGTTCTTCGTATAAAAATTTTTAAGTTTTATACCCCTTTAAATATGGATAAATTTTTACGTTGGAAAGATTCGTCTTCACGTACAGATGATGAAGAACCCAACAAACATTTATTGTAAAATTTGTGTATCAATTAATACCTATATACTTTAGCTTTTGGTGTGCCGCGGAATTCTAGAAAGAATTTTGGTGCGTCGTAGGTGAGAAAAGGTTGCGGAGCACTGCTATAAATCATACAATCTTAATTTCTTTAAAAGAAGTTTTATTATAATGATGAATATTAATAGTTGCAGTATTTTTCAAAAACAAATTAAATACTGGAGTTAATGGGTGTTAATGTGAAATGTACTTAATCTGATTAGTTTTAACTTTATTTCATGATTATTGATCCATTAGGTTACATTTTTAATATTTGCAACATAAAAACTGACCGTGAAATTAAAACTAGAACAAAATTTTTCTTTTGTTATGGAATTTCGTCTATATGTAATATATTCTTTAGAGTGTCTTATGTGAAGAAAATATGCGTGTGTGTCAGATTCAATATTCATGATGTTAATGTCTAAGCCGTTTCATTTTCTTAAAAAAAAATGTCAAGAAAACCCGAGAAAATGGGGTAAAAAGCGCAGTCTGAGGCAAAAGAAATGAAGGAAAAAAAAAAAACAATTTTTTTCTTGGAAAATTGACATGTTCTGACTAAAACTCCTTATCCCTCTTATCCAATGCCTTCTTTTCATGTCATTGGTTATATATAGAAGAGGGTGCAAGTCATGTATGGATTCCTTTACCGGTAACACAAGATTCTATTGCTGCCAACAAAAAATAAGCTGCCTTTTTTATTTTTATTTCCAGTTTTTAAAAAAGAACCGGAAAGTGAATTTAAGTATCAGTACTATAATCCGTGAACAATAACTCGGTAATATTAAGCTGTCGAATTACCTCTATCTTGTAATGTTAATTTATTATGTTTTTAAATATGTTTATTATATTTAGATATAATAATATGATTGCCATAAAAGGAACGCAAAAGAATTAGTACGGAAAGAAGAGTAATATGGAAATATTTACTTTTTTCTTGTGGCTGCGGTAGTCTAGTGGTCATGATTTCAGAGTCGTGGCCGGCGGTTTTCGTTGAGTCTCGGGTTCGAGCCTTAATGTCACTAAATACCCGCCGTGTAGCTGGGGCTGATGCACGTTAAATCTGTGGGAGCCCAAAGTCCTTTAGTTGGCGTGGTATGGAAGTTAGGAGACAGGTGTTGTGTCCTCATCACTTGACCGATGTGCAAAATTACGAGGTCCGACCCCAATAGCCCTCGTGTTGTTTCCAGTGCAAAGTTATTAACACAAAATCAAAACATTACTTTTTTCTCTTGACTGTTGAATTACATTTTATCTCTTTTGTATAGTGATTTTGAACTTTAATTTTTTTTTAAAAAAATATTTAAAAATACATTAAATGGTGGGAGGAAAACGTAAGCAGACAAGGAGAAAATTTTTCTTTGTTTTATTCACATACAGTTTTTTTTGTAATAAATTTGTTGTTCAGAAATCTGTTTTTTATATTCTGTTTTTTAATAATAAGTATTAATGGTAACTTTTTTAGTAAAATGATGCATTGTTTAAATGTTAATGAAATTTATATATTTGTTTTCTTCATGACTATTCATGACTATGACATAAAGGAATAGGAACTAATTTAGTTGAGTAAGCGCTTGGAAGAAAAAATCTTATTGGATGTGTTGCGTTTTAAAGTCTTTTAGTTTATCCCTCATCAAAATTTTTTGAGGTTTTTGTTACATTATTTAGAATGATTTTATTCTATTCTATTTGATTGTATTACACAGTTAGCCTTTGCTCATTTCCCGAAGTTAGTTTTTGCAAATAGATTTACAAAAAAAAAAAAAAAAAAGAACTGCATCATCTGGCTTTTGTGTACGTGAAATACGTTTCATATAATTGAGGGTGTGAGATTAAATAGTTTATTGTTGCAAGTAAGAGCTATATTTGCAGTACCTCTTTAGAGGCTGACGCTGATTGAGATATGTCGGGTCCGAGCTCAGATTTAGACATCTTGGATATAGATTTATTGCATCTTATTTCACCTCCTCATTTTTGGTTTCCTTCAAATGGAGACTTACTATTAAAAAATATCTGAAAGAGTAGGCAATTCAGGGCACAGTGCAAGAACCAAGTAAGTCCAGATGAAAGTAAAGAAGACATTAGGTTATGCCGTTGTCTTTTCCCACCTTGTGCCACAAAGAAGATTCGTACTCGCTTCTTGGACCAATCAAAACAGCTGTATTCATCAGAGGAAAAAATGCAAAACATACCCACCATTTTTGGAAGAATTTGGTTTTACATTGTTATTGCACCAAGTCTCTTGGTAGTTCTATGTAAAATCTGACTGCTATATTGTCAAATAATATTTAAGATATTCAGTAAAATTTGAGTATACAGTCCATTGTGTTTCTTCTTTTTGTGACTAAATAAATTTTCTGCAATCAGAGTTTATAAATTTTTGTTTTTACTTTCCACGGAATCTGGTTATTCGATCCCTGAATTTTTGGACATTTTCTGATGGAGCATTGCCCTACTCTTTTTCATAAATATATGGTTATTTTTGAAGTAAAGCACACACGTGTGTGTTTTTTTTAAATGTTACTTCAAAAAGTACTGTCATGTTAAATGTCTTTGAAAATGCGTGTTGAATGCACATATTTTAAATATAGAAAAGTATATTAACATGGAATATATGTGCTTTGTTAATGCTTCAAAAGTTTGAAATCGAGACTTGGAAAAAGCGTCACGCTGGTGTTATCGGAACACTTTAAAAATGCGCAGCAGAAGTAGTAATAATAATAAAATAAGATTAATTATTTGAAAATGCGTTGTAAACTAATTTATGTGTGATCTTTTTTTGATGTCAACTGCGTTGTTGTAATAATGCAGTTACGTAATTGAATAAAAAGAATCATTTTTGATAATTCGCGCGTTTTTGGAAAATACCACTGCTTTTAAATCCCTTCCAGAAAATCAGATTGGTTCATGGCAATTTTGTCACTAATCTTTTTTACTATTCAAGAAGTGCCATTTGAAAAAGCGTATCATATATTCTCTACTATTTATGTGTTATGTATAAAATACATAAATTTGATATGTTTCATTAGTTTTTTCCTCTCATCAAATTATCTGGCAGTATGGGAAATATCATCTGCTGTATGAAAAACATTTCGATGATGTACTTTCGAAATAAGATTTCTTTTTCAATTTAATTAATTGAGACGTTAACTAATCCGGTGCGTTCGTTTTCTTTCTTTCTTTGTGCCATCGTAAATCTATTCCACACACACTCTTTATACCTTTATTAAAACATCTCGACGCGAGAGATATCTAGATTACACAGTCATAAAATTAATGCCCTAAAAGAAAAATAAAAGTTATGTATGATATTGTTTTAAAGAAAGAACGGGTACAACGACATAGTTAAGGTCACCGAACACAAAATACCTTTAAACGTGGTATGGTTTTTTATGTATTGAATACACGTAAGTATTTTCCATGCATTTTCATTGCTTTATTATTGTAAATGACATTTAAAAAATAAAAATAAAAAACTCAATATTCTAAAACGTTGTAAAAAATTCTTAAATGATAACAGGACGTTTTTGATTATTAAAAGCATTTTTTTTTTTTTGGTTCTCGTAATTTAAATATATTTCTAACAGTACGTAGTATTGAGAATATTTCTAGCTGATGTACTTTTTTCTTTTTTTGAAGAAGGGAAAATTAACGAAATTCACTGGTGTTTTCTCCTTAATTTTTTTGAGCAATTAACATTTATACTTGTAATTACGAGTAATTCTTAATAAGATAACGAACTTATTTATTTTAAGGCTTATTCTTTTTATCGTTTGTTATTATCGTCTTGTTTTTTGCTTTCGAAATAAGAAAGGGTTTTTAACAAACGATTTGCCATTTATTATGTTATGTTCGAAATTATTGGTTTAAAATTTGAGAATTAAATCAAAGCTACTTCTAACAGTATTATTTATAAGTTATACCTTTTTGCTTCCAGAATATTTAAGATATTTTTTCCCTCTTTAAATATAAATGAGGACGTAAAATGCAATAGATTATAAAGTGTGAAATTCGCTGCAGAGTAGTTTTTATCGATGATAATTATTTAAAGATTTTCGAAAATCTGAAGCTCCATATATTTTTGGAATTAATATGAAAAGGTTTCTTCTGATCGTATGCTTCCAGTTTCATGAATTTTTGAAGTATGCTTTTGCTGTCAAAATTTTGGAAGTAAGTAATTTTTTTTTATTTGTTTAGGTGATGGTGTTTAGATGCTACTAAATGCTACTCCAAAAAAAAAAGTACACTAGTTTCAAAACAAAACTTATGGGAATTTCATAATGTATTTATATATAAGTGTAAACATAGAGGTTTTCGTGCAATTTTTAAATAATTGTTTTAACTTTCGTTTTGTGTTGTTTATTACTAAAACAGCCAAAAATCAAGTTTTTCATACTTGTATGTCGGAAGAAAAGGGCATCATGTCCATTTTAAAAAATTTTCTGGAGAGCAGCTGAAAGGGTATTTTTTGTATTTCTTTAATTACACACATTGAGATCTTGTAAACGAATATTTCTTGACTTCTTTCCATACTATATTATTATTATTATTAATAATAATAATAATAAAAGCCTAATTTACAGAGGCAACTACAAACAAAATGATAAAGTTTCCATCCTTAAACTTAATCACAATATCCGATTTTTAACCTATTACCCTTTGGAAACATGTTTATAAGTGCTCTGAATTGATTACATTTATTAGATGATAAAATAGAAAATATTTTATTTTGGAGTGTTTAAAGGTATTTACGGAGTGTTTTAGAATTATTTTTATAATATTAATCGATGCTTAATTTTATGGTCTAACTTTAAAAGATAGAACAAACTAATTAGCAATAAAAGTAACAATCAGTAATAATTCCTTTTCATGTTCAAGGTTCCCTTCAAAATGTGGTTTTTCCGCCCTTCTTATTTTAACAAGCAGAACTTGGCGGCGGGGGGGGGGGGGGGAGAGAGAGAAGTAAGACACATCTGATAATACGATATTATAATACAGGGGTGGCCAAGCTCCTTGATAGTTCGAGGCATTTTTTAAAATTTAAAATTTTTCGCGAGCCGCAATTAAAAAGGTATGCAAAAAAGGTATTAAAATTTTTTTTTTACAGTAATTATGTTTATTGAAAACATAAAAAAAGTACAAAATGTTTATATTGAATTTAAAAATTAAACACATTTATTTTACTTCTTTTGATAATTTTTTTAAAATTTGGTGAATAATTGGTGACAGCACTTCTCAGTAATTGTTTCAGATGCTGGTTAGTTAATACTGATCGGTGTTTGGATTTCGCGAATTTTAAAGTGGAATAAAATGATTCACATAAGTACGTTGTTCCGAATATTGAAATAATTCGACAAGCAGCCTTTTTTAATTCAGGATACTTCGATTCTGGTTCAAATTCCCAAAATTCAGTAATCGGCGTCGACATATTTTAATTGTAGAGCTTGACCTTGCATCTCTATTAATTCTAATTCTCCAGATGCTTTTTGGGTCATAATTATATTGGAAATGGAAAACTCATCTTGAATTATGTTAATTTCAAATGGATTTAGAAAAAAATCAAAAAATTACTATTACTTAGGATTTAATATTATAATATATACATTATAATATAATATAATACATTCAAAAAGCATTCGCTGTGTAAATCTTGTTTGTATTTCATTATTTAAAAAAATAGATACGCACGTAAAATTTTTCTCCATTTTCGCTTCATTGAATCATATATTTTTCGATTGAAACAAAATTCCACTTGCGAACCAGCCTTAGAATTGTTAGAGGTTGGAGGGATTGCAGATATGTACAATTTTGCCGTATTAACCGTTAAAATGTCACGATTTTTTTTTATTTTGAAAAATATTAAGATGACTAAAATTTCAAAGTTCTCCGAACTCCTGCTTCCTTATGAGAGGTTTTTCTGTTATTTTGTATTTACTCTTTAGGAAAAGAGCAGTATCTGTAATGAAATGAAATATTTATTAAATATTGAGAAATACGCATTACAAAATTCGTAAGTAATGATTTTTATGGTGCAGTGGTATATATATATCTATATATATTTATTCAATGATTCAATAAATAAATATTACAAACGTGTGCGTGCGAACTCAAGAGTTCGCCCAAAGAGTTCGAGTGCTTAACATAAATCCTAATGACCGATTGAGGGAAAAAAAATTCTTTTCTGACAGAGAAGTCGTTGTAATATACAAACGAATATTTTATCTTGAATTGCAATCGGAGTGAAATATATACTTGGAATTCAATCGTTGTTTTTAAAAGACTTTAAAACATATTTTATTTATTTATTATTTGACAAGAACCATCAACTATATATTTTGGAAATAATCCTACTTTTTTACTTACTAACTGTCTGAACTTATTTGGTTTATTTCAATTCGTGATTTGACTTAATTTTCTTTCATGCTTTTCGGTTCAGTTTGAAAGAGCTTAGTGTATTATTTGTTTAATGAAGGGAGTGAAAAAAAACTGCTATGTATTTTTGGATTTCCGAAAGTATATAAATGGTTGTAATAGCCAAGAAGTCATGATCACGGTCAGCGTTATTTTTATAGAGTCTTGTGTTCGAACCCTGATACCTTCTTGCGGGGCTGATGCAAATTAAATTTGGTCGAAGTCTCAAGCTTTCCCGGTGGCTTGATTTGAAAGTTTGGAGAGGGAGGTGCCAACTCATGTGTCGTCCTTGTCACTTGACGGTTCGAGCCTTGATTCCGCTAAAGACCTGCCTTGTAGCCGGGTCTAATGCACGTTAAATATGTCAGGACCCTAAGTCTTTCCGTTTAGTTTTTTTTATCAACGTCGCACTAGAAGCAACACGTGGGCTATTGGCGACGGGCCTCTTAATTTTGAACCTCGGTACAGTGACGAGGACGACACCTGAGCTGGCACCTCCTATTCTAACTTCCACACCACGCCAAAGGGAGGACTTTGGACCCCGACAGATTTAACTTGCATCAGCCCCGGCTACACGGCGGGTATTCAGCGGCCAAGACTCGAACCCGCGATTGAACGAAAACCGCCGGCCACGAATCTGATACCATGACCACTAGGCTTCCGCGGCCCCTTAAGTCCTCCCGTTGGCGTAATGTGGAAGTAAGGAGAGGGGATTTCCAGCTCAGGTGTCGTCCTCATCACTTGGCCGAGGTTCAAAATTACGAGGTCCTTCACCAACAGTCCTCGTGTTGCTTTTAGAGCGACGTTAATAAAACCAAATCTTGTCACTTGACCAAGATTCAAAATTATGAGTTTCGTCGCCATTGGTCCGTATGTTGCTTCTGGGAGCGACGTTAATAAACAATCCTAATGATCGAAGCATGAAATACAAAATAATTTTGTATTCGTTTTAGACTCGCTGTGTAGCCGGGGCTGATGCACGTTAAATCTGATCGGGGCCCAAAGTCCTCCCTTTGGCGTGGTGTGGATGTTAGGAGAGGGGGGGGGTGCCATCTCAGGTGTCGTCCTCGTCACTTGGCCGTGGTTCAAAATTACGAGGACCGTCGCCAATAGCCCTCGTGTTGCTTCTAGTGCGACGTTAATAAAACTAAAAACACGTTAAATCTGGAGAAGCTCCAAATTCTCCTGTATGCTTGGTGTGGAAGTTTGGAGAGAGAGATGTCAGTTCAGGTGTCGTCCTCGTCACTTGACCGAGGTTCAAAATTAAACATTAAATTAAAACATTAAAGTTATGTCGCGAAGAATCATACTCTAAATAGGAACGTAAATCAATGAATTGGCGCCGATATTTCAGTTATTTCAAGGCTTCTATATACCTCATTAAAAGCCAATTTAAATTGTTCAATTAAAGCGATGAAATCGAAGTTTATTTTAATTTTTGTATTGTTCGGTGAATGTAATTTTATCTAATATGTTCTTTTTCTAAATATTTATATATTGTACAACAAGAAGTTTTTAAGTGTGGATTTTAAGAAATTTTCACAATTATCGAAATAGATAATTACGCGATAGAGAAAAAGTGAAGTTCTTTTACAAAAATGTATCTAAATAATTTTCTTGAAGGTACCGACTAAATGTTGAATTCGTGTAGCCGGGGCTGATGCACGTTAAATCTGTTCGGGGCCCAAAGTCCTCCCGTTGGCGTGGTGTGGATGTTCGGAGAGGGTGGTGCCAGCTCAGGTGTCGTCCTTGTCACTTGACCGTGGTTCAAAATTACGAGGTCCGTCGCCAATAGCCCTCGTGTTGCTTCTAGTGCGACGTTAATAAAAACTAAACTAAAAACTAAATGTTGAATTTTATAGACTTATGTGCAATTAATACATTTGATATACCTACTGACAACGGGATTTTATATTCGTCAGTTTTTTTTGTTCATTTGGATATATTTTTGCCTATGCTTGAGTAATAGAATAATAAACAATTATCTTAATTTTATTGTAAGCTTGTTGTGTTTTGTTCATAAAATGTGATGCAAAATCAACAATTGAAATAAAATTGTGTAGTAATATTCAAATATAATTTAAAGTTACAAACTAATTGTTTAAGAAAGCATATGTTATGTTTATCAGTCGTGGCGAATTTATCTGTGGAAACTCTTATCGTAAAAACGGGTTCAACCCTTGATGCCAGTATTGACCCGCCGTGTAGCCTGGCTCATGCACATTAAATCTGGGGAAGCTCCAAGTTCTCCCATTCGCTTGGTGTGGAAGTTTGGAGAAGAGGTGCCTGCTTAGGTGTCGTCCTCGTCACTTGACCGAGGTTCAAAATTACGAGGTCCATCGCCAATAGCCTTCGTGTTGTTTCTCAGTGCGACATTAAAAACAATCACGGCAGCAACCCCGCGAGTGCTTTTTTGATTATTTAATCACTAAGCACAAAGCAATTTAAAGGTTTTTATAGGTTGTTTACAATAATTGTTATTTTCCTGTTCAAAATCACTTCTGTATTAATGAAACTCGATTACCCCCCCCCCCAAAGTTCTTTTCATGATTGAACGAATTTCTCTCTTTTTTTAAAAAATTGAAATGCACTTTTTTTCAGCTTTTGTGCCATACCCTTTCGAACGAACCATAATATAAATTGTTGTATTCATTGTAGTAAGGTTTTACGGCCCTTTAGGGAAAGGCATCGTAAGTCAAAATTTGAGAAAGTCAGCTATAGATCACTTATTTTCCTATTTTTTTTTTTTAATTCGCTAGTATTCTCTCCCTTATTACTTAGAACATAATATTTATTCTGGAGTAAAAGAAGCAATGTGTCAGTCCGTACCGAAAAGCGACGACCCATAGTTTCACGTACTCTTATTTGCGACTCCCAGGCGTGACGTTTGCTCGTCGAATTGCAATGCTTCCACCATGAGCAAACACTTTCTCACCTCGCGTGCGAAATCAGTTCTAACGGGAGCGAAGAGAAAGAGAGAGAGAGAGACAGGAAAAAAAAAAAAAAAAGCAGCATCTGAAGCGGAAATGTCTTCCCTAAGCAATAAATTTTGGAGTAAGCTTCCCACACTTGCGGTTTGGTGTGCCTTCCTTTCATTGCCCCAAATCTCGGATGAGGTCAATCGGCGAGAGAAGAGGAGCGAGACCGTTTGATTTTGAACGACTTTGGCTGTTTTTTTCTCCATCTGTTGGATGACCAAGTCTTAAGAATTGCTCCATTATTGTATTTGAGAGCATAGATCGCTTTAAGTGCCGCTGATACGAAGCATAGTTGATTCCCCCCCCCCTTTTTATCATAAGGTTTCTTTGTCAATTCCTACAGTCTCAGCAATCGCACGAATACTTAACCGACGGTCAGATCGAATCAGATTATCAATTTTTTCGATATTGTCATCCGTTTTTGACGTTGGAGGGGCGATCCGGGTGTGAATCATTTTCAACGTCTTCTCGGCCACCTTGAAAATGTTTTAACTTCTCAAAAACTCGTACACGCGATAAATATTCCTTGCCATACACGGGCGCGGTTGTATAGTGGTTATGACAATGAACTCGTGGCCGTTTCCGTCGAGTCGAAGATTCGAGACTTGGTGTCACTAAAGACTGCCATGTAGCCGGGGCTGATGCACGTTAAATCTGTCGAGATCCAAAGTCCACCCGTTGGCGTGGTATAGAAGTTAGGAGAGGGGGTGTCAGCTCAGGTGTCATCCTCGTCACTTGACCGAGGTTCAGAATTACGAGGTCTCGTGCTAGCTCTTTAGTGCGATGCTTACAAAACCAACCATCATTGCCATATATTTCTTTCAATAAATTAAGAGTTTCATGTGAAATTTCACAACAATTCGTTGCATACTTGTCATTTTTCCGGCGAAATAAATAACTCTAGTGCAAACGAATTGATTGATGTGGGATGTAGGGCAACAAAGGTCATTATCCCTTTCTAAAAAAGTATTTCAGATTAATAAATATCAAAGCATTTCATCCTCTGTAAAAAAACTCCAAAATTCTTTTTATTGGACCCTGCTTTTTGTAAAAGTTTTCTGAAGGTGATAGTGAAACAGCAATCGAATTGAAGAATGTTCCGGAATTCATTTCAATCGAAGGTATAGTTTACGCAAGTCAATAGAATGTGTTCCTGATCATTAATCCTACTACAACATAAGATGATTGACGAGCGTCAGCCAATCATCGCTTATGCTCAGTTTATAGGAGAAAGTAATGACAGAAAAGATATTTAGATGCCCCCCCCCGGACAACCCCCCCCCCACCCCCCCCCCGGGGGGGGGGAAAGCTGTGAAAACAGGAAAAGAGAGGCAGTGATACTTCAGTTATAACGCTGTGTGACAATAAGATTTTTTATTTTAACATTTTTTATTTAAACTTTTTTTCTTAAATGTTTGTAGGTTTCGATAATTTTTTTTTTTTGAATTTTCATCATTAGGATTTTATAGGAAGAGACCATTTAGTGGTTTTGTAAGCAAAATTAAGTTTTGAATATGGAACTGTGAATAGAGTTTGGGCCCTAATAATTTTGCTTTCATAATTTAAAATAGTGGTGAATAAATTTCGCGAGCGTTTGGTGATGTGTGTTTCCATGGGTTCAATTTTCAGATTATTGTGAATAACTGTGTTCCTAATGTACCAGGGAGAATTGGTACATTAGGAACATATCTTGATCCTGAAAATCTTATTTTATATAATTCGAACTTTTTTCATGTGGGTTAGGGCGACCGACCCCCAAACAGGGGCGGCGTAAGTTTAACTGAGCGAAAAACCTGTTTATATCAGCACTTTGTTTTTTAATGAAAGAGAAGATTGTCTGCCAATTAAGGAAATGCATAAATGGATTTTATTTCAAAATTTATCTGATAAATATTTAACGTGCTGCCTGTAGGTTAACTTAGAATCTAACTCAAGTCCCAGATAACGCACTATCGAAACCCAGTGTATCTCATCTTCGAAAAGTTCTAAATTCAGAACTGGGTCGATTTTCCTAAATTTTCTGAAAATGATGGCTTGTATTATTTTGTCAACAGTAATTGCAATCCTCCAGTCCATAAACGAAAGTTCAAGAATGTCTAGATAGTTTTGGAGAGCTTTAGTTGTGTATTTGAGATTGGCACCCTGTGCGAACACAGCGGAGTTATCTGCAAAGAGACAGACACTGACTGTGGCGTGGTGACAGAGACAGACATTGACTGTGGCTGGAAAGTTTGATGTGAAGATATTGTACAAAAATGGGCTTAAAACACTGCCTAAGCATGGTGCCCATTTGTTTTAATAATTGTGACACGGTGTCAACTAGAGCAGGATCTGTTGTGTTGTAATCTGCTGAGCAGTGTGTTGCGTTTGAAGAACCATTTTGGTTTGTTGTTGTTCCTTCCTTTAATCCCAAACATTAACAGTCGATGGTTTTAATGGTTTTGTATTAATTGGATTTTCAGAACATCCTGAGAAGTTGGCAGGGTGTGAACCTCCGCAAAGAGTGCACTTAGCTGGAGTTTGCAAGGTTTTCTTGCAATCCCTAGTGAGATGGCTATCTGCACATTTAAGGCATTTCGGACTGCGGTTACAGAAGCGACTGTGATGATAAAAGTCCTGGCATCATAACATTGCACAGGCATTGAGTTTTTCTTAAAGACTTCAATTTTCACTCGAAAATAACCAATGTTGGGAATATTGTACATTTCCTAGGTTTCATGACTTTTCCTTAGAACTACAAGGAAGAGAAGCATATTGGTGTTATTGTGCTTATTGCGCAGAACGGATACATGGTCTGGATTAAATCCATGCAATTGAATTTCATTTATTCACTCCTTGATGTCGTAATCAGCAGGAAGACCACAAATAATAACTTTGATCATTTTTTGATGTTGCATCTCAAAGGAGTGTGCCTTTAATTTCTTGACAGAGATGTAATTCTGTACAATTCTATGCTCATTAGGAGTTTCTTAGGATTGGATTTATTTTATAAGAGAAGGAAGTATTTCGAGTAATGCCTGCTATGGAAGTAATGTTTGGGTTTTTAGATGCATCTGTAGTTGCTATAAAAAAAAATCTCGATATCTACTTTAGTAATTCATTAAAGGAGCTATTGGATTGGCAGATTTTTGTTTTGAAAGCAGAGTTCATTCATATAAATCAAGCATGGAAGATTAGTAAAATGGATTGTTCTTGTGATTGAGATGATCTGTTCTTCAATTGTATTCAAATGTCTAAGGATATCATCAACACAATTTTTATCATTTTCCATTATTGCAAGATTTAGTGAACCCAGGTTATTGAGATGCATGGGAGAATATTTCCTTTTTAAGTATTTGAACAACAAAAACTTTTTGTGTCAGCTGTATAATTTTTTCCGTGAGCAATTCTTGTCCAGCCAATTTCAGAAGAACAATATTTGGGGTCCATTGAGGAAGACCCAGATAGATTCTAAGAGCTTTAGTTTGAATAATATTGAGTGGCCGTGGTAGCCTAGCGGTCATAGTTTCGGATTCGTGATCGGTGGTTTTCGTTCAGTCGCGGGTTCGAGCCTTGAGCTATTGTACTTTTGTCAGGGCTTAAATTTAATTTCCAGTACTTGCACCACTGATCAATTCTTACTGATGTGTTTTGTAATTTACGAAATATGATATCAAGTGAATGATGAGAACAATGAATAAAAATATCATCAGCATAAGTCGAGCATTCCACTCCAGATTCCAATGTTTTTAAAAAAAATCATACATGTAGATGGTAAATAAATTTGGGGATAAAACACTGACCTGAGCAAGTCCCTTGAAAAGAATTTTTTCTCTTGAGAGAACATTCTCAATGGAATTTGAAAATACCCATACGAGAGAAATTTATGTGTCCAAAGATTTATTTCCCCTATTATACCTATTTGTAGACATTTGTATAGGAGGCCATCTATATAAGCAGTATCATAAGCACTCTTTACATCAAGGCTGATTCCCACGAAATACTTTTTTCCCAACTTGCATCCGCTATCGCTTCAGGGGCCGTGGTAGCCTAGTGGTCAAGATCGTGGACTACACGGAGAAAAAAGAAATACTCAAAAATGAATACCTAGACGTACTGATTTTGAAATGAGTATGTTTGTATCAGATTTGAGCGTATACCTTTATCGAATGTGAACATTACAAGTATTCAAAACCAAAAAAAAAAAAAAAAAAAAGGAAATCAGCATTCTCAAAAAAAATTATTACAGATATAAGGACTATAAAAGTTCCTTTTATATACTGACTACGTATTTTACAAATTGGGGTTCAAAAACAAATATGGTTTGCTTTAATATTTCGAACTATATTTCGTATTTACCACGCTACACGCGGTAGAATACATGAATATTAAAATGAGTATGTACGCATGCTCATTTTCGCGTCTGTGTTTGTTTACATTTTTTTCCCAGTCACTCACTCACAACTACAGAAAGATTCTTTTGGTGAAAATGTAGTTTAGAGTAACTTCTTGGCGAGATTTGAAAAATCGCCAAATTTGGCGATTTTTACGGCGGAGCCTGAACTCCGCGAAGCAGAAAAGTAGGAATTTTTCGACTTACCTAAGTTTCAGTGGCGTCTCGATTTTACGGCGGGTACACAGTAATAACGATTTTAAAGAAACTCCTTGTAGGTTTCATCCTGAATAGAATGATTGTGTCTCCGTCTCCACATGTATTAATCCATGTAAGAATCAAATTCTCCCTCGACAAAGAAACTGGGATTGGGAGAATAAACGTGGAGTAAATGATTGATGGTAAGGTAAAAAAGGCAGAAACACAATATCATCCAAGCTGGAGAATTTGAATAAAAAAACGTTTAAGAACGTAAAACGCAAAAGCACGAAAACACAGCAAAATTAATAAACGACTGAACTGCACAACTAGTACACCGGTGGACAAAGAAAATTCTAGGAACTCTGAGAAGTCAGCACTAAACAATGGAAAAGGCCAAACGATTAACCCATGATTGGTTAATATTGAAAAAAAAAAAAAAATAGTTTCGCTTTAGAAACGGAGACTAAAAAA
>BMAW01005663.1:833702-936415 GCA_019974015.1 Nephila pilipes | reverse complement strand
GGTACTAGAATGTGATTGGCTAAAAGAAAAAACATCTGAAACAGCTGCCTGACTTGAGCTTGCGCAGGTGTAATGAATCTTGTAAAAAAGTAATCAGACAGAAGGGGAAAAAAAAAGATGGAAGACTCTAATTCCGATTAATGTGAGTAATTTTCGAAAAGGTAAGCCCAGCGAAAGCATGAATGAAAAAAAAATAGGATCCGAGGATTGTATAACGAAAAAAAAAACATCAGGTGATCCGGCATCCGTATTCGTGTGGCAAATTCGAAAAGTATAAATGGTGAAAAGGTTCCGAGTTGTATAACGAAAAAAAACATCAGGTGATCCGGCATCACTCATTCGTGTGGCAAATCGAAAAGTATAAATAATGTGAAAAATAGGATCCGAGTTGTATAACGATAAAAAACATCAGGTGATCAAGCAGTCCGTATTCGTGTGCATAAGTTCGAAAAATATAAATAGTGAAAAAAAATAGGTTCCGAGATTGTATAACGTAAAAAAAAACATCAGGTGATCCGGCATCCGCATATTCATTGGCCAAATTCGAAAAGTATAAATAGTGAAAAAAAATGGTTCAGGATTGTATAACGAAAAAAAACATCCAGGTGATCCGGCATACTTATTCGTGTAAGAATTCGAAAAGTATAAATAGTGAAAAATAGGTTCCAAAAATGGCTATGAAGAAAAAAAAAAAAACATCAGGTGATCCGGCATACTTATTCGTGTGGCAAATTCGAAAAGTATAAATAGTGAAGAAAAATAGGTTCCAGATTATAACGAAAAAAAAAAACATCAGGTGATCGTCATCCAGTATTCGTGTGGCAAATTCAGATAGATAGCAACGGATAATTGCAACAAAAGTGGAAAAAAATGATCAAGAAGGTATAAAATAAAAAAAAAAGCTCTTACTGAAAATCATGTATCATATGCCATATTCGTAAGGTTGCCAGCTAAAAAGCCACCGCAGAGGAGAGAAAGCATAGTAACCAGGAATTGTAAAAATATCGCCAAAAAGTGTAAACAGCTTTTGTCAACGGGGAAGTTACTCTAAAATTACATTTAACCTATGCTTTTATTTAGATATAAATGTTGTTGAATTATTATTGATCATGATTTTCTGTGAGTAGTTATTTATTAGCTACAGGTGTTTTTTGTCTCTATTCATAATATTACATCATACGTAGCTTAGTGACTTCTAACTAATTTGCATAGATCAGTGTTGAAAATTATTTTCATACATAAGTAAATATTTGGTATGAAGCTTATATTTTATAGAATCATTACAGTTTCAAGAGCAGTGTTGTTGGAATTTAGCAGACCATTTTGCTACATTTTTTTTTTGTCGATGACTATCATTGCGATGATGCTTGACAAAAATTCAATTTTTCCCACTTCATAAAGTGTGTAACGAAACTGTCTTTTTAATTGATAGAAATTATTATACATTTTTATCTTGTTTAAGATATATATTTGTATTCCAAGGTGTTAAGGTCTTACTATTTTCGAAGAATTGTACATCCGTATAATACTGTGTGGTAATCAAAAAAGGTTAGAAATGATACATTCAGAATAAAAGCAATACGAAAAAAAAAAAAAAAAAAAAAGGAAATCAGCATTCTCAAAAAAAATTATTACAGATATAAGGACTATAAAAGTTCCTTTTATATACTGACTACGTATTTTACAAATTGGGGTTCAAAAACAAATATGGTTTGCTTTAATATTTCGAACTATATTTCGTATTTACCACGCTACACGCGGTAGAATACATGAATATTAAAATGAGTATGTACGCATGCTCATTTTCGCGTCTGTGTTTGTTTACATTTTTTTCCCAGTCACTCACTCACAACTACAGAAAGATTCTTTTATTTAAGATATAAAAATGTTGTTGAATTGTTATTGATCATGATTTTCTGTGAGTAGTTATTTGTGCTTTACAGGTGTTTTTTGTCTCTATTCATAATATTACATCGTAATCGTAGCTTAGTGACTTCTAACTTTAATTTGCATAGATCAGTGTTGAAAATTATTTTCATACATGTAAATATTTGTGTATGAAGCTTATATTTTATAGAATAACATTACAGTATTCAAAAGGCAGTGTTGTTGAAATTTTGAGCCATTTTGCTACATTTTTTTTTGTCGATGACTATACAGCGATGATGCTTGACAAGAATTCCATTTTTTTCCCACTTCATAAGTGTGTAACGAAACTGTCTTTTTTTAATTGATAGAGAAATTATTATACATTTTTATCTTGTTTTAAGATATATATTTGTATTTAAGGTGTTAAGGTCTTACTATTTTCGAAGAATTGTACATCCGTATAATACTGTGTGGTAATCAAAAAGTTAGAAATGATACATTCAGAATAAAATGTTGACAAAAATAGTTTTTATTCCTGATTAATTCTATTATGAATTGAAGTAAATTTCAGATGCTTTATGACAGGAGTAAGATATTTCAGAATATATATTTTTTTAAAGAATATGGTTTTAATTTAAATCAAATTTAATGTATATTTTGGAACCAAATTTTCACAATCTAATCAGGCATCCTTCCTGTTATGTCTCACTTTTCATCATATTATAAGTGATTGCCTTGTGTTTCATCACTATTGTCTCACATTTTTTAAGTAATCTGTTTTAAACTCAAATGACTTGGGGTTAAGAACTACTACTTGTTTATGTTGTAATTCAAAATTTGATTTTTACATAATTAAGGTTTATACACAGACATTTCATATCTTGGTTTCTTTTTATAATGTGGCCCAAAATTATTGCAAAATTTTGAATAAATATTTGGTGCAGTATATTCAGATTTTATTCTATTCATGAACTCCAAACTTCATGCACACTGAATAAACAAAACAATTTCTTTTGTATTCGATACATGACACAAATACTATAGATATGTATAATTCATTATAAATTGTAAAAACACTTATAAATGTTTAGATTATCACTAATATAAGTTTAGGTATGTGTCTTGTTGTTTAAAATAGTAAATTTTTTCCGCTCTTCATTTACATTAAAACATATAAGTACAAATTGTATTTGATTAATAAATATTACTTTGAGAAAAAGAATTTAATGCTAGCTAAATATATATTATTAAATTTGAAATTGTATATAGTATTTACATATTCACATATGTTTTTCTTAATACTTTTTGAAACATTATAATCAACTTATGATTAAATTAATTTTTTGTGCAAAACACATTAAAAAACCTTTCAAGGTACAAAATTGCACCCGTTTAAATCATAAATTGTTATATAACTGTTACAGCTTAATTATGTGTCCTAATTAAAAGAGAAAATAGTTTAATTCAATATTACTTTATTTTTTAAATAATTAGCCTGATAAATATAAAGTGTTTATATATAAAATATTCTATAATTCAGAAGAGTGTAATTACACTTTTAAGTATTCACATGTATTTTTCAGAGGGTTAAAAATAATTACAATACTAGAATAAATATTGAGGCCTTTATTTTTAACATGTCAGAATCAACCGATGATCTAATGATGCATAACAATATTAAAACATGTAATAATTTGAAATACAAAATAAGCTTAATCAAAACCAAAGGCTGAAATAGCCGTTAACAGCTCAAAAATACATTTCGAAAGTGTACAAACAAACGCCAGAAGCAAGTTTAAATAGGCTTACTGAGCAACATTTTAACTACACAATTATTCGAGTATAAGTATATAGATGTATAAAAATATACTCAGATTATTTCCTATTGAATGTAAATAATTGAATAATGTGAGAATTGTATTAAATATATGAATTGAAATAAAACTGATGTACAAGATGTAAACATCTTGCTCATAGAGAAATCCGATGTTAACGCATACCACAAAGGTTTTGGAAGACATATATGTTGGTAAAATTATTAATTTTTTGTTATATGTGATTTATGACAAATTTAATTATATGGTGAATGTAATAAATGTTCACCTTATTTTGGCACATTGTTAAAAAAATATTGTGTTGCAAGTTTTACGTATTTACTTAGATACCTAATAAATCATACTATTTGATTCATTCAGGTCAAAAATGAACTCGACTTTAAGCAACACCAAAACATTATGGCAGTGGCTGTTGCAGTAGAACATAATATAGGTCAAAACAAAATTGAAAAAATTTATGTACATCATGACGCATGTCTAAGTGCTAAAATCACATAATTTAAAATTCCGCTTTTAAAGGTGGCTAACCAATAAAATGGCTTGCATGTCTTGAAATATTCAAGTTTATAAAATACTTTTGTACGCAATTAACCTTTCTAAGAGAGTAATTTCGTCTAAAATTTATAATACTTTTTTTAGATCAAAAATTACAAAATGAACAAAATCAATTGGCAAAATGAAACACGTTAATCAGTTTCAATACTTTTTATTATTCTATATTCCAAAATTTCTTTACAATATGTGACATTATGCATAAAAAATTAAATGCATTTACAAACTAATGCTTGATGTATATTTTGTTTTAATTATGAACTGATCCATATTGTTTAAATTAGATTTATGTTATTGTATAATACGTAATGCAAAAAAACCTATGCTGTCATATGACCATACTGCTTTGCTTTAATTGAAAACACTTGTGATATTTCTAAAAAAAAATCTTGTTATATTGATATTTTTTTATAATCATAAGGAGACAAGCTCTGTCCAGGTAAAATTTAATCCATTAACACCAATTAAAAATGACACAAGTGTTTAATAAAATAAAAAAAAAAAACTTTAAAATTCCTTGTATAACAAATATTTTGGGATCTAAGTGTGTCAAAGTACATAATTCAAAGCAGCAAGAACTGCTATGTAGAATGGATGGTTTCACAGATCAAACAGAAATTCTTGCATGTAATAGTTTATACTATAATGGTTAAGTATATTCCAAAAATATAGCTGTATTAATTGGTTGTGTAGATGCCTCTCTTTCGAAAAATTAAAGAACTGTCTACATAATAACGATGCATAAATAGCATATTTATTTGAAACAGCGTTTGAAAAGCATTTTCACTCGTAGTTAGTAACCTGACAAAATGTTGTTGTTTTGAAAGAAATAAAAAATCTTTTTACCTTTACATATTAGAACTTCCTAATAATTTTAAATACCTCATTGAACGCTACATTAAAATGTAACCTATTTTTTCGAAAGGAGTTGGACTATAGTATAGATTAGATAGCAGTGTTTATAAGTGGTTTTTGAAACGACATGCCTTCATCTGTAGAAGTTAAAACATTTTACTCTTTTTTTTAATATTGTTTGAAAATTTTGAATGTTTTATTTTTAAATGCCTGATATCTATGTGTATGATATTCAGAATAAATTTATCAAAAATATGATACGGTTTTATTTTTTCTGTGTACAGCAAATCATTAATTTTAGGTATTGGATTTGTTATGATGTAAATTCAAAAGTAAATATATATTAGATGGGGGGGGGAGGGAAATGCTGTACACATGTAAACAATGTACATGTACAAAATGTAAGTTTTTTATAATGGAAAATCTGATATTCTTCATAATGTTTCCAAGATATTTCTAATAACTTATTATTAAATGACAACTTTAAATAAAACTCCATTTTCTGCACGTATAGGAAACAAACTATACATTGCTTCTAAAAACATAAATATAATTCTTAATGAACTGAATTGCTTCTGTAACTAATAACTCAGATTCCTTATGCGTTTGTTTTGAAAAGAATTTAACTCTTGAATCGAATCGATTTTCGTTAATTAAAGATTTATTAAACCACTCGAATTGATTAAAATTTTTAGGTATAAGTTCAAATTACAATTTATGATCACATAACAGTTGCATTTTTGTTTTTAAAAGTAACAGTTTTGTTACACACAGTAAATAAAAGAATTTTGAATCGGAAGTTTTGTAACAAAAACTTCATAAAGTGTATGTTAATTAATATATAAGATGAAGAAAATGATCCTTGCAAATAAAGGAGTGCTTATTTAATTCCCTTAAAATTTAAATTGATATATATTTTTCTGTTTAAAATTCATTTTCGATACAACAACAGTATCGGAAAATAAATTCAAAACACACTCACTGGATTGTTTGATTCTCATATTTGATGCAGTAACAACATTCACAAATAAATACATGACACTCATTTTTCTATTCTACACTCATAATTGATACAAGATTATATTCAAAAATGAGTATGTGAAGTTTCCATTTTGAGTACGTACAAGAATGAGTTTGTGCGAGTCTCAAATATGAGTATGTTGGGATCGGAACTATTTTGAGTATGTGACGTATTCAAAAGTGAGTACGTGAAGTTGCCATTCTGAGTATGTGCTTGTTACTAAAAATGAGTATGTGCGAGTCTCAAATTTGAATACGTTGGGATCGGAGCCATTTTGAGTATGTGAAGTATTCAAAAATGAGCACTTTCTACTCGATTTTGAATACCCGTTTTTCGCAGTGTAGCGGCCGGCGGTTTTCGTTCAGTCGCCAGTTCGATCCTTGGCCGCCAAAGACCCGCCGTGTAGCCGGGGCTGATGCACGTTAAATCTGATCGGGGCCCAAAGTCCTCCCGTTGGCGTGGTGTGGATGTTAGGAGAGTGGCGTGGTGTGGATGTTAGGAGAGGGGGGTGCCAGCTCAGGTGTCGTCCTCGTCACTTGACCGTGGTTCAAAATTACGAGGTCCGCCGCCAATTGTTGCTTCTAGTGCGACGTTAATAAAAACTGAACTAAACTAAAACTAAGACCGCTATCGCTTTATAAATGAGATAAGTTGCAGTTCTGCTGTTCTTAAAAGGAACAAATCCATAATGATGAGGATGAAGTTTTTGTTAAATTCCCCGTAAGTGAGTCATGCGACCGGCTAAAATTCTTTCGAATGTTTTCGAGAAAACCGAAGTTAAAGCTATGGATCTATAAAGATGAAAGTTTCGTTTTATCTTTGCACGTGGTTTTGGAATTAGACGAATGATGGAATGATACCATGATTGTGGGACTATTGAGTTATCAAAATATTGTTGAAAAAATTCTAGAACTGTTTTTTCTTTCTGATTTAATCTTTTTAGGACTGTAGCAGGGATCTGGTCGGCGCCTGGAGGTGTATTTCTGGAGGTTTTCATAGCTCTATTTAATTCAGATATGTGGAACGGTTTAAGAAGATTGTTATCTTTGACTAGAAAATCCAAAGGAATTGGTTCATGAAGAGTATTATTGGATTGAAAAAAATCTGCAAAAAGTTTGGATTGGATTTGAGGAGGAATGACAAATCTATTATGAACTTGAAGAATATTTGTAGTTGATTCATTTGACTTGATAATTTTTTTAATATACTGAAAATAATTTCTAGGATTGGTAACATTGTTACATATTTTTTCTCGGATCATTTTCTTAATCTTTTTATATGTGAAATCTGAGTCTGCTTGAATATTTCTTGTTTTGAATCCATAGCTGAGGCGAAATACTATGTATGACCTTTCTTCTGAAATACATCTTGAGTTTGTAGAAATTATTGCATGCACAGTTCCATTAAAAGTGGGAATTTTTTTTTGGAAATTTCGATGTCTCGAGTATTATTTAAAATTATACCAGCAACAGTATGCGAAAGATTGACATTGTTTTCCTCTATGTTGCATAAAAAAAATTTGCAAAAAGATGTAGATTCTACTTGCTTAATCTCTGACTGCCAAATTCGCTCTCTTTACATTTCTTTGATGAGGGCTATGAAGATTAAATTCTGTAATGATAGGGTAGTGATTACTATTGAAGGAGCTGTCTAAGACATAAGTATTGGTGCATCCAAAAAGGTTGGCGTAGCAAAGAATAAGATCAATGAGGGTAGCAACCCCTACAGTACTTCAATGAATTGGAGCTTGTGGTATTAAGAAGAATAAAGTTGATGTTAGCCGTTCTACAAAATCGTTGCTGTATTGCGATATGTGATTAGAACTCCACATTGGATGATGAAGGTAGTTCTCCCGTTGGTGTGGTGTGGATTTTTGGAGAGGAGGGTGCCAGCTCAGGTGTCGTCCTCGTCACTTGACCGTGGTTCAAAATTACGAGGCCCTCTTGTTGCTTCTAGTGCGACATTAATAAGAACTAAACTAATGGATGATGAAGGACTGAGACACAAAATTATGAAGTCTATCACCAATAGCCTTCGTGTTGTTATTGACAGGCCCATCGGCAATAGCCCTCGTATTGTTTCTAAAGGCGACGTTTATTAACCGTAAAGTAATCATGAGCCAGCATATCCTATATCTGGCACTTGCGCCATTGAACTTCACCATATCTCACTCACTACACCATGTTAAGTGAACACAAATTAAAGCAAACTGTCAATCCTTTATTATGTACGATTTCCTCTGGATGAAATGGTTGTATAATATATATTGAAAGAAAAACTAATGTAAATTTATATAAAGGAAGTCTGTTTACCGTCTAAAACCGTGTAAAATTGGATTTTAAAAAAATAGTTGCCTTTAAGAGTAAGTAATAAATTTGCGAAGAACTGAAAACTAGAATTTTTTTTTATGAATGTCACCCTCATTAGCACACAAATCAAAAATTCATCCTTTCTTTATTACTCCCAAGGGCGACAGGACTCGCCTCCTTTTAATCTCCATCATTGGAGCGCCTTCGTTGCAAAGCAAATTAAGCGGCCCCTTCCTTCGTCTCACCGTGGGGAGTGAGAACGAACATAGAAAACTTTCTGCATTTTTACGTGCTGAAGGTGTAGAATTTAAGAGCTTCATGCTCAAAAATGACAGGCCACTTCGAGTTGTCATCCTTGGATAGCTAGGAGCGATATTGAAGAAGCATGGATATCAAAGCTATAAAAATGAAATTATACAACGAGCTTCAAAATTCATAAAATTTTCCTACACAAAAAATTCCAATCCAAGACTAACGTGCCTTTGGTTTAGCTCCAGCTCGTCAACAACATCCAAGCCGAACACATTTTTAACTTTATCGGCACCCAAATAAGCATCTAGTACTACCTTGGCATTCAACGTCAGTCTCAATGCTAGAGATGTTAGGGCTTCTTCCATAGTTGTGAGGTTTGCCATCTTTCAATCAAATGTGGAAAACGCGCAGGCTCTCACAAAGTCAAGGACTGAGCTAATGATTTCGAAACATCTTTAAAATGTGTAACTGTTGTGGGGAACATGTGGCGAATTGGCCACGTTACCCTAAAGGCAAAAAATTCGCGCCTAAATAATAAGAATAAAAACAAAATCTACTCCCACATTTCCACCAGCTGCAAACAAAAAAGCGGCTCCCAAGAACCAATGTCCTTTCGAGAGTTATAGAAAAGCTACACCCGAGATACAATATTCAAAAATTGTCACTGAACAAAGCGATGTACTTCCGGCAACTATTATAAATATTGCGGCCCCTGCAACTTCTAATCAAAATTTTGTCGTACTTATTAGGTCTATATAGAAATCGCGAGTGACTCCAATGCGGACGAGCAGTTGCTTGAGCATTTAGGGCAGGCCTGGTCAATCTTTAGACCGCAGAGGTTATTCCGGGGTAGCGTGACCTTGGAGTGGTGGGAAGTCCTTTTGTAGATTTTCTTGTGTGTTGTTTTCTTGAATTTGTTCTTTTACTTTTTAGCTCCTAAATTCCCCCCCCCTTTCCTCCCCAGCGACTTTAGGGGGAGGGGATGGCTTGTTGAGTGGGTTGCGAAAGCAACCAATGAAGTTGACTGGATGGTTCTCTCCACAGAGGCAGCATTTGGCTAGTGTTTCAATAGTCTTTTTGCAATTTTGAGTGAGGTAGGTTTCTCCGCATTTAACAACGAGGCTGTCTGGTGCAGAATTTTGAATTATGATAGAACCGCTGGCACCTGGAACATTGGGTTGGGCCAAGTTTCTTATGCAATGGTCCGACTTAAATTTTTATGTAACAAATTTAATCTATGTTGTATATTTCCTTATTATTGTCCGTTTTTGGGAGCTGGAATAGAGACATAGGTTTTCTTATTGGTCATGTTTAAGCATTTTTGAATGTGGATATTGTAGTTTTTGAAGTTATTTAAAATTTCAATGGGTAGCATGTTAGCAAACTCTGATGACTACAAGAAGGAGATGGTAGGCTGTTGATGCGGGAGGAAATATTTTTAGGCTTGTAAATTTGGCTCTAAGCTTAATGTTGTGTGAGAAGTTCTTTTAAAAGGTTAGTGGTGTTATTTGGACTGTCCGTTATTTTATTAGATTATTTTAAAAGGTTAGTGGTGTTATTTTATTTTTTTCATATGGTCTGGGATGAGGATTTTGATTTAATCCTGCAGTGGAAATTGAGGGTTGTGAGGTCTGTATTTCCTATTAGATGATAATAGAGCTTGGTAATTATTTTTGAGCTCTGTGGCTCTTTTCGACTGTGGGGTTTTTGATGGAGAAGATATTTTCTTTGTTTTTTTATTGACCTTTTTGAATTCATTATTTTTTGCTTCAGTATCCATTCCCCGAGCGTGGGAGACTTCTTTGAAAAACGAGACTTTTGAGGCTATTTCATTAGTCTTAAGGGTGTGGAATTTTAGCTTCTACAAGTAAATTGTTCTGTTATTGATTAAGTTCGTTTTTGTCATAAAGGTTATTATGGACTTCACCTAATTCATTGATTTTTCCGTCTAAACGAATACAAATGTTGAATATGTTGGAGGATAATTTTGCATTAGCCAGTTCAGTTGTTATTACATCCAAATTCAACTTTTTTTAAAAAAAATATATAAAAATGAAGCCATTCATTTATTTGTAGCTCCGCGTCTTCAAGGGATGAGATTGAGGCGTTAGCATTCATTGTCCGTGTCTGTGGTCATTAATCCATGGATGGCGAATAGTGTCAGTCGGGAGAAATCACAACCAGAAAGTGGTTTGATTCGGAATGGTAAAGTTAGAAACTCTCGGTCAATATTTCGCAGTTCAGGATACTGAATTAATTGTTGCTTGACAGAGTCGAAAAATAATAATCGCTAACGTCTCTCCAAGAGGTTACGAAGAAGAAAGCATTTCCTACTTACAGTAGCTAACAGACGTTAAACTTGAAATAATGTGTGAAAAAAAGCACTTAACAAAGTACACGCTAGTTCTGAAAACTTTCGATTCTGATTAATATCAAGAAAGTAAATAGATATTAGTGCGGAAGTAACGGGAATAGTCTTACGTTTTACTTAAACGGGGCTTAAAAGTTTTCACGTCCTTTGTAAATTGGTAGAATCAGAGACCAGCTTCAGCTGTCATCCTAATCACTTGATCGTGGCTCCAAAATATGAGGTCTGTTGCCAATTACCCTGGAGATGCTTCTAAGAGCAACATTAGTTCAAAAGTAAGCCAGATATGCCTTCGGGTTTTCACTTGCTCAAAGTTTGGAGGATGGAGTGTCAGCTTTCTTGTCATTCTCGTCATTTTACCGTGGCTGTGGTTAGTGAGTGGTCATTGGTGCGAGTTTACGGCTGCCATTGTTTCCGTCGATTCTTGGGTTATATCTGATGACACTGAAGCTTTGGATTGATGCACGTTAAATCTGTCGAGGCTCCAAGTCCTCATATAAGGGGGTGTAGGATTTAAGAGGAATGATGGACTTCCCCTGGTGTTGTCCACGTTATCAGAATAAGTTTCAAAAATAAAGTGTTTCTTTCAAATTGCCCTCGAGGTTTGTTGCTGCTCATGGTTGCTAGCTTGTGGCCGGCATTGTTACCATTGAGTCTTGGGTTCAAGTCCTGGTGTCAATAAAGACTCACCGTGTAGGGAGGAGGATGTCTGTCAAATCTGTCGAGGTCTCAAGTTCTCCCAATGGCGTGTGGTGTGGAAATTTGGGAGAGAAAGGTGCCAGATTAGATGTCGCCCTCGTTATTTCTAGAATATTCCCTCAAGTCAATAAATCACAGAAATGGTTTAATACAATGAAAAAAAAAGTTAAGTTATTAAACACTTCACCATTTATTTTTCTTCTCATTTTGTACATTTGTGTTGTTGAAATTTTGTAGAAAAATAATGCATGTACGAGGTTTGAGTATTAAAATGTATATTTTTACTCGTATAAATGATGTAATTGCGATTCAAAACTTGTTAAAAAAGTTTCTATTTGCGTGACTTCACTGCTGTACTTTTATAAAAAATCGTAGAAATTATTTGTCAGAGCAATACTTTATAGTGGATCTATATAATCTGTATATTGTTTGTCTCATTAATTGCAGAAAAAAGAATACTTGATTGTTCATTCAAGTATTTTTTCAGTATCTTTACTGACATAAACTATGAAGCTAAATTAATTATGTGTTTTAAGTCGAGCTAATTTAATTCTTGTTGCTTGTAAATTAATAAATTCGATCCGAGTATCCAAACTCTTTGATTCATAAGTACTTGTTACTGAAAAACAAGAGGAGAAAAAAAAAAAAATATGCGGAAATTTTTCAGTTTTTTTTTTTTTAAAAGATAGAATTGAAGGATAATACTGCCTTATGTCAAAATATGTATGTTCTTGTATTTTTGTTTTTGTGTGTGTGAACACTTTGGAATCGTTAACTTTTAAAAAGATGTTGACGTTTTTTGAGATATTGAAGTTAAACACCTGGGAGTAGTTGTATTTGTGACACATTGAAATGATGGATGTTTAAAAAATGTTTATTACTTTATATTACTAAATGAGTATGATGTCATTTTTGAAATGAAGACGTCAAGACGTCATAGATTCAATTTTCTGCTGACGTCATCTACTTTTTCTTCAGTGGCATACAGATGTGGAACGTCGCGTATTTTAAAATGATTGTGAAATTTTGCCTAGAACGATTCATTAATAAATTTCTCTCGAATTAAATGAAAAAAGACAAAACGATAACTGTACAACAAAATTTTGTTATTCCGCAAATGGAATTAAAATAAATGCATCGATCTAGAATAAACATTGATTTATTGTAGATACTAATGTTTACATGCACATCATCTTAAAGTTTCGTGAACTTTTTTTTACAGATACTGTTACAAAAGCAAACAATTTTCTTCAAACAAAAAAATGATTAATAACAATTTTGTGAAAAAAGCAACAATAATTTACTAAACGATATTTTGAAAGAGCAATTAATTTTAATTTATTGCATTAGAGAACGTTTTCTCCTAGGTTTGATAAACCGATTTTCTATCTGACATTCCGACATCAACTGGTCTCATGGTAATTTATATTTTAAAATTGCTGAATGAGAAATGTTTTATCATAATCATGACATCGACTGATGACAATTTCAGATTTGGCTGAATGACGGAATAGTTTATTAACGTCTCAACTTTGAAGCAACATATTGGCGATGGACCTCATAATTTTGAACCACTGTCGAGAACGACACCTGAGCTAACATACCGCTCTCCAAATTTCCTCATCACGTCAGGATGAGGGAGCCGAAAATTAATTTGAGCGTGCATCGCGTATAGGAACTCCAAAAAGTTGGAATTTCTCCTCCGAGTTTTTACGAATATCCTAATGAATATTATCAACATTAAGTCTATATTTGCTTAATTTTGAAAGAGCAGACTTTCTGTAGGAAATGGTCCAATAATTTTTGAATTCCTGTAGTTTTAACATACATATCCGCTCATCATAATTGTATTTTAAAAATTAAGAAACATTAGCTAAAATAGATCACTTTTTGTTGTTTCTAGTGTGACTTCAATTAAAATAAATCTAGTTCCTTTTTTATTGGTTCATAAATTACTAGTGGAACACGAGTAAACCAAATAGCTTTGGTTTATTTTAATTAATGTTGCTCTCTAGCTATTCGAGCGCTAATGGTGAGAAATCTCATCATGTAGAACCGTGGTCTGATGACATGGTGGATTCTTTATTATTTGCTTCACTTTCTTGGTTTCATCAACATGTTTGAACTTCAGGACTGAGTTCGATTTAACGTGCAACGGAACCTTTCCCCCCCGTGCAACAGTCTTTAGGGGATTGATTATTAAAGTTGCATTCATAGCAACTATTGACAACGAGCCTCGTAATTTTGTTCACGATCAGATGACGAGGTAAATACCAGAGCTGGCACCCTACTCTCCCCATCCATGCTGCGTCATCGCAATAACTTAAATCCCCGTGAATTTCACTGTATTTCGGCTGTTGAGTAGAATCAAGACTACAATCCATGATCCGAAAAAAACAACCGAGAATTAATGGCGAAACCATTCGGCTACCATGTCTTTGGTGGAATAGGGGCCTGAACTCGCAATCCGGAGTAATACATTGGCAGCCACGAGGTTTGAAACCTTGACCGTTGGGCTACCGAAGCCACAAATAATAAAATAATGAAAAGTAATAATCAAGCGAAACGAGTAGCTAAGTTGTATCACAAATATTTTATCCTGGTTGACGCCAGTTTAAATATTTTCCCTTAAGTATTACGAAAATAGAATTTCAATAAGCTGAGTTTTACCTCACTATTAAAAATTATATTTAAAAAGCGCAGTTTCAAGTGTATCAAAGAATTGAATGTCGTCCAAGATATGAGAGAGAGATTAAGATTTTAATAAAAGTAGTGAGTAATAAGGTTTTACTTGTAGTTTGGTCTGGTTTAAATGGAAATAGTTTGAGAAACGTAACAGCGTTTGTGACTGTTACAACAAATTTATTGCGCATTCAAATTAAAAGGGGTGTACTGATGTCTTATATTTTAATAAAATTATGAGGGTACATGTTTACATTTTTGTCAATTAATCACTTTTTAAAAACGAAATTTATTCTCTTTTTCATTGATTATCTATTTCAATACTTTTTTGATAGGCAGACCAGAGCACAACCGGATTATTATGGAAACACACATTTGATAAAAGGCATTTAAACAGACGATGCTGTGCATTATTATGTAAAATGTAATATACGCGCAAAAACACGAAACAACTAAATTTACCAAACAAAAATTGTATTAATAATCTTCATTATTCTATACTGGGAGTATTGTATTATTTTAAAACGTTTTTCTGAATTTCACTTGGTGTGTGTGTGTGTGTGTGTGTGTGTGTCATCAAATTTTCGATCGTTAATTTAACCAACTTCCCATCAAGCTAGAAATCTGAAACCTTGGGAATCGTTCTCACTAGCCTAACAATACGATATTTGGACATTTGCGACAAGTTTTAGCTAGTATTTTCTTCAATAATGCAGTTTATCCCAACCACTTGGCGCGATTTCAAAAATTGGCATCAAACTTGGCGATTTTTTTGTTTGGCTGAACGTTAAGTCCGTAAAACGGACCAGGGTAGCCACATTTGGCAAAATACTGCCAAATAATTCTTGTCGCCAAGAGTGATTGGGTTAAACTGCATTCCAACCATTTAATTTACCGAATTAATTAATTAATTTTATTTACTTTTAACGTTTTTATGTATTTCACTTGGTTCGTGTTTCTGTGTGTGTGTGTGTGTGTCATCAAATTTTCTATCGTTAAATTAACCAACTTCCCATCAAGCTAGAGTTCTGAAATTTCGGGAACCGTTCTTACTTGCCTAACAATGCAATATTTAGATATTTGCGACCAGTTTTAACTAATATTTCAATAATCTTTCTTAATAAATTTTGCCACTATATAAAAACGTTGTTTTTAAAAACGTTGGTTTTTATCTCGAATTATTTCTTTTAAAATACTACCTTTAAAATGAGATTTTTATCGAATTGACTCGTGCGAAACAAGAATTTTAATTAAACGCTAGTTTACGGAGTGCCATTATTTTTCTTTGTTGATTTGAAAAAGATTTTTTTTTGTACAACCTATTTTACTAAGTTTTTTTTTTTTTTTTTTTTTTTTTTTTTTTTTGACGCATCGGAACCTATTACCGAAAACTATGAATTCAAGAATTCATATAGTGGAGATGGGAGGAGGGGGGGGTTCTTTAAAATGCGCGAGACGAATCTTTCGCGGAATAACATTAATTTGTATGTCCTCATTACGAGTGAAAGTACTTTAAAACAAAACAACCGCAACAAGGGGACAAAAAAAAAAAAAAAAAAAAAAAAAAAAAAGAAGGCGAATCTGTTTCTTTTTGATGAAGAACAAAGGATGTTTTTTCCACTTGCGATGCTCTTTTCACATATCGCAAGTGCTTTAACTCTTAAAGAGTACTTCTTATCGGCTGCTTCCGCTTATTGTAGGGCTAGGGTGGGGGAGGTGGATTTCTTTTCATTCCGACTACTTTTCAGCAAGCTCCTAGAATCTTCTTTGATGTTATTCAGAATTCCTCTTTGTTCTACATTGTCGCCTACTTCGTTTTCCCTTTGGTGTTGCACACTTGTCGACCAGTTTCTAAAAAGAAATAATTATAATTTAACATAAAAAATAAACCCATTTTTCGATGGGCGAAAGTTCTTCAATTTTAAGGTGTTATCATGCCTCATCAGAACCATTAATTTTAAAATAATACCAATTTTATAATTATATTATAAAATATAACACCACACACAACATTTATGTATTTATTATAAAATTCAAAAGTTAAGATGTGTTAAGTATTAAACTGATCATGGGGGCAATGACCATAGTTTACGAGGTTCCTATTTTACTATTTAAAATTTACCCTCTCATATTAATTAATACTTAAAATTTCCATAATTCTAGATTTTTCCATAATTGTTAATTTTCGACCAAAATTAGTGATCAAAGCGAAACAAGCCTGGGCATTTAGCAGGTGAAGGGTAGAGGCCGTAGTTTAGGAGGTTTCTATTTTATTATATTAAAATTTACCCTCTCATCTTAATGTTTAAAAATTTCAATTTTTCAAAATTTCTTAAATTGCTGTTAAATTTGGGATCAAGGCGAAAAAGCCCGAAAATTCAACATGTAAGGCCTGCTGAGATGTTGGAGGAAAAAAAAGAGACGAGAGACCAGATTACGATTGGATGCCATGGAAGCAAGCTAACAGAGCTACAACCGCATTGGTCAGAACGTTAAAGGGTGCGGGACTACAGAACAGAGTAAGAGCATAATGCTCTAATACTATAATGGTCACATGGTTTGAGGTGATATATTTTTATTTGACATGGATATATTTTTGACTTGGGAGAGTTCCATATGAATTCTGAATAAAATGTCCATTCCAAAATAGAATTTTGAACTTTCGGAGCGGCTTCAGTGGTCGAGTGCTGATGGCCGGCGTTGTTTCCCTCGAGCCGTGGGTTCGAGTTTTGAATCCACTAATGACCCGTCTCATAAAGGGGCACGTTAAATCTGTTTAGCACCATGCCCTCTCGTTGGGATGGTGTGAAGGTTTGGAAGAGTGGAGTATATGCTTTGGTATCGTCCTTGTCATTTGAGCGAGGTTCAGAATTACTTGATCCGTCACCAGTAACACTCGTTTTGTTTCTAATTGCGTTAATAAAAACATCATTATGAATGTATGTAACTTTCATATTTCTGCCCCTCAGTGTTTTACCTTCTTTAGGTAAGTGCAGGAATCATAACCCTGAGGCACCCTAGTGACCCTTTTTTTCCTCGCGTGGAGTTTATGATCTTTGGTAAACACAGGTGACGCTCCCCCAAGATGCTCTAGCGATCCTTCTCTGTTTTCGATCCTTCTTCTTGTCAACCAATTTTCATTCCCCCCCCCCATTTTTACAAACTTTTGCTCATTGGCTAAGTTCATATGTTTGTTAAAAATTTTGTGCACACGTATAAATCCAATGACAAAACTATACTATAGTATGTTCAAGCAGTAACGGACTTAGAGGAGATCTCTGGGTCCCTTGTATTAACTACGTTCAATTCTTTGAAACTTTGCATATAGATAAGGTTAATTGCTTTTTACTCTCAAGTTTTCAGACTAAAAATAAATAAACATATGTAAAAAAAAATAAAATTAAGCTTTTATGTAAAGATGGACTAAAAGGCGCACAATATATTTTTTAAAAAATGTAAATAGCTTGAGGGACTCAACTAAAACATGTTCTAGGTAACTACTAATGTATTAAACACCATTGCTACTTGCATATATATGAGATCAAATGGAGTATTAACGCTTTAAGTTTTTACGAATTATATATTACTTCAAAGAAAATATTTTTATATCTTTTAATCCACCTAAAAATAAAAGCTTGTAAATTTTTTTTGTTTGTATTTATTCCTAAGTTAGTTGCTTCCTATTTAGCACAACATTGGCTCTTGCGCCATTGAATTTAACTGTCATCAACATTTTTCCGGAATTAAAATTTTGTAACATTTTGCTAAACATATTTTTTTTTTTTTTTTGAAATTGCTTTAGCCAATGAAATTTCGAAACTTCACGAATCAAAATGTTGATAAAATTACTTTTATCGTTAAGTCATTTTAATACCAATTGAATACACCGAGATAAACTACTGCTCTTGTTACATGGTATTTGACTTTTTTAATTTTTGGTAAATGTGGAATAATATATTTATTGCCGCATTACATTGTTAAAGTACCGTTAAAGTATCGGACTCTGAAAATTTATCCAGATTGAAAATGTTCCGACATTAATTTAACATTCTGACTTCAATATCTTGTAGAAAGCAGCATTTTTTATAGTAATAATTATTTTTGTTTCTATCAATCCACTTTTTCTTGCGTAAAATATGTTTCACATAGTGAACTTAGCTTGTTAACAAGAAAAATGGCGTAGTAAAAAAATAATTCAAAATTTTAAGCACTCTGTATAATTTTTGTTAAAACCTCGTGAATTCATTTTACTATTGTTATAATTTTTCTGTCTGAAAATATGTTCCGAGACATTAGGCGAAGATCGCCTTGGCATCCGACCGTACATCTATTTAGTTGTGAATAAAAGAAGTTCAATGGGCAACTCGACAGAAGATCATAAAATGACAGCTTTTGGTTAAACTATTCCGCAACTGTCGGTGGGCGATAGTGTTAACGGTACAGGGTTATTCAAAATGATTCATCCGATTTCCATATTTTTAAAAATAAACGACGTAAAATGACGAGTAATACATGAACGCAAAGAGCAAATGTAGCAGTTTTTTTTAAGTATTCGATGTAATTTCTTTAGTTCCGCGTATTATGTCAATTCGGTATGCCTGCCAAATACGTTGTAAAGTGTCTATGGTAATGGATTGTACAACGACAGAAATCCATTGTTTCAGTTCGCATCAATTTGTGGCGCATAGCACTTAATCATTTACAAACCTCCAAAGGAACAAATCGCATGGGGCCATCGCCTGGTCCACTGCGACAGATCCAACTGCTAGGTAGTGAAAGCTTCTAAAACAGCTTTCGTGAAATAGCTTAACGAACAACGCACGAGGGCCATCTGTTTTTCGCAGTATAAAATTTCCACAGTTTTCCTCTGCATTCATGGGTTACATTTCATTCTATGTCGTTTATTTTTGAAAATATGGAATTTTGAAATCGGATGAATCATTTTGAATAATCATGTGTATTGGATCGCGCTTACACACGACTAACTACGGTCGGATCCCGGTAACGTGGTTTTTAACGTGGCTCCCTTTTCTTGCGATTCAGGTTAATCTTTTTTCAAATGACATCAGGATTTCCAATTAAGAGCAGGCATTAATTCGTTTTTTTTTTTCCACTTCCTATTTTATATATCATGGGATAAACATACCGAGGAGTTTCAATTTGCTGTAGCGAACTAAAACTCCGAATGAGAGAAAATAGAAACATGAGGAAAAAATAAGTCAAATAAGTTGACAAAAACGAGAACTTAACAAGGGAAAAAAAAAAAAAAAATGTTTAGAGTAGAAATTTTTTACGAAGCTAGAACCCGCAAGTCTCCTGATCCCCTGCTAGAGTACCTTCTCTTATATGACGAGTTCGATTTAGCGGAGATGAACAAAAGGTTGTGTTTGAAACACATCCTTTGAAAGTTAGGGGCTAAGACATAGTCGACCCTTTTAATACTTTTTATTTATCTTTTTGGATTATGAATCATTATTTCTTGTAAAGTGAAATGTTCTTTTTTGGATTTTTTGGAAGATATTATTTTCAAAATCTCGTGTTCAAGGAAATTAACTGTATGTTCATTCATTTTTGTGAGTCAAATTTTAAGAGTTATAGAGATTTTTTTTTCTTGTATGAGAGATTTTTCATAATAATTAAAAATCGAAAAAGTGCAAACGTAAAGCAGAAAATTGGTCAGGATGTTGGAAATTATATTATAGCTCAATTTTTATATTACTAATGTAATTCGCTGTAGTAATTATGGGCCCCGATTCCTGCGAGCTTAGATTATCGACGGTAGTTAGTTCATGACCGGCCAGTGATATTTTTTTAAAAGCCATCCGATACGAATTTTATTACTTTGGTATTTTTCGAATGAATTTTTCTGTGCATTATATTTATCATCCTACTTTTTCTTCCCCCCCTCCTGTTTTCAATCATTCTTATAACTTTTTTTTTAATGACAAATGTATTTATTTCTTATCTCATTTTTTAAAAAGCTGACAATATCTGGGCTTGCTGCGGCCAGTCAATTTAAACAAGTTCCTGTAGATATCATTTAATTACTTCGAATTTTTTTTTAACGTTATGTGTGTTGTCGCACTTTACTCAAAAGCTAAAATTCTATACATTTTGTTATTCACATTCTAATTTTAAGAAACTTGGTTATATCATTTAGGTTTAAAAGGCATGGCTATATTTGTTTTATTACTTTACAATTTATCCCCAGATAATACAAACGTAGAAAAGGGCATATTTCAAGAGTGATGTCGTCAAATTCAAAATTAAGGAATCGAATATGATTTGAACAAACAGTTTTAAGTCTTCCAAAATTAATATTTATATTTCGTCTATGTGATTTTAAATACATTAATTAAACTTTTCTTAAACAACTCTTAAGATGTCTTGAAACATTATGAATAGTTTTTTTTAAAAAAAATACGTGGCATCTATTATTGGATGCTCCGCGAATAAATATTCGTATGACAACTGTCACTTGTATACGCACCTCTTCCTGGTGAATAATTGAGTGACAATTCGACTAATTCGTGATGCCTATATGACTAAGAAGTTTAGTGGGAGAACAATCGCTTGTATGCGCCTAGTCCTTAAACACTTTCAACCCATAAGCGGCTCTGAGTTCATGGCCGGTTTTGTCTCCGTCGAGTTGAGCCTTGATGCTTCTTAAGACCCGCCGTGTAGCAGGGTTGATGCACATTAACTCTGTTGAGGTTCCAAGTCCTCCCGTGGGTGTAATGTGGAAATTTGGTAAAGGGATACTAGTTCAAATGTCGTCTTCATCATTTGATCAAGGTTCAGAATCAACGAAGTCTCTGGTTAATAAGCTCCGTGTTGCACCTGAGTGCACCGTTAATGAGTATTTAATTAATGAAACCCGCCTTACTAAAGCAGTAAAAATAAGTATTCCTTATTTTTCATTTTTCATATAAATAAAAGTACTGTATATTTATTTATATTAATTTAATAATCATTCATTATTTTAATTATTCCTTGTGTCTCACTTTCTTGGAATGAGCTTGTTTATCGAGGATGTGGGCGATCCATAGATCTCGAAATATTTCGGATTGGTGGACAGCATGGATAATCAAGACCTTCGGCATTCCCAATTAGTAGATAACAAGGGACTTCGTAAGACGACTTGAACATCGATTAAATTCAATGAAATTTTTATATCAGATCTGCATTTTTGAATTTATCCGTAATTCTTTGGAGTAATCGTTCTTTGCATGGGTGAATATTCGATAAAAACCGTCAAAATTTTGTAAAAGTATTTTAGTATAATTTTTTTTTTAATTTAAAAGAGGAACGAATGCATGAATACATTTGACGATCTCTAAAAGAGTATGAAAAATAATAAATCACAAACACCCATCGACATAGACCGTGACGTAATTTCGGCAGAACTATGCTTAGCGGAACCTAAATTTAAAACGAGAGCGAAGAGTTAAAAATAAAAATATCTCACTGGTTCAGTTAAAAATTTGTAAATATCCCACTAATTAATATTTTCTCCTGTTTTTTAAGAGCCTGATGTTTATTCTGTATACTGTATGAATACAATTCATTTGTATCGATAGATTTCTGGATGAAACGGTTTAAAAAATTTTAAAATCCAAAATTTGCACTTTCAGCGCTATTTTCGAAAATTCGCCGAAAATCATCTAATTTACACATCCAACATTAATTAGGCCTTTAAAAAAACTAATATATCAGATGGTGCAAGAATTGTAATTTAGCAACTTTTCATTCGAGAGTTAGCTTACAAAATGTATAAAAATATCGCTTCAACGTTATCAAGTAAGAAAAATCTTAAAAACATGAAAAGAAAAAATATTAATTTCAAGAAAATAAATCAAGAAAGTAAAGTTTTTAAGTAAATCGAATTAGCGATCAAATAGGAGAACGAAAAATAAGTCGTTGATTTCAACTCAAGCTCGATAATTCTATGCGGCGGTCTTAAGCACCAAACTACACACGAATTATCGAGGAATGGCAGAAAAGCGTGATAAATGTAGGCCCATATTACATGAGAATATTTCGAAGGCGCTTGATTTTGGAATTTTTAGAAAAATGTAAAGGAAATGTTTTGGATTGAAGGATTATCAATATCACAGATACTCAGTTGTAAAAATTTTGAGTGATTTGTTGAAAAAAAAATTTTTTTTAATAGTAAATTTTCCATTGCTTTGTCAGATAGTATTTTTTAAATGATTCGTTTGAAACAGAATCTTAATTCTACAACTGAGGACCAACACATTATGAAAATAACAATTTCTAATTTAACTACACTCTACAAAGAACAAACAAATGAATAAAAATGAATTCATCCGTCTCACGGTAAGTTCTTTCAATTCAATCTCAAGATTTTAAAAAAAAAAAAAAAAAAAAAAAAGATCTAATTGTATTGATAATTTCCTTTAAATAAGATACTAGTTCACGTATTTTGACATAAAATATTCATAAATTTTCAAAAAAAATTTTGAATCACATTATCCGACTGCCAGAACTTCCGTCGATCGCTGAAACGTTCTTCTCTCGTTCCATTTCTAGCTCGTCTTTTTATTTGTCATGGTGTCGAAATCTGAGTCGTGGAATCGGCTTTACCCGGCGGTTCTCAACGGCACAATGTTTATTGAACTTTAGCTATTTCATCAGATACCTGCTAAATGAATGAAGATAGATAGTCTGAAGCGCTGAAGACCGCGATATCGTGATGTGCACAAATCTTCCTCAGTGATGGCAAAATTTGCCTCAGCGGTCATTTCAAATATTTTTTTTTTTTTTTAAGCAGTTTTCGAAAATATAGTTCCAAGTTACTCATTACCGTTACCCATAGATTCTGTATACTAAATTCATGCTTCTGTGTTTTTTAATCTTTCCTCACTCGCTCGCTCACACTTTCTTTCTTCCTTTTATTATTATAGATTGCCTTTCACATAGAATTATTTGAACTAAATTGTTTCCATTATCTCAAGATTTGCCCATTCCTATTAAGTTTTAAACTACCTTCATGTGTTTCCTCATGTGTCTTCTAATGCCATATAACACTGTTCAGTATTTTCTTTTTGTGCTGTAGTTTTAACTCTTTTGTCTTGTGTTTTCAGGCTTTTTTACGGGCCTGGATTGTATGGCGGGCCACTTCAAATGTGATAAGAGCAACTTGTGCATTCCTTTCGGGTGGGTGTGCGACGGAGAAATAGACTGTTCCACCACCAAAATTAACGACACATCAGATGAAAATATCTATAGATGTAAGTTTGCTTCCCTTTTCCATTTGTTACTATTCGAATGATGCTGTTTGCGAATTACAAAGCTCTAGCCCATGAACTTTTTCATGTAGCTCGTTAAATAGAGCTAGCCTCAAAAGTTCTTATTTTGGCGAGTGCCTATTGGTTAAAAAAAACCCGCTTTGCCTTAAAAACTAAATTAGCTGCTAACGTATTTTAAGATTTACAATAATATATGCATCCCCCATTTGATATACAATAGTCGAGCCCCCCTCCCCCATTTGACGTTCGAAAGACTCCGCTGCTGTGACATGCATTAATGCTATAGAAATCAGAAGACTTCTCTACAGAAACTTGCAGAGAAATGAATCATTTTTATTGCGTTAAATAAGTACCTACGCAAGTTTGCGTCTTTCGATGCGATAACATGCCGATGATTGATGCAAATCCGCCAAAATGCCTTTTGGGAGTTGGACATTTTTGCATTGAATACTTACATTCTATACCAAGAAGTATATAAAGAAAAATATGAAATGTCCTTAAGTTATTTCAAATTTGTTAAGTGGTTATCCAAGTGATAAAAGGTTTTCGATTAAAAAGGAAACCACTGGGTGTAACAGGTCAATTGAAAAGTCCCCGCCCTACCATAGTAAAACATATTTTTTTGGCAAAATTAGTTTTTTTTATTCAACATAATTCCCTTCAAGGGTGATACAGTGATTATAGCGACCCTCCAACTTTTCGATACCATTTTTGTAGTACGATTTGTCCTTTGCTTCAAAATAGGCCTCAGTTTCGGCGATCCCTCTTCATTCGACGAAAATTTCTTTCCAGCGAGCATTCTTTTGAGATCTGAGAACAGGAAATAGTCGCTGGGGACCAGATCTGGAGAATACGGTGGATGAGGAAGCAATTCGAAGCCCAATTCATGGATTTTTGCCATCGTTTTCACTGACTTGGGACACGGTGCATTGTCTTGGTGAAGCAGCATTTTGTTTTTCTTCAAATGCGGCCGTTTTTCGGCGATTTCGTCCTTCAAACGGTCCAATAACGCTATGTAATAGTCGTTGTTGATGGTTCTTCCTTTTCAAGGTAGTCAATGAAAATTATACCATGCGCATCCCAAAATACAGACGCCATAACCTTGCCAGCCGACTGTTGCGTTTTCCCACGCTTTGGAGCGGGTTCATCGTTTGCAGTCCACTCGGATAACTGTCGATTGGACTTCGGAGTGAAATGATGTTCATCCATTGTCACATATCGACGCGAAAACTCGGGTTTATTACGCTTGATCATCTTCAAACACTGCTCCGAATCATCAACTCGTCGTTGTTTTTGGTCCAAAGTGATTTCACCCACTTTGCACAGAGCTTTCTCATACCCAAATATTCGTGAATGATATGATGTACACGTTCAGTTGATATCTTTAGAGTGTCTGCTATTTCATTCAATTTCAATTTACGGTCATTCAAAATCATTTTGTGGATTTTTTTAATGTTTTCGTCGGTAACAACCTCTTTTGGGCGTCCACCGTCTTCGGTGCTCATTTCACCACGTCTAAACTTAGCATACCAATCCTTGATGGTTGATTTTCCTGGGGCAGTGTCCGGAAACTCGGCATCAAGCCAAGTTTTTGCTTCAACTATATTTTTCCCTTCAAAAAGCAATATTTTATCAACACGCGAAATTCCTTTTTATCCATTTTTTTCACAATAACAAAAGTTGCTTCACTCAAAATGCTATAATTCACAAACTAATGATCCGACAGCTGTCAAATTTATACACGCATCTTTTGAGGTTAGGGCTAACTAAAAAACATATGGATTTAATTCTAGTAGCGCCATCTATGTGTCAGGCCGGGGACGTTTCAATTGACCTGTTACGTAGTGCGTATGGAAGTTGGAGCTCCTAGCCCTGATGGGCTTTTATTTTCTTTCAGTGCAGATATTTCGATTCACAGAATTGTTTTCCGAGTATTCAGTGCAATAAAAAGGTTTAAAATAAGTATATGAAAAAAGCAAAATTCAAATAAAAGGGAAAAGCCACTTACGCAGCACTACACATTTTGCATTTTGGAAATTAAAAAAATAATAATAATAATATTGATTATGTTCTAAAAAACATGTCGTTGGAGGACGCAAACGTTAACCCGTTGTTTTGGAAACCCTTCCTTACATTCGAGAGACTGAAAAAATTCTTATTGTGAAACATCATAAAAATAATCAACAAGGATGATATCTTAAATTTTCATGCATATTTTTAAATATTCATTTCTTGAATCCATGTTCCCTTTTATTTTTTAAACTTTTATTATTATGCACGTACTGTAATGATTTAACCTCTCTTTCTGTTGGTGTGTAATCCACCTCGAGTATTAACGTTAAAAATTATATCTTTAATATCCGTGGAATGATCAGGATGTAATTATACTACTAAGACAGCTGTACAGCGATTATATGTCGCTCAAAATTCTAACTCTTGACAGCCATAAGAACATTATAAGAGAGAATAGGGTTTGAAAAGGAAATAAAAAAAAATAAAAGATCAAGTGGCTGAAAAGTAGTGTTTTGGGAGAAAAAAGTACTCAACAAACATCTGTTTTACGAAGTGTGCATCCGCGAAGACAAAACATTTTTCTCATCATTTGAATAACACCTGCGATGCAATGGAAAATGATTATAGGAACAATATGGGTAATATTGTTCGTCTGGTATTCTGAACGAACAATTTCTCTTATACTTTTAAAAAATTTGTAAGAGGTTTTTCAAATGTATTTGAGATTTATACGATTCTGTTTAAAAACTCGGCATAAGGAATGTTGGTAAGAGAGTGTGTGTCTGTTAAGTAATTTTAACGATTACGCTAAATTTTCATGTTTCGGTATGTTAAAGATAGGAAGATCATCGATTATTTTTCATAGAACGGTTTTTAAGTTGCATTAATTTACTTTTGTGTTAGGATTTTCAAATGTGAATTTTTATTTCTAAAAAAAAAAAAAAAAAAAAAAAAAAAACCACGGGAGACACTTTTTTCGATAATTATTTTTACATTTCAAAAACGTTTCGCAAGTTTAAGCTTTTGATGAATTGCTTAGAACAAAATGATATATCTCTAGCTCAACTATGGCGTCAAGGATTATTGCCATTTCCCCCCCGCAAATTTCAGTTTCTCTTAAAAACAAGAAATTGGTTTTCTCTAATGTTTATTTTACTTATTTTTTTTAAAAGCTTAATTAATTTACTTAAAAAAAAGATGTATTTTCTTTTTCATGTTTTTACATACAAATCAAGTTCATCTTTATAATTGCTTAAAAAAATTTGAAAATAAATCCAACACAAACTTTTTTTTTTTTTTTTCAATCAGAAAATATAAGAGAAGATTATTTTGAATTTATAAGGAACATAGAGTAGTTTTCCCTGTGATTTATGTAGGGAACTGGTGTCTCATAAAAAACCGGTTTATACTAAAACATGTTATAAATGGTAGACAAAATATGCTTAGGTTATTTGAATAAACGCATAAAACATGTATTAGTACAGAAATGGGGGAAAAAATGTTAATATATATTTTTGTACTTGAATGTTGTGAAAGAGATTACCAGTGACATATGTTGTTCAATAATTTCAAACACCCAAAAATTTATATGTTAAAAAACTTTTTTTAAATTTTTTTTTAATATAAATAACAGGCGTGGGTTTAATTTTGGAGTTTATTTCTATGCAAATTATAAGTTGCGAAATTCGTAAAAGGTCCTATATTTTTTCTCATTCGCTATTATTGTATGGATTTTTTTTTTGTTTTTTTTGTTGTGTGTAATTATTTACAAATTCTGTTCTATTTCGATTTATGAGGGAATATCTGAAAATCAGGTTTCCTATTTTTAAAGAATATTAAATATACTATGAATAAAGTATAGCATTTATGAAGAAGCTTATTCATTTACTTAGTGGATCTAGGAATCTTTGTAATAAAAAAAATATGTCCCAATGTTGAAGCCAATTTGTGACATCATAATCAGAAGAAAAATACTTTCCTGGAGATATTTTTTAAGCTTTTGGCGTTAGTTATGATTGTTATAAAGTGCCAAATCAGGACTATAGGAAGGATGAGGTAGGAATCCCGGAAAATTGGTGACCCGTGTGGTGATCGGGAATGTCAGAAAAGTCCCACTGTGGCTCATGTATGTCGTAAGAGGTGACTAAAATAAGTACCCAGCGTCTGGGGGTTTAGCCGGGCACTCTAGCCCTAGGGATTATATCAGGGGACCTCAGGAACTCGCCTTTATTAGGTAAGTACGGGCTTCATGACCCCGAGAAACTCTAGAGATTTTTTTCTTTCCTATGGGATTTACTGTCTTTAGTAAACACGATGACGCACCCCCCAGGATATCCTAACGATCCTTCTCTATTTTTGACCCTCCTTCTTGTCAACCAATTTTTGTCTTTTCTTCAATTTTTTAACATCTAGACCATAGTTAAATCTTGTTTGACGCAGCACCGCCACATCTGGCTCTTGCGCCAATAACCTTTACATTCATTCACTCACTCACTTATATCCGGAGAATCGGTGTGTTCGCATGTGACTTTGCTTATCATGCAATTGCAGAACTCCCTGGGACAATAAACAAGGTCTTTTGCTACAAAGGGCCTCCCAAAGTTACTCATAACAATAGTACCATATACTGCAAAAATGGATTTACGAATAAATTAATTTTACGATAGATTCCAGAGGGAATATCCCTTAAAAAACGAATTACTACTCTCACTATTTCCTTGGTCCGCTGTAGTCTAGTGGCCATGGCCATGAATTCGCGGCTGGCGTTGTTTTCATCGAGTCATGAGTTTGAGTCCTGATGCCACTCAAGACTCGTCGTGTAGCGGAGCTGATGCACTTTAAATCTGTCCATGCTCCATGTCCTCCCGTTGGCGTGTTGTGGAAGTTAAGAGAGATGCCTTAGTTGAGGTGTTATTCTTATCAATTAACCGAGACTCAAAATTACGAGGTCCGTCGATAAAAGCCCACATGTTGCCTCTAAATGCGACGTTAATAATAACGTTCTTCCTTGGATTATTATCTTAGTGTGCGCACCATTCAGTGGATACCAAATTTGGACGTAATGATTGTTGCAGTCTTTTCGACTTTGAACCTCAGACAAGCATAGACTTAGTTGTGTAACAATAACTACTTTATTCCTTTGTATCTTTATCGCTGTACGTTGGTGAGCAGCGTAGTTTACGTTTAGCATGCCACCTGCGATATTTACAAAGAATCTCCTTCTACCAACAATAATAACGTAATTCATTCATTCATATCTTTAATCGCTTTATATAGGTAAGAAGCGCAATCTTAGGAGAGTGCGTCTGCTTGTATTCCTTACAGAGTGTTGTAAATAAATTATTTGGATACCGCCAGGAGGCGCCTTGTCTCTTGTAAGTGAGAGCCCACGAATTCATGGGTAACATTTCAGAGTACATTTGGTTCTTGATCTCGTAAGGCGTTTTATTGCTTATTTTGATGTAGTTTCTCTTGACCGCTGAAGCGGATTTAAATATGGGTAGTTTGGAAGTCCCAGTATAATTTGTAAATAGTGTAATTATTTGTTTATGTGTAATTGTCGCGTAGAAACTGGGAATAAATGTGTTTAAAAAGAACCAGTTCTCTCGCTTTACCTTGTTGGATTATTTTTCACCTTTTAGTCTTTTGTAAACAAACATCTTACACACATACAAAGCTCCCTCTACAGTCGGGCGATATACTATCTATAGGCGGGCGATATACTATGATATACTATCAACATCTAATGTCAATGATGCGTTTATTTGATGGAATGAAGTAATGAATGGTTCTTTCTAATATACTCTCATAGTTTTTAAGAATATCATATGTACTTATTTGATATTGTGGTAGAATAATAAAAGACTTTATGCAGTTAATATATGTGATTATACATGTAATACATGTGTGTGAAGTAATGTACAGATTAACGTGAATACATGCATGTAATCTTTATACCATGATCTTAAACTTACCAATGAATACTCCAAGAAGCTTTATGTTTTTTTTTAAACTTAAGTAAAAACTTTAAATTCCTTGTATAATGTAAAACATGTTTAACGTTAAAATACTTTTTTTACAAAATCTACGAAATATTATGTCGGCCATTTAGAACTCGTGAACTGATTACCTTCAATTTACATTCTCAAACATAGACTGTTATATTTATCAAAATATACAGTAAATTGCATTCGAAATAGTAAATCATAATGAAGGTTTTTGTCCGATTACAGTATTTTACCACGCAAAATTAACCTCTTTTTTTTTGCGAAACATAGGAGGGGGGAGGGGAGGACTTACGTATAGATTGCTTTATACGAATGGATATATTAACAAATAATTCAATTTCTCGAAACTCAAATCTTTATAATTTGCAATACCGCAAGCCTCACCAACGTGTAAGACGAGATTAATAAGGAGAATTGAATGGGCTCTAAGACGAATAAAAGAAATCTATCTATCTGTTTCTCTCTCTCTCTCTCTCACACACACACAGACACACAGTGATAATACTTAATTCCCATTAATTTCTCACTATAATAATTTAATTTACTAAATTTGCCCATTCTCTCCTTTTAAAAAATAATGTTCATTCGTATTTCCTGATCCCCTTCCAAAGTATCCTTTTATTTATTAGATCACGCGCTCTTAAAACTGGTTAAATCCGCTTAAACCGATTATAAATCTGTCAAAACAATCCCTTCAGATTCCCTGTCTATTATTATATTTCCCCAGAAATCCCTCCATCCATATCCATACCACGTGTTTCTGACGTTTCAAGGGAATTTTCTCTCGTATATAAACAAAAACACAACGAATAACTCGCTCTTTTCTTTTTATTCCTCTCTTGATTTCTTGTGATGCAATATTCTGTATCCAACGGCGGAGTGGAAAAATGGTCTCTCTCTCCCCTACAATAAAATAATTCTATAAAAATGAAATTGGTTTCGACTGTGTTAGGAACATAATTCAATAGTACCATTTTAAAAGAAAGTCTTTACATATGTATAATTAAAAAAAAAAAAAAATTTTTTTTTTAAAAAAAATTTCCCCTAATTTTAAAATAAAAAAAAAAAAAATCAAAAAATATCTTTTACTTGTTAAAATATCGTCTTTTTGCTTTCATTTTTGAAACTATCTATGTCAAATTAAGTGATTCATCTTGGGGGTATTCAGATCTTTAAAAATATTTGTTAAAATCGAATTAATTGATTTTTTTTATTAATGTCTTGCTGAGACGCAACCCGAGGACTATTGGTAATGATTCTCATAATTGTAAGCCTCGGTCAAGGGACAGACGGTACCTAAACTGGTGCCTCCCTCTCCAAATTTCCATATCATGCCGACGGGGGAGCCTTGACAAATTTAACGTGCAACAACCCCGCTACACGGCGGTTTTAAGTGGCATCAGGGCTCGGAATCCACGACTCGACTGAGATAAAGCCAGTCATGATCGTGACCATAAGGCTACAAGATCGAAGAAGAAATGTAATTAGAAAAAAGCCTCAATGTTTTTTTACTCTTTAGGATGCTTTTCAGTTTGATGTATTTAAATAAATACTGTAGTGAAGATTAAAAAAATTGAATATATTCCATTGGGGATTAACTCTACACCATGTATTCAAAATAGTGGTAGGCGGATCCTTATTATTATACCAGTCGCCTCTCATATTGCTTCTAAGCGCGACGTTTCAATTCAGTTCAATATTCATTTCAAAAAAATTATTTTTACACCTAGGGGACAGTTACTCGCTAATTAAGGTTTAGCGGTCCCTGGACCATCAATTATGGCTCACAGTTGTGAACTACGGGCTAACGGCGAGGGTGACACTTGAGCTAGCTCACCACTTTCCCATCCTTGCCATCCAAACGTGAACCTCGGCAGATTTAATGTGCATCATTCTCTTCGACACGATGAATCTTTAGCGGAATACGAACTTGAAACACGATGCAGGACTAAAACATTACAGCTGCGAGTTTGATACCATGGCCATGCGGTTACCGTGCTATCAAAAATGTATCTCTAGCTACGATACAAGCTTAACATTAGTGCATGTTTATTATAACTGCATATGAATTTAAGTGAATCCCCGTATGTATACTTGTGATCAAGACTTTCACACACATAAGCACATTTGATTTTTTTTTAATGAAATTTTCTTTTATGGGTACTTCGCGAATATATCAAGCAAAAATTTTATTTTCTATCGTGCCGAATGGTAGAAGCTGGTGCACTTTAAATTGAATTGAATCACTTAAGTCCCTTCCTTGGGGTGATATGGGAAGAGAGTTACCAATTACCAATTCTGATGCAATCTGTATCACTTGACCATTCTTCAAGGTGATGAGTGGCCTCCGTAGCCTTGTAGTCATAGTCGCAGACTCGCAGCCGTTGATTTTCTACGAGTCGTGGATTCAAGCCCTAATGCCACTTGAAACCCAGTGTAGCCGTGCTGATGCACATTAAATCTGTTGAGGTTCTAAGTCCACCCGTTGGCGTGGTGTGAAAGTTTGGAGAGGAAGGCTCCAGCTCAATGTCGTCCTCGTTACTTGACCGAGGTTTAAAATTACGAGGTCCATTGCCAATAGCCCTCGTGTTGCTTCTCAGTGCGACATTAATTAACAATCACATCACAATCAAGATGACGAGATCCGCTGCCTTCGCTTAACGCTCGAGTAACTTTAATTGAAACCAGAATTCACTTTCTCCTATGTCTTCCTACCATTCATAGCAAGAATAAGTCATATCCTGCTATCATCTCTCGAATTTTGCCAGATGCGAGCTTGAATTGATTGCCAAGAGAAGTCAACAAACACATACAACCAGAGTTATAATTTTAAAGATTAGGTCTTTAATTAGAGGATAATTTAGGAGAATGCAGCTATTTTTGTCAGGAAATGTTTTACGCAATTAACAGTAATTACGTATCATTTTTCAATTTCTAAATATCAATTTGGCCTTTTATAAATACATGCGAGTTAAATTTTTATTCTTACTATTTATTCTAAAAATCATCCTTGAATATTTATTTCTTGATTTCATTTTATCAAGAATGGCTAAACCTTGATTCAACGCGATTAAACCTAATGCGTCCCATGGCCATTAATGTAATACTCACCATCCAATATCTGAAACCAATAAGTATTAGATTATAAGTATTAGGATATCAAAACCATCATTTTTCATGGCATTATTTTACAGTCAAAATGACATTCTAACGTCCCTAATTTCTCTTTCCCTTAAAAACGCTGTTGACGTCTGCTGGAAACGTTGGTTGGAATCTTGATACCGCAAAGACCGCCATGTAACGGTGCTAATGCAAGTTAAATCTGTCGAGCCCAAAGCTCCTCCCGTTCTCGTGTTGTGGGAGTTAAAAGATAGGTGCCAGTTCAGTTGTCGTGCTCGTCACTTGACCGATGTTCAAAATTATGAGGTCCGTCGCCAATAGCCTTCGTGTTGATAAAAAAAAAACGATAAAAAAAAAAAAAATACAATTTGCAAAAGCTCATCGTGTAGCGGGGCTGATGCACGTTAAATTTGTCCTTGTCCAAGTCCTCGGTCGACTTAGTGTGGAAGTTTGGAGAGGGGAAGGAGGGTAGACCAGGCCAGGTGTTGTCCTCGTCGCTTGACCGAAGTTCAAAATATCATTACAGATACGTTACCAATAACCCTCGTGTTGCTTCTGAGTGCAACTTTAATAAACACTCACACGAATATTTCTTTTTGATGCAACTGGGTCAGAAGCGGCGTCAGTTTTGTCATTTCCTTCTTTGTCTGATGCACTTGAATGAAATAATGACATCGTCAGTACTCTAATATAGCCTGATTACCAAAGCGTGCTTGCACCATTTAAAAAACTCGCGAGAAATAACTGTCTAATTTTTCAATCTACGTATTTAAAGAGGCACCACCACAGATATCGCGCAATTTTTTTCTTTTCCGAGATGGGTTTTCTTGATTTTGATGGATTTCTTCTCTATCGCAATCTTTTCTTAACATAGCGATTCGTCGCTCCCAACTTCAGTTAGTTGATAAGAGTTCTATTTAGTCAGAAAGTGCATCATTGATATTCTCGGATTCCAAGGTCATCGCTATCCCCCCCCCCCCTTTTTTTTTTGTTATCCCGTCTGAGTTCACTGGAAATAAGTGTTGCGGAAATGATCTTCGTTTCGATTTCATAAACATTTCGCCGGAATGTTTTATTTTTAAAAGAGAGTGGTCACATAGTATGTTTTGGTAAGTTTTATTTCCTGGGTTGGGCGACATTTATAGTCTTTTATCTTAGAATATATTCTAAGTATGAATACACTTAAAAAGCCTATTTTTTTTTACTTTATATTGGGGTGCATAACCCTCACGGGCTTTATTCCCCAATTTTAATTTTAAATTAACTTTTGGGCCTATGTTCTCATTCTTTCTTAGCCTCCGGTCCTCTTCTAGGAAGAAAAAAAATCCTATTCTTGAAATCAATAATTCAACTCATAGTCTCCCAATATTTTAGGGTAATAGACCAGTTTTTCAAAGAGTAATTTTGTGTTGTAAAAGCACAAGGACTGTATAGGCTAGGCGTGTCAAGGTCACTCATTTTCGTGTCTCCTCCATCGGTCAATAGGTTACGACTAATTTATCAATGCAACTGCATTTATTTTCAACACTTCAGTTGAGGTCTGAATTCCATTGCCTTTGGACGTGCTTTATGTTAAATGTAAAGTCTATTTTAAATATCTATATATAACTGTTTATTTTCTCTGAATAGTTTTTTTCAAATGAAAGAATATAAATTATTATTGCATATCCTTATAAAATATTAATATAATACCTATACGTATAAAAATTTATTTAATTTAAAAATTTCTATGATTTGTTTAGTTCCGTTATATAAAGGTGTAAGAAAATTAAATGTTTTTAATGACATGTTAACAATATTTATAAAATGTAAAACAGATTTTTATAATATCTGTATAACAGCAATATTTTAATGATGCAGATTTAAAATAAAAATCAACGACGATCGTGAAACTCAAAATTTCATTTTCGTTACAAGTCTTTTTTCAAAAATAAAACGAAGTGGGGAAAAAAGGGATGTCCGTTCTCAACTTTTTTTTGCCATAGTTACAGACTGTAGTGGGGGGATTATCTGTGACCTTGAAGCGCCTATTGTAAAGTAACAAACTATAGTAAAATATTTATGTTGGAATCAAAACAGTATTGGGAATAAAGTTATAATACACTAATATCTAGTTTTAATATGAATTGATCTTGCTTAAAAAACATGTAGAATTTTTTGTTCGGTAATTTTTGGTATTAATAGACCCTTTCTGCGCGTTCTTTCGAGTATTACCTGAGAAGAGAACAGTTCGTCATAACGCCCCATAAATTTGCTTTTGGACCAAAAATACCAACATAGATGTTTTCAATGCCCATAGGTGGGCAATATCGACCCCATAGAGAACGATTGAAGTAATGGATGTAATCAGGATCTAAAATGTACTATAAGCTACTTAATATTAAATATTACATGATTTTGAAAGTGAAGTACGAGAATGGTTCATCCTCCGGATACAGCCGCCAGGGGCTCTTCTTCTTTAGGTAAGTATGGGAATCGTGACTCCGAGGTACCATAGTGATCCCTCCCCCCTCATGGGTTTGCTAGGTAAACGCGCCCCTTGGATACCTTGCGAACCTTCTCTATTTTCGACCCTTTTCGTCAACCTATTTTTACCTTTTATTCAATTTTTCTGACGTCCAGATCATGAATATTCATGGTTTGGAGCTGCATAGCCAGATTTGGTACCCGTATTAAGATTATGAAATGGAGTATTAATAATTGGAAATGAGGTAACTCTTTTTAGCATGGTTCTTTGATCGTTTTTCATGTTTTTAAGGAGCTATAGAGCATGAACGCCCTCCATATCCCAAAAAATCGTCGCCATAACTTTTCCTGCCGTAGGGTGTTTCATGCAGTAGCCGACTAATTAAAAAAAATCTTGTTCTAAAATCAACCAAATGGTCAATTGTGTTTTGTAGGCATGTGATGAATGAATATTTATGCTATAAAAATGACCAAAAAACCCATAAATATATTAAAAAATATAAACATTTTTCCAAAAAAATTATTGCAACTTGCCTCTTGCTCTTCTACCAGAGCAAATCTCTTTTAAATAAATTCCCTTTCAATTCGCTCAAACGCAAAATTTTGAAATACTGGTAGTCAATATTAACACCATTTCAGTACCAGTTTATAACTACTTTTATATTATTAGCCTTTTCGTTTGCCATTTATTCTCATTCCTCCAAGTTTTTTTTTTTTTTTTTTCAATTGTAGTATTTAGTATTCCTTGAAATTATTGCCATTTTGATTTCAGATTTCAATAAAGATCCTATGGAATCTTGATTTAAATTCATCATCTTTATATTTGACTATTTGAATGCAATCTGCATCTGAAAGAGCAAAAAATAATCAATGCTTCTGTGGAATTACTTTTTCCTAAGATTTTTCAAAATATTTTTATTCTTATTTTAATGATTCGTTTTTGAGTTCTCCGGTCTTTAAAGAATATTTTCAAATATTTTTAAAAATCTTAGGAAAAAAGTAATTCCACAGAAGCATTGATTATTTTTTGCTCTTTCAGATGCACTTTATTGCATTCAAATAGATCAAATAGTAAAGATGAGAGAATTTAAGTCGAAATTCCATAGGATTAACATTAAGCTGATGAAATCAAAATGGCGGGTAGACGGGAGCCTTAAGGAAATATTTTTTATATTGCCGAATTTTACATTTTAATTCCTTGCGGAACCATTTATGGTAATACATTCATTTTAATGGCTATTTGCCATGGAAAGAGGAGAAAGATGTTGCATTGTACTAGGGTACATAACATTCTGTACACATGTAGCGGATCCTCTTTTCTTGGACCTTTATGCTACATTTCCTGCATCGTCTGTAGTTGGAAACCATCTGTGGCATATGATTTTCCTCACTGACTAAGCGCACATAATTTGCAACCGCACACATCTTTGCATGGAAGCTCACTGAACGGCCTTTCCATTTTCTTGAGGAATATCCATCTATTAATTGACGAACTAATGTCATACAAAATGTTGGCAAGTCTAAATTTGTTTCTTTTGTTTATTTGCCACAGTATAAAACTATTTAAGATGCAAAGATCAGTAAGAAAATAATGATAAAAAAAAATACGATGTCACTATTTTACAGTTCTTATTTGGTATATTTTCTCATTTTTGATCGAAACGGTCAACCTTCCTATGATATCGTTATATAAAGTGACAGCTTTTGGGTAAGGAACTTCTCTTTTGTTACCTTTTACTGTCCGATTACAGATTCTCATAATAGCTAGATTATGTGCAGTAGTCAATAAAGTAACATCCTTTTTGTCCATCCACTTTACTTAGCAACACAATCCTTAGTTAGAAACCTTGATTCGCCTCTGTATAGTTTATTAGTTTTTAGCATTGGTGGAAGATACTTCCTTTGCTGCCTTACAGTCCCAAGAAAATAGACCGCTTACAAGCAGTTTTTTTTTTTTTTTTTTGCAAGCCTGAATGATGTGAAATAGTTGTTTTAGATAGTACACATGTCACATCGTAACAGGTGTCAGAGAAGAACAGATTTCACAAATGCTTTCGAACTTTCAAAACAAATGTGCTAATTCTGTTTCAATCGATTGAATATAGATGGCAGTCCAAAAGAATTTTCTTTGAATTTTTCGTAAATAATTGTTTACATTATTTTTATTTCTTTTTAAATTTACTTCTTTTTTTTTTCCAAATCTTATGAATGATAACTTATTTATTTTTTTTTTCAACTGTGCTCTTTTGTACTTAGTATATTTCCAATTTGGAGTCGCAAAAGGGGGCGGGGGGAGTTGGTACTATCAAACTAGTTTGAACCCGCATATTCGTTCCTTTTGTTTCGTTTCCTTTTAATATTTTGAATCACCATCTCCTTCTGTTTTGTTTCGAATGTTTTATTAACACATCGATCAATAACTCCCGAGTCTAAAATTGAAAACAACATTTTTTTTGCAAAATTTTTTTTTATTCATCAGCATAACACCTTTTGTTAATCACCTTTTAGGGTGATACAATCGTTCCAACGCTTTTCCAAATCTTTTTTTTTTTCCCATTTTTTTTTTTTTTTCCGCAAGAAATCTTTTTTGTTGCGAGTAAATAGCGATAAACAGCTTTCTGAATCATCGACTCTTTGCTGTTTTTGTTCCATCGAAAGCAATCGCGGCACCCACTTGGAAAAAACCTTTTTCACTTCACTTCAAAAAACCTTTTTCCTGGTCCGATCGACTTAAAATTTTGACACGTTTCAAGCAAAGGTTAGTACTCTAGAAAGACCTGGTTACTGGTTTACTACGAGCGCCATCTCTGGGTTAGTCTCGGGAGTTATTGATCGATGTGTTAACTGATGTTTCATAAATTTTCTGAAGATGTGTGTTGACATTTTGTACGGTGATCAGTCCAATTAGTGGGACCTCGATTGCTGTAGGTCCCCCAATTCCTCTCTTTTATTAGTGATCATTTAATGTTCGGCGCGCTGTAGATGTTTTCGACCCTTTGGAGGAAGAGTACAGTTGACCTTGGAGTACCAGCGGCGTTTCTAGCACTTGACTTCTGGGTACGAATAAAAGTTGACCGGTCGATTTTTGCCGCGCTCTTATCAGCTACGCCTAAGAGACATGTTAGACTATTAGACGTGTTAGAGACAGATTAGTTAATAAGACGTTTTAACTTTTGGCGTTGTTGAAGAAATTCACCTCAAATGAATTGATAACAAGGCATATTTTTTATAAGCTACAGATGTATCTAAAAGCCAACCCATTGAAAGTATTACATAGACTACTGCTTTTGCTTTTGACATAATTCTTATAAACACGTTTTTACAGCTGAAGCATTGGTCATTTGCCTAGATAGAGATGAAGTGACAAGAGTTAATGAATAATGTTTCATATGTGTATATTGTGCCTATAGTTACGCATCATTCTACCGTTTTTTTGATTTTGCCTGCCTATTGAAATAAAGAAAGTTATACAAATACTTTTTGCTTATTGACATATTTACTACTTATTACAGAATGATTGAAATATTTTTAATTAAGTGTACATTGTTTAGTGTGCAAGTCTCGATAAGCCCCCTTGCCTCCGCACCCAGTGGCATTCTCTTATTTTTAATGCTTCATTTCGTTTGAAATGAAAGAGCTGCTTTGTACCAATTTTTTTCCTTCCCTCCTACAGCTCCAGCTTGGACTTAAATGACTTAAATGTATGCGTTAATTTTTTTTCCAGCAAATACTCGTTGCAACGAACGAATTAAAACTCAGATTCTTAACTTTTCTATAAAGCTAGCTAATTAATTACGATTCATATTTTCATCCAAATCGTTTGAACTGTTCGTATGATATCAGCCCACTTAATATTGCAACATGTTAAAGCAGCATTCACAGATGTTTTGTCTTCCGTAATGATGGAAAATATACGATGGCTTATTTTATGATTTTATAAATACTTTCTCAACGATCGAAAATCGATCCCTTATTTACACTCTGGAAATAATAAATTTATAAAATCTTGAGTTACTCACAAATGTTGAATATCGCGTGGGTAAACGAATTTTAATCTTGCATCCATTTTTTATTCAATATACTGTCTGGGAAGCATTTATTATACAGGGTCATTCAAAATGATTCATCCGATTTCAAAATTCCATATTTTCAAAAATAAATGACACAAAAGGATTAGTAATACACGAATACGAAGGGAAACTGGACGCTTTATATCGTGAACAATAGATGACCCTTGTGTGTTCTTCCTGAAGCTAACTATTTCACGGAAGCTGTTTCAGAATCTTTTTCGTAACTATCTCGCAGTTGGATCGGTCACAGTGGAGCAGATGACTATTGATATTACACAGTTGCTCATCTGGTGAAGCCTCATGCAATATCTTCCTTTGGGGGTTTGTAAAAGGTGAAGTGTATGCGCCACCATTACTCACATATTTATGTGAACTTGAACTACGGATTTCTGCTGTTGTACCACCAATTACCAATGACACTTTACAACGTGATTGTATTCATCGTTCTGTATCGTTTATTTATGAAAATATGGAATTTTAAAATTGCATGAATCATTTTGAATAACCCTATATAACAGCCAATATTAGAAGTTTAGTTTTTAGTTTGATGAAGAAATAACCATAAGCAGCGGATTTCATAAAATCGGGCTATTTCTTCATCAAACCGTTATAAAATGAATAAGATGCATTCATTATAATATTAGACAATATTTTAAACATTATTCGTAATATTTTGCTAGTGATATAAATAAACATAAAATTAATTATTATTATTGTTATTATCATTTTTTTTAGAAACGCGTTTTGTAACATATACAAAACGCTTTGCTTTAACAATTTTTTGACAATAAAAGTTATGAATTGTAAATTTTTTTTCCAGTTTAATTTTCAGAATCAAGTATCTCACATTAGTTTCCTGAGCATCGGGTGTTAAAAGTAATACTAAAAAGAAATTGCTAAATTTATGAAAGTCTGTATTACAAGCTAAATGAAGAAGAAAAAACAATTCATATTGTTGGATTTTCTCATTAATAAAATAAAGATTGTTGTACATGTATTTAATAGCCTTCAAATGTAATTATAAACTTTTATTTTTCAACTATGCTAACAAAAATTCCTTGCAACTATCAAATTTTATTTCACTCTATCTTTCTCTTTCCCTTTTTTGCTCTACTTACGAGGGGAAAAATAAATAACTATTATTATATGAGGAAATTCTGCTCAACAATAACTGAACAAGTTATTCTAAGTTTTATTATCTATTGACGTAACTACTTATAATTTTTTTTTTGTACTGCTCAGTTACCAATTGAAAAAAGTATGGTCTTAGTAATAAACAAGTAATATAAAAAAAAATTTAAAGTCAATTCCTACTTAGGTCAACAAAGAATTTTTTTTATTTTAGTTACTTTTTACTAAGTTATTTGGCGGTATTTTGCCAAATGTGGTTACCCTGGTCCGCTTCGCGGATTAACGTTCAGCAAAAAAAAAAAAAAAAAAAAAAAAAAACCCGCCAAATTTTGCAATTTTTGAAATCGTGCCAAGTGGTTGGGCTAAACTGCATTTTCACTAATTAAAATTAATTAAATGAATTAATATTTGATAAAGCTGTATAAACATCAAGTGTCATCCACTACAAGTTTTAAAAAAATGTATTTGAACTTGAGTGGACGAATAAAAAGTATTTTATTAACGATTGAAAATTTGAACAAGATATATATATATATATATATATATATATATATATATATATAGGGAGAGTGTGAGCTAATTGTAGGAATTTAAAAAAAGCTCTGTGTTGTGAAAAAAAAAATGTCTTCTGGGTATTTAAGATGCTGTGCGTAAGCTATTGTGTTTTCTTATGCATCTTGTTGAAACTTATGTGTCTGTTTATTTTCAGGTTCCGTATCTCGTCAGGAACATGCATGTGCTAAAAATTATTTCAGGTGTAATGATGGAATAACTTGCAAAAAGCTTTCTAAACTGTGTGATGGAAATAATGATTGCCCAGATTTTTCAGATGAGGGACCGTTTTGTAGTAAGCTTGTTTTTCTCTTTGAATGTAATATTTACATACACAAGCAGAAACACTGAAAATAGCGCATCAAGAAGCGAGCTTCGGATTGAAATGAAATTTAATACACATAATTATACAGATGAGAGATTCACTTGACCCCCAAATCAAGACAATTAGACAAATACAGTGCAACTTCAATAAAACATCGGACCACCTCCTGCTACAAATATATGTCGCAACACGGTCCGACATACAGTTGCTTAGACGTTGAAAGTTATCCTGAGGCAGATGGGCCCACAAATTCTGAACAGTCACTTTCAAATCATATACAGAGTGACACGGTGGCATCTGGCTTTTCAGCTGGTCCCACAAATGCTCCATAGGAGACATGTCCGAGAAACGGGCTGACCATTGAACATTCTGAACATGACAGAGAAAGTCTTGAGCTTCTCAATCCTTATGCGGACTAGCATTATCTTGCTGAAAAATTTCCCCTTGATTACCATTTAGGAAAGGACCCACATGGAGTCGAAGAATGTCATCAACATAACGCTGGCCCGTTGAGGTTCGACTTACCGCTATTAAAGGGGACCGGGTGTCATAGGCTATATCTCTTCCTTCAGACCATTATGCCCGCTATGCAGGCAGCTTGTCGCCAACATTGTGGGTGGAATTGTACCGCTCACCAGGGCATCTCCACACTCGTACATGGTTATCATCTGCCCCCGAAACGAACTACGTTTTGCCAATCTGTGGCTTTCCATGTTGCTCCGGTTTGGCCTCACTGTAGACGGAGTTACCGATGTTTTGGTGTTAAAGGCAGTACACGACAAAGATGCTTGGATTGCTGATTGATTTCTTCAAGACGTCTGGAAATGGTTTGTGGAACAACTGGCAACCCTACATCCAATTGCATCGTAGAACGAGTCACTATGGGATCCACGAACACCTGCCGTACGATCCTTCAATCCTCTCTCCTCATCATCTTCCTGGTCACTCCAGACTGGGTTCTCAGCACGAGAGAATAATTACGTGTCCACTGTTCCAAACATGTTCTATCGGCATACTCTGAATGATCGACCTGGCGAGCAACACGGCGCGTCGACTAGCCTGCTGTTTTCGTGCTGATGATCAGGACCTTCTCAAACTCGCTTTACTGTGTGCGACGTCTTCTCACACGTCCACTTGGTATTCTTCAAATACTGAAGTCTCCCTAGAGTTGGAATGTGATTGAAACATTTATGAATCTTCCACTACGTGTTGGTTTATATAGGACCCATTTCCTGATTGCAGCGCCATTGTAGGGTTTATGGCGATGCGTATTGGCACCAAACTTGGTTCATTTTCATATCGGACGTCATTCAACTACTTTGCAAAGTTTCGCGACTGCAGCTCGCATCCTTCTTGGTGCTTTATTTTCAATGTGTTCCTGATTGTATTTTATTCATCCTTTAGGTTTTAATGTTTATGAGTTTCTAACTTATATGAAAACTCCAGAGTAAGGGGTGGGGAACCTTTGTAATCAGAAGGCTGCTTTGGAGTATTTTGAATCGAATATACAATCGGATCTCGTAAACTTTTGGTAACCGAGGTCCACGGTTACTAAACCGCTAGTTAAGTGAATTAATATAAAAACTGAGCGATAATATAAATTCCAACTTCAATATGAATTTTCTGCATTTTGTTGATACTCTTTCGACATTATTTTGAATTATTACGGAAATCACTTAAATTTTTTTTTCAAGCTCTTAAAATTTGACCAATGAAAACGGTTGAATGTACAGCTAATCTCACTGACCACAAAATCTTGAAAATACAGTATTCCCCCTATGGTCGGTTACATCACTTTTCCGGCTCTGCCAATAATCCGGCGTTTTTATGCAGGTAGACAAGCCTTGCAGATGTTATTTGATGAATTGCAATGGAATGTAGACAATCTATTCAAAAAAGTTAATTTTTTTTTCTAGTTTTAGTTATTTTGTATGTTTTGCACTTTATTTACATGCACTGTATAAGATGTTATTCAATACATAGCTTTTGCTGTTAAAATGTATCATTATTAGTGACCAATAATACGGCCTTGACAGTATTGTAGTCTCTTGCAATAAAGTAAAAAGAAAGTCCAAAAAGCAGAACATTTCACTTTTTAAGAAATGGTGATTCATATCCCATCCAAACATTCAAATCCCAAAAAGATAAATAAAAGGTATTAAAAGAATTGACCAAATTTTAGGATTTACAAAGGATTTGACCCTCTTAGCCCCAATTTTTCAAAAAATGCTTCTCAAAGACAACCTTTTGTTCATCTCCCCTTTGTCGAATTTTTATCTTCTCTCTCTCTCTTTTAACAGAAGTCTACACTTAACAATTAGGGGACTGATATGTTCAGATAGTTTCGTAAGATTCCTACTCTACCCATGCGCTTCTTTTTTGTTCGTTTGTAGGTGTACAAACGCCATTTAATAGGAAGTCCTGACATTGTCTAAAAAAGATTCATCTGAATCTCATAAAAAGGGAGTCTTTCAAGTGCGATTTAACGAACCGCAAGTTAGCGTGGTTCGACTGTATTTAAAAATCTCTTCGTAGTCTTTTTTACAATTCTTACAGCTATAAACGATTATTTTAAAATTCTTTGCTATTACTAGTGAAGTTGAAATTAGATTCGAATGGCAATATAATATTGTAGGCTTATAATAGCCTTTGTGGAAGAAATGCGTTTTTTTGTCTTCACAAGTCTGTGCATCTCTGCTCTAGATTATGATTAATAGTTAAATTTTAACTTCAAAATTTCGTGCTTTTGAGAGATGGTGAATTATATATCCTGGTAAAAGGCAGTGGAAACCTAGTGGTCATGGTTATGAACTTGTGGCCAGTGTTATTTTCGTCGAGTCCTGGGTTCGAGTTCTGATGCCACTAAAAACCCGCTGTGTAGCACGCTTGAATACACGTTAAATCTGTTGATACTCCAAGTCTTCCCTTTTTAGCATTGTGTGGAAGTTTAGAGAGAGGGGGGCCAGTTCGAGTGTGTCCTCGTCACTTGACCTATACTCAAAATTACGAGGTCCGTCGCCAATAGCCCTTGTGTTACTTCTCAGTGCGATGTTAAAAACAATCAAATCAATTAATATTAAGAACACTTCAGTGTTGGCTTTGAATTGAACTGCAGAAAATAAGCACCCTATAGAAATCATCTCTGGAATATATTAAAGAGAGACCCACACATGCAGAGCAATATTACTTTCAAAGAGCTTTTGGATCATGCAGTAGCCAATAAACAAATGTTCACAACACGCTTTCAGAAGATGAAATTCTTTGACATTTATTGAATTAAAAAATATTTTTAAGGAGATAATAACCTATTTCCCCATAAAACCAAACAATCAATAGCTTTTATTGTTCCTCTCAATGAAATCAATCAGAGTAGAAGATATAAATGACTTAATATAATTTTCAATGTAGTTAACAATCAGATGTCATTTTACTGATTTACTGAGGAATAATAATAATAATTAAGATATTGATGAAAATTAAAAAATTTGATTTTAGCATACTGTTTCAATGGGGGGGAGGACACACTCCTAACTTGTATAGATTGAGCAAATATTTAACATTTTTGTATTCCTGTACTTTAATAAATTATAGAAATAATAGTTGTAAAATTACTATCAGAGAAAAAAATGCATCTAAACCAACTCTAGAGAAAAGAGATCCAAGAGAGAACTCTATTCTAACTTGACTGCAACTCAATCATCACTCTAAAGTAGTTTATTTTGTCTCTGGCAAAGAAAATGCATTATGAAAAAGCAGATTAGGTTAGCATTTCTAAAAGCAAAGTTCCAAACATTTTTTTCCAACTGTTGTCAATTTTCACAACCGTAACATCAAATTAAATGAGTATTGCTGGAAATGTATGTGAAGTATGGTCTCACGTAACAAAGATCACACTGGGCTGGAGGATAATAGCCTTTGTTGTTCTTTATATTCTTTAAAAATAACCAAACAATCAATCACAGAGGGTTCATGCCCCTCTCTGTTGCAGTGTTAATTTAACTTGACAACTGTATGATTTAATATAACTCATCTTTTTAAAATAAAACTTTTATCTTTTAGGAACTATATTTGTACTGCTTATCTTTTTTGTTTTTAATTCCTATTTGACAAAATAAATAATTATTTTTTCTTTTAGAATGCATTAAGTATATTTGTAATGATTAGTTCCCTTTACCATTTTATTTCAGCAATTTGTGTTATTTTAAATGTGAGTTTTTTGGATTAATTAATGAAGGACAGGGAGCAACAAAGGCTATTATCCCTTTTTGTGTCTTGGAACTTTTCATTTGAAACCTGTATGACCCTTATATATCTATAAATCCATCTCTAATTTTTGTAGGAAATAAAAGCATGTGTTCAGGTAATAATTGCACATACGGCTGCAAACCTAGTCCTAAAGGTCCCACCTGCTTTTGTGGGGAAGGAAAGGAGCCCAATGGAAATGAATGTGTCAGTAAGTGAATTTTTCCTTTTCTGTACTTAGCCATTGTAATATTCTGAATTTTGAACAGTTTAGCAAACACACATTTGTATTTCTAACGAAACATTTATTTTTCAATATTCTACTTTATAATGAACATCTTTTATGATGAATTATGTATAAAAAGTATATGTGTATAAACATATGTGTATTACAAGCAAAATATTTATTTATTTATAAACAAAACGAATTTTAATAAAAATACTTCAATTATGTTTAATTCAGCTGGTTGTTTCTATGAATTTGACATAATCGCAAAATACTTAATGAAACCAAAATTGACATTTTAATTTAATATAGTCAGAAAGAAATTCATCAATATTTTAAATTTTTGGAGAAATAGAATAAATTTATTAAACCTTGAATTGTATTTAAAACATTGATAACTGGAGAATCAAATTACATATCTTATTTTGCACAAATTAATAGGTTCATTTTCATAAATTTCACATTTAATAAATTTTTTCTTTACAAACTATTTTTTTCAACAGGTATTTTCTTTCATATTAACAGGAAATAAAAAAAAGATTCCTAATATATTACATTATCAAAGGATTTTATAAAAAATACTTTACATTTCTCTATCTACCATTAGGAAGGGAAATTTCCGTTCTTTTGGAAGAACTGTTCTTACCAGTTCATTTTTAAAGAACTGTTCTTTTATTCACTTTTTCTTCTGATTCCTCAAACCAAACAAATGAAATGAACAGTATATAGTTACTACATATGGATTACTGTACATATTTGAGGTAAAATGGAATGGGTTGAATTTTAAGGGGAAAAAACGAACACATTTTGTATTAAATTAGTACTAAATAGAACACTTTTTTTCTAATTTTATCTGGTGATAGTGAAAATAAAATATATTTGGTGATTTCTCAATATGAGTATTTTCTATTTTTTTTTTTTTTTTTATGTATTATGAAAATAATTAATTTGAAGCAAATGCTGATTAAAAAGAATTTGAAATTGTTTTACATTATAAAGTGTATTGTGAATTTTAGGCAAAAGCTAATGCATTAGGTATTATATTACATGTAACATATTAAATATTATACTATAGCTAAACACACTAAATAATATATAAAAGTTTTATTTTAGTTTGCAGTATCTGCAAACATTAAATACTTTGTGCATAAACTTATTTACTTACTTTGTATATTTTTGGTAAAAAAGGAACACGTTTGTAAAGTTATACAGGAAATATATTAAACATTCAAATTTATATTCTCCTCTTATTAGCTTTCCCAATAAATAAAAATTCAATAAAAACAATAATAAGAATAAAAAAACGAAGAGAAAATTTTCATTTGAAAAATTCTTCATTAATCATTCTTAAATTTAATCAAATTCAAATTGGTAGCAATGTGTCAAATATTGCATCAGTATATCTAAACTTACTGCAGCAAAATATCTTCGAGTAATTAGTCTTACATTACAAGCCTTTATATATATGTATATAAAAGTTGACAATCAAAAATTCTTTAGAATTATAAATGCAGAAGCCAAAGTTTTATATATTATTACATATAAATATTTTTTTCACTTTCTAATTTAAACCTTATAATATTGTGAGAATTTTAGAATTGGCTCACACATAAATTTAAAAATAAAGATATATATTAGATTGAAAAAAAATGGGAAGGGAAAGGAATTCAGTTTTGATTCCATTAGGGTATAAAAATCGATTGTGAAACTGATATGAATAAATCAAGAGAATCAAAGACCTGCCTTTCAAACAATCTCTTCCAGTTCAGAATAATTTATGATTAATTTAGTAATGTATACCTGTACTAAAAATAATCTTAAAGAGTGAGATGAAATGAACTTGGCTTTTAATAACTATGAAGTGAGGTTAAATTGTGAATTAATTGATTCGAAAAAGAGTACAAAATCAAGGTGTTGCCAATATAAAAAACAAAATAAAGTGTTGCAAATTACAAAGAATAATATCACATTCACCCCCCCCCCCCTTAAATTTCAATTTTTCTCAGTCACCTCTTCTAAAGTGATTTCCAAGTCTGAGTTTACAGGCTGCACATCTGCATCCACTAGAATATTTTCTTCTGTATTTCCTTTGTTGTCAGTGGATTTGATAGTTTCTCCTCTTGGAGCTAAATTCCTAATCAAAACAATCGTTTCCCTTCCATCAGCAAGCTTCATATGAGCATAGTCAGGGTTGGTTTCAATCAGTTCCATTTCTTGGATTAGTAGCTCAGATTTGTTTGTACGTGCATGATTTTTCATGATAACTGGACCAGGCTGTATAAATCAAGTGGGGATGGAGCAGCCATTATGGGATCTCAGAGGGTGAGAAAATAAGCATGGGGAGTCGCATTTGTAGTGGTACACAACAAGGAACAAATTGAATGGAGGGTGGTTGTACAACTCCCTGCAATTGTTCAGTCCACATGTTATCAGACAGATCTCCAAGCAAGTTGTATACTTTTTCATATTATTCCATTATAATGTTCCTTCTGTCCATTTCCAGCTGGATTATAGGGAGTTGTGCAACTCGTGGCTATTCCATGGGATGTTAAAAAACTTTTCAATTCCTGAGACATGAAGGTAGAACCTCATGTTTGAATTAATTGATTAAAACAAGAGTCTACAACATCTAGGTGTTGCCAATATAAGAAACAAAATAAAATGTTGCCAAATAACAAAGAATGATACCATAAAATCTACTTCAAAGATCTACCTGAAATCAGGTCTACTTCGTTCATCAAGCTGAAAGAGCTAGGTTTGTTTACCCTCAACATGAATCTGATTGGAACCTATATTGCCTAGTTTGTACTTTTTTTGGGGAAGACCTGCTACCGAAAGATCTAATTCTTTCAGAGTATTTTTTCCTCCATTGTTCTTCTGGATCTAACTTACTTCACCTCTGTAGCCATTCTCATAGTTTAATCAAATTCAGTGAGCACTTTTAAGAGAATTTTTTTTCACTGCTGTTTATTTTTAAAATTTGCTGCTTTATGTTTTGACCCTTTCTCATCCTGATGACTATCCTTTTCTCCTCCTGCTCTACATACTAGTTTTTACTTTACATCAGGAATGTTCATCCCACAGGCTGCTTGAGGCCCTGAGTACCTGTCAGTGAGGCCCAAGAAGGGAGAGCAAAGCGAAAGAAATATCAATATCTACTGCAAGAAAATATAACTCCATAAAATTAATTTAAGAGTTATTCTGTTAAAAAGGCCTCTTTTGAGTCAATCCCACTCCCTTAATACAAGAATTTTAAAGTAAATTCTATGATTTTTGAAAGAATAAACAAGTATTTTATTTTTATTTTTTACGACTCCATTTAAAATCAATGTAGATATATTGCATAACAAATTTTCAAATTAATGCATAGAGTTGCTATCTTGACATCCAACTTGAAGAGAAATTTCTCATGAAGAGAATTTTCATCTAAAGAATTTCATCTTTAATGCCTTTTTATAAATTATCCTTGCCCAGATTAAAAATAGCCTTTGCTTCACAATCTCTCATTATTTATGTCATTATTTTTAGGAAGCACATACATTTGTGAGCAACTATTTTAAGATTGAAGCAATCTAAGAGTAAAATTCAAATTAGAATAATGATGAACAAACACCTTTAGAGATAAATGGAATTTGAAATAATTACATCTTCTCAAAAATTGCAACCATTTCAATCAAACCAAATATTGATGCCAAACATCTCAATTTTATTTCTAGTTATCTTTATTCTTATAAAATTTTTAACAAAATATATATACGTTATACAAGATGTATAAAATAAATGTGACTGTAATTCCATGTTGCAGTCTTTGTAATACAAAAATAATAATTCACCATGTTTAAATTACATAAATATTTCACCTAGATATTTTATGTTTATTTATTTTAGTCATAAGCTTTGTTAATGTTTTAGAGTTAGATTTATTTTGTGCTGCCCCAAACAACTTTTCTTCTAATGTGGCCAAGGAAGCAAACAGGTTGGACACCCTTGCTTTAAATAAAACCAAAGCTCCTCATTTGCACAAAAAATAACTTTCCTATTTAGGTGCTGGACCTTTTAAGATATATTCCAGGATTGAGGGCTTGAATTGCTCTAAGCATATAACTGTGTATTTTGGAATAATAACTACTCTGAATAATTTAACTGGCAAAGAACAAGTTTCTGGTGGACTGCACCCATATGTGTTCTCACTCATTTAGAGGAACTAGTTTGAAAGAATAGGCTGTTCTTTTGAACCCCAACCTACCTACCATTATTTTAGAAAGAAAGTGTATACTACCAAAATGAGAGATAATAAGATTAAGATACATTAATTTATACATTGTATAATTAAAATGATTATATTTTTACTCTAATATGTGGTATCACATTCTTTCTGTGAATGTTTTTTGTAGGTATACATGATAATAAATGTGAAAGGGACTTATGTGACCAAATCTGTACTCGTAAAGCTGCAACGTATGAGTGTCAATGTGTTGATGGCTATAAGGCTAAGGGTCGAAAGTGCATTGGCATCAATGGTAGGTTAAGAAAGCTAAATATGTTATGATAATAATATCAACAATGGCAATAATTTTTTAAAAAATGTTTTATTTTATTTTTTCTCTTTTATTATTTACCTTATAGTTCCTCTCAAGGCTCCTCCAACACTGATCTTTACCAATTCTGCTAATCTCCAGCATATATTCTTGAATGGTTCACTTGTACGCAATAACAGTGTGATCAAATTTCCTGAAATGTCACCCATAGATTTTGATCACAGAAATGAAACAATTTGTTGGGTAATTTTTAAAAAAATGTTTGTGACAAAAATTATTATTCATTTATGACAAAAAATTTGTACTTTTTTAAAGTTTCACAAATTTTTTATCTCTAAATTATCAAATTCAAAAACTAAAAGATTATTTAATATGATAAAATTTGTTTTGTGATTATATGTACATTTTTTCAAAAGTAATGTATATTTTTCATTTTCTATAGCATGTTTTGTTGATGTTGAAAAATAAATTTATGTTTAATGTTATTCATTATTTTCGTGTTTGCATATCTTTTCATTTTTTATTTTATAATTTAGCAAACTATTCATAGTGTTTTGCATTTCTTTTTACTTAAGATGCAAGAAAACAACCAGTGAAAGATATATTATCAATTTTTGACTATTATTTTTTTAAATCAAAGGATATAATATGTTTTCCTGCAAAGGCTTTTTAAAATAATTTATTTTGAATAGAATATTTAGTTTTTATTTGTTGTTTAGTTTGTTCTTAAAATATAGATAATTGAAATTAAAAATAAACTGTATTTTAAGATGTGTAAAATTTTATTTGTTAGAGAAATCAAAAGATGTTTCTTGTAGGTTGTATTGGGAACAAATTCTACTGGTTTGGAATGTTGTAAAGCTTTTGACTTCTCAGTTAGATGGAAATTAACATTACCTCAATTGTACGCTGAATCAAGTAAGATTTTAAAAGAAATCTTTCACAGCATGCTAATTTCATTTTCACTTTATTGCTATTGAAGCAAACTTTTTTTCAAACTTCTTTCAAAAAATTTTCTGCTTTAGATGACATGAAATAAATAAAATATTTTTATAAGGCCACAGTAGCTTGGTGGCAGAGACTTGAGTTTAATGGTTGATTGTTTATAAGTTTGTAGTTTGGTGCCACAAAAGCTCATTGCAGAGTTAAGCTGCAAATACTTAAATTAAACTAGATCCCAAAGTTTTCATGTGATATTTTCCTCAATAACAGTAAATTAAATGAAAAAAAAAAATGAAATAGTATAGTATTTTGATAAAAGTTATTTAAAAATGTATGGTATGTGATTTGCCATTTGATATCTTCTGTTTTCCCTTCATTTATGGGCATTCATCTTATAATAATTTTATGAAGCTCCGATGTATTGTTCCCTTGGAATACAAAGTTGCATCCCTGTACAATACTTCTCATAAATTGGAAAAATTATATTTTTTAAGTGTTGTAGATATCTAAAGAAAACTACTGTTGCATGAGTATGTAGTTGTTTGAGTTGCTTTTGTAAATATTGGTGGAGAGGAATATTTAATAAAAAAAAATAAACTTCATTACAATAATTATTTGATATCATTATTTCTTATCATTTAACTTTTGTGTCATCATGGTAGAAATAAAAAAGTTTTCTGTGATGAAACTGAAGCATTTTTCTATTTACAGCCCTAATAAACCAGTTAGCCTTTGACTGGGTCTCTGGAAATTGGTATTTTTTGGATGCTGATCGAGAAATGCTGTTTGTATGTCAGCATTTGTTAACTGTTTGTGTCACTCTCATTGACATATCTCTAAGTGAACCCAAAGACCTTGCCCTTGATCCTACTAAAGGGTAAGTAGAAATATTTATTTCAATTTGTATTACTCTACTCTCATAGACAAATACCTGTTTTTGCTACATTCATTAAATATTCTGTACTTAATTATTCCAAATTAAATGATCTAAATGAAGTAAGTATCATGCTTAGTTATTTTGAAAAAATCGTAAAGCATTTTCTACAGTTAATGTAAAATATGAGTCTTTTATGGAATGGGGATTATTTCAATATTATTTTGAAGTGTTTTTTTATACATTTCCTGTGTATTGCTTGACTTTTTATTAAATTTTGCTATGTATTTGCATTCTGTATACTTAAGGACCCGTGTGGTGACCGGGTATGACAGAATAGTCCCACTGTAGCTCATGCATGCCGTAAGAGGTGACTAAAATGGGTACCCAGCATCTGGGGGTTTAGCTGAGCACTCTACCCCTGGGGATTATATCAAGGGACCTCAGGAACTTGCCTTCTTTTGGTAAGTACAGGCATCATGACCCTGAGGCCTCCTAGTGATCTTTTCTTTCCCATGGGATTTGCTGTCTTTGGTAAACATGGGTGATGCACCCCCGGGTTACTCTAGCGATCTTTGTTTATTTTTGACCCTCCTTCTTGTCAACCAGTTTTTTTTCTCCCAATTTTTTTTCATACGTCTAGACTACTGTTACATTTTATTTGGGACAGCTTAGCTGCATATGGCTCTTGTGCCGATAACCTTCACTTTCACTCACTCACATGATATACTTGAGAGGTGAAGATAATTTAACTCTTGTAATTGTTGCAAGCTTTGATTTTTTTCTTTTTAGTTTTAAAATCAATTATAATTCAAAAGTAAAGAGATAAAACTGATTAACTCGTGTAAAAAAGTGGAATTATTAAAATCAAATCTTAATAAAGCTTTTTTAAAAATTAGTTTTAAATATGTAATTATTTTTCAGCTCTATGTTTTTTATTTCAACTTAATTTTTTCTGCAGTAATTTTATTTTTGAGATAAATTAAACATTAATATCCTCCTGATAAATTCCCAACTTTCAAAGCACACTACAAATTTAACTTCTTACATTTTAATTATTTATCCTATTTCAGGGATTAAAGTTCATTATTTTCTTGCATTACCATTGATTACAAATTGATTGATTGAAGGAAGCTTTGAAATTGCTTATTTTTAAACAAAATAATTCAAGTATTTCCTTTTTAGGTTTTGAATACTTTTATTTTTTCTTTGCAGTTTGATGTTTTTCACCTCTTGGGGTTCACCTGCACTAGAAAAAGCTCAGCTAGATGGATCCAACAGGACAAAGTTGGTCTCGGAAAAAATAGTTAAACCTAATGGAATAGCAGTGGATATACCCACTGAAAGTGTATATTGGATTGATATTTATTTGAACTCCATTGAAAAGATTAAATATGATGGTACAGGCAGGCAAATAATTCTAAGGAATACACAGGTATTTTACCATACATTCTAGAAAATTTGTCCATTACTTTAAGTGTCAATTGCTGGTTAATTAATATTTGTAATATTTTTTTGTTTTTCAATAAAAAAAACCCTGCCAGAGTGAGGAAAATTGTATATGTAAATTCCTTAATTTGAAGCTTTCTAAAAATTACAATTTTTCATTGGAATTAATTTATCTTGGGAACATTTGTGGAGTTTGTATCAATTTGATGAACTTGGGATTCAAATATTTATTCAAACAAATATCTGAATGAAAAATACTGAGGATATGTATACTAAGTTAAGCTTTTCCCAAATCTTATAAAGTGGTGTGAAAAATTTGCAGAATGTGATATCACACAACTTGATTGCTTCTAAACAATGTAATCCCTTTCCAATTATTTAAAGTGTATCTGTAAGTATTATTTAAGCTAAATCAGTTGGATTATTTCTAATATTCTAGGAACTTATAGTGTTAAGAACAACATGGGTTTCAAAATCAGAAAATCATAATTTTCCTGATCTTAATATAATACATTTCTGTATCTAACCATTATATACAGAAAAATTAAACACAAAAGTGATTCTATTTTGATAGGAACAAACCAATTTATTCGCCCAAAAGAAATAGAATTCTTTAAATGTAAACAAAAATTATTCACCTTGGCTAGTTATCTGCATTCTCTGATATCAGCCATTCTGTAGAACAAATCTTAGTTTTGAAAAAACTATTAATCTCAATTTGGCAAGAGGAGAGACATGAAATTATTTTTCTTTAAATGTTTTTATTTAAGGTAAATTAATTAGTTTCATTAATAAATAGGTGAGTACACACTTTCAGCTAACATACTGTTACGAGAAAAGAATTAAAAATAAAAAGGAACCCAACATTTGGATGATATAAAAAGTTTTTATGTTCGCTGATTGCCATTTGTAACAGTCTCATCTATGTTCTCTCTGAGGTCATCTGCTTATTATCTTCTATTCAGGAGAATAGTGAATATATCTTGCATACTTTCACTTGTATCATCTGTTATCTTGTATCTAAATAGTTTGATTTTATTGGCAAGTAAATTAAACTATACAGTTGAGTTTTAACACACTTCCAAAGGGATTAATTTCAGTGCAGGATGAAAAAGTATTCAATATTTAGTCTTCACCTTAACAACTTGCACCGTACCATCTTTGCTGGAACAAAGTTTTTAAACACGCACTATAGGCTTATTTATTTTCTTCTAGTTCTCAGAATCAACCAACACAATATCACTTATCTTTAATTGGCAGTGTCTATGTTCATGCTGCATCACCATTTGTCCAAGATACTCTTGCAATTCTCTTGATAATCCAGCTGTCAGACTACTAGCTTGTTTCTATCTGCAGCATACCAGGTTTGAAATTCCAACCTCCTAAATATTGTGTAAAAATATCAAGGGAGTCAGAGGTACAAGATGCTCTGTTTCATTTGAAAAATAAGTGAGATATACAATTTATTACAGTCTCTGTATCACAAATAATCATGAGTAATTTTTTATAATTAACAGAGGCTTGATCTAAGACATTCAATAATAAACTTTTGGCCTAACAAATTAGTTTTCTTCATCATCCATCCCACTATGCTGCTGCAGGTGGTATGAATCTCTACTTGATGGGATTGAAAGTCTCATAGGTGATGATCTTTTCTCAATCAATTCTCTTAAGGAGTGAAGATATTCTAACAAAATTTGTCCCATAGTTTGAATACTTAACAGATATAGATGACTTCATCAAGCACTCTGTGCTTATAAAAGTAATCAGTTTCACATGAACAGCTCAATAAATTGCTCAGGTGAATAAAACTACTCAGTTTTCATTTTATTTTGGAAAATCAGAGGGTCTCATGAATCACACACAGTGCCAGTATTTTGAGATGTGGCTACTTCATGTACTCTTTTCCAAAGGCAGTTGGATTAATTTGGTTGTTGGTGCCTTTGCTGCTAACCATTTACATCACATGCACTTACTAATCTTTGTTATGATAGCTTGCCTTGATGTAAGTATCCTAAATTCCTCTCTAATTGTTGATCTAAACACTTGCACTCCAACATGAGCAATTCCATGCAATTTTTTTATATGGTATTCCCATATTAAACAATCTGTAAATGGTTCTTTAATGGAAGTAAGATAAGGTATCGGAAGTCAAAATTATCATTCCTTTTGATGATTTTCATATTCACTTATAATAAGCTACTGTAATTTTGCATGACTGAAAGACCACCTCCAGAGTCTTCTGTCTCAGGAAGTTTATCCTTCTGAACAAGTAATCAATGTGTTCCTAGATTCCTGTATTTCAAAACTTGGCAAAACCCAATCTTTATTAACTTCTATCTCTTGATAATTTTTAACAAACTTAAAAATCTAACTATATTTGAGAACTTAGAAAATTTCTCATACCACTCTGATATCTTAATATTAACTTTTATACTTGATATAACTCTTCCTATGAAGAAATTAGTGTGTTCTGATTCTGTTTCAAAGCCTGACCAACTTGCATTCTCACTTTTTAACCAGGCTGGATATTCCCACCACAAAAGGTGTGAAAAGTGATGAGGAGAGAAGCTTCTTGAAAGCAATTCCACAGGATTTATTTCATTCTGCACAACAAATTTCCTTTTCACAATTACTTACAAATGTTATTTGTGGTATTGAGTCATTTGGTTTGATTCACTACAGTCAGCCCGGAAAAAATACCGGAGTATTATCCAATGTTAAAGCCTAAATTACATTAATTGCAAGTCGTGCACCCAAAACACAGCTAAAAGCTCTAATCAAGAGATAGTTATTCTCTTCATAGAGGTTACTCACAATTTTGCAGCTAGAAAACTAATAAATATTTTATTGTGATATTCACATCTCAAAAAAAATTACAGTAGTGAATACACTGTGACTGGGATCACAAAATGCATAGAATAAATCAAAGGATAAAAAAGGTTTGTGCCAAGGACAAAATTTCTATGTTAGATAAATTTCCTGATACTGTAGTAGGTCAAAAATTAATGGAAAGGCTATCGGTTTTTCTATCCCATAAAACTCTTAAAATTGTCATTTCATCCTTCAAAACTAATTCTGCATTTATATCTTTAATGATTAATTCACCAATGTTTGGCTGAGGACAAATACCCTCAGCCAAACATTTTGTCGCGTTGATTCTCTATATCTATTAATATTGTCTATGTTTCAGCTTTTGTTTTGTTCCGAATGGCAACGGTGTTAAAATAGATATATGTAGTTTTTGGAATTCATTAAAAGAAAAGGTTGTGTTTACTTCTGAGAATGGCTTTGAGTTTTTATTTACGCCATAAATAAATGCCCTTTCATCCAAGAAATCCAAAGCAGAGTCTTTAATGAGAGTTTCTGAATAAGAATATTATCTGATTCGATGTCAAACCGTGACATCTGGCGTCCGCGACAGGACTCGGTTGCTTTTTAAGAGTAAGTACGAAACATTTCAGCATTTATTTCATTATGGAAACTGTTTTGAAAGATAGGAAGCAGCTGAGAAGACTGTTTACTATAGCATGCAATTCCTTTGACAAGGCAGAAAATCAACTGAGTTGTGTTGATAAAATCAATAAATTAAAGCTAATTGAGGAGAAAGCTTTATTAATGATGGCATGTGAAGAAAAATTTAAACAGTTGTTGTATTCCGAGAACACTTCCGATACTGAAATAGAGAGAGAAGTAGATGAGTCGGAAACTTACATTGATCGCTGGAGATCTTTAAAACAAAAGTTAGAATCATTTGTGATTGAACAGTTATCCTCTAAAAATGAAAGTTTTAATATTGTTACGAATACCTTATTAAATTATCCAAAAATAAAATTACCTACTTTTGACGGTAATGTACGCAATTGGTTATATTTTTGGGGACAGTTTCAAAAAATTGATGAGGACATTAATATCGATTCTCACGATAAATTTTCATATCTATCTCAAGCAATGGAACGAGGTAGTCCTGCCGAAGAATTAATTAAGAGTTTTCCTCCAGGTGGTAATAGCTATGAAAAAGCTTTAAAACAATTAAAATTGCGTTTTGGCAGAGAAGAATTATTAATTCAAGTATACGTTAGAGATTTACTAGCATTAGTTCTTCAAAAACAGAACTGTTCAAAAAATTCATTAAGAAAGTTGTTTGATCAACTCGAGAGTAAACTACGTTCACTTGAACTATTAGGAGTTACTAGGGAGAAATATGCTGCTATGCTATTTCCTCTAGTTGAGTCATCGCTACCCGAAGAAACTTTGATTGCTTGGGAGCGTTATAGATCAGCTCATCGTAGAGTTCGTGAAACGAACACGAATGAATCCGACCAGAATTCAACTAAAATAGAAAAAAGTGATTTAGAATTTATTTTAGAATTTTTACAAGATGAGGTTGAATCAGAAGAACGCATTCTTCTTGCTTCTAAAAGTTTCAACGCTTCTAAACCGAAAGCGGAAGTGAAATATAATAAATTTTCTGGTGATAAAAAAATGAGTGAAAATAAGACTAGGAATGTAAAGTTTTATGAGGCACCTAGTGCAACTGATCTTTTGACTTCGTCGCAAGTGACAAAACAGTGCATATTTTGTTCTAATGTACACTATTCGGGAGATTGTTTTAAAGTAAGAAAAATGCCTTTGAAGCAAAGAGAGGCAATTGTTCAACAATCTCATAATTGTTTTTTATGCTTAAAAACTGGACATTCTGTCAGAGATTGTAATGTCAGAGCTAGTTGTTTGTGTTGTGGCAAAAAACACCACATTCTTCTGTGTAGAAAAATGAATCCGATATCTGAGTCTAAAGACAAAGAATCGCCTGAAGTTGATAAGAGAACTGATAGTAGTTCTGAAATGGATCAAGCTCTTTCCAACTTGTCTACCAATCCAAACGTAGTCTTGCAGACATTCAAAGTTGTAATTAGAGGCAACGGGAAAAAACGTGCAGCAAGAGCTATTATCGATACTGGTTCACAGCGGTCATATTTACTACGAGCTACAGCTGAAGAAATGAGCTATGAGCCTAACAGCTGTGAATATTTGCAGCACTCCCTATTTGGTGGCAAGCATACTGGGGTATGTAAACATGATGTATATACTTTGTATTTATCGAGTGTACATGAGAATTATAATTGTAATTTTAAAGTTCTTAGTCAACAAATTATTTGTAAAACTGTGCCACCTACTGTGAATGAGTTTTGCGTGAAAGAGTTAGCTGCTAATAATGTGAATATTGTGGATAATAGTGAAGATCCTATTGAAATCCTTATCGGAGCTGATGTAGCTGGGAAGCTCATGACAGGAGGTTATCGTGAAATGTCTTGTGGACTCGTAGCGATTGAAACAAAACTTGGGTGGTCTGTAATGGGACAAATAACTGATACTGCGAAAAGTGAATGTTCATCTTTATTAGTTAAGTCCATGTTATCTACAGCAGAGACAATAACAGATTTATGGTCCTTGGATACTCTTGGCATAACTGACCCATCTGTGAAGAAAAGCCAGATCGAGTTACAAGAAGCTGCTCGACTGCATTTTCTAAATACAGTTCATTTGGTAGATGATCGTTTTGAAGTAGATTTGCCTTGGTTGGAAGATCATCCACCACTCCCAGATTATTTTGATTTAGCAAAGGGAAGACTGAACAAGACTGTTAAACGTCTTAAAACCGAGTCTAATTATGAAGGTTATGAAAATGTTTTTAGGGAATGGCTTGAGGAGGGAGTAATTGAGGAAGTTGCCAAAAATGATCAGGCTTCAGTACATTATTTGCCTCATAGAGAAGTTATCAAGGAGAATAGTACTACAAAAATCCGGCCTGTCTTTGACGCTTCAGCCAAGGCAAAGGGATTTCCTAGTCTAAATGATTGTCTAGAGAAGGGGCCGAATCTAATAGAGCAGATTCCGAGTATTTTAACTCGATTTCGAAAAGAGAAGATCGGTGTTATTGCTGACATCCGAAAAGCCTTTCTACAAATAGGTGTTTCACCCACGGATAGAGATTACTTGAGGTTTTTGTGGATTGGTAATGATGGTCAGCTGAAAGAGTACAGACATTGCCGTGTCGTTTTTGGTGTATCGAGTAGCCCTTTTCTTCTAAATTCTACAATTCAGCTTCATTTACAAACTGTTTTGGAAGAAATAGGAACTGGAAAATCTTCGTATCCTAAAGATGTCATTCAAAAACTTGCGCATAGTTTTTATGTCGACAATTGTGTTAGTTGCGTAAAAAATGAAAAAGAACTACATCGTTTTATTAACGTTTCGACTGACGTAATGGCCGAGAAAAAATTCGAGCTTAGAGGGTGGGAGTTCAGTGATGTCAATGCTGATACTTCTGCCGATACAAATGTGCTCGGCCTGGTATGGAATAAAAAATCTGACACTCTACGAATTAATACTGCAAGTGTAAAAGAATTATGCTTTGAAAAAGTAACTAAGCGATCAATCTTATCTACAGCTCATAGATTGTTCGATCCTCTTGGTATATGTTGTCCTGTCATCCTAATTCCTAAATTATTGCTTCAAGAAACGTGGAAGCAGAAAATAACATGGGATGAAGAAGTTGATAAAACTACAAAAAATACATTTTTAAAATGGCTAAAAGATATTAACTGTTTAGAAAAAATCCGTTTTCCAAGATATTTTGGTTCAGAGATTGCAAGTGGAGATATTTCAGTACATATTTTCTGTGATGCTAGTAAGCATGCTTATGCTGTTGCTGCTTTCATCCGAATACAGACTTGTGATTCAGTTAAAGTACAACTTATACAAGCCAGGAGTAGAGTTGCACCAACAGGAAAGGAAGGGATTACTATCTCTAGACTTGAGTTACTTGCAGCTACTATCTCAGCAAGACTTTCAACTTCTATTTTGTCAGAGATACAGAGTGAAGAAGTTTACTTCTGGACTGATTCTTCGACTGTCTTGACATGGATTATGAGAGAAGAAGCCTGGAATGTTTTTGTACAGAATAGAGTGAAGGAAATTAGAGCGTTAACAAATAAAAGTTCTTGGAGACATATCCCTGGTTCCATGAATCCTGCTGATCTCCCGAGTAGAGGTTGTTCAGCTCAAACTTTATTGAAATCTAACTGGTGGCTAGGACCAAGTTGGCTTTACTTGCCTAAAGAGGATTGGCCAAGAGGAAATCTAAGCTTAAATGAAAACGAGATTGTTCGAGAAAAGAAAAAGACCATAGTTTCATCTGTGACAAGAAGTTTGATTTCTACAAGTTTTGTTCCTAAGGAAGACTGGTATTACAAATATTTTTCGAAATACCAGAAAATAGTTCATCTAATTGGATGGATTCTAAGGTTTACCTTTAATTGTCGAGCTGAAAAAATTAAGAAAAGACATGGAGACCTTGATTTTGATGAAATTTTTGAAGCCGAGAAATTATTAATCAAAATGGTTCAAGAGGATTGCTTTGTAGACGAGAGAGATAATAAATTAAAAACTTTAGGAGTATTTAAGGATCAGAGAGGAATCCTCAGACTGAAAACGAAACTTACCTTTCGACAGGATTCAGAAGAGTTTAAAACTCCAGCTATTCTTCCGTCCGATCATGAGGTGGTCAAGAGATTAATACGATATTATCACGAGAAAAATGCACACGCTGGTACCCAAATTTTAATAAATATTCTTCGAGAGAGATTTTGGGTTCTTAATGCTCGAAAAACGGTGAGATCTCTGATTAATAAGTGCACTGTATGTAGAAGATTTTCTGCAAAAAGCGTGCAAGTTTGCACAGCAACCCCTCCAAACGACAGACTCCGAGAAGCGGCTGTGTTTGAAATTTGTGGCATTGATTTTGCTGGTCCAGTGATCTTAAAAGGTAACACCAAATCCTGGATTTGCTTATTCACCTGCGCCGTATACAGGGCAGTGCATCTAGAATTGGTTGAGTCCATGTCTACTGAGAGTTTTTTACTAGCCCTTAGAAGATTTATATCCCGCAGAGGAAGAAGTAAAATAATTTACTGTGACAACGGAACAAACTTTGTAGGAGCTTCAAATGCGCTACGAGATCTAAATTGGAAGCAGATCATTGATGATACATCTATATCACCAATTCAATGGAAGTTCAATCCACCAACTGCCTCATGGTGGGGAGGTTGGTGGGAGAGATTAATAGGTATTCTCAAGAGTTTACTGAGACGAGTACTAGGAAGAGCTTCTTTAACTTCCGAAGAAATGATCACCATTCTCTGCGACTGTGAAGCAGTGATCAACTCCCGTCCATTGACCTATGTTACTGAAAATGATGTTACTTTGATGCCTTTAAGTCCATCTTTATTTCTTCAAGACATTCAAACAAGTGGTGTTCCTGATCTTGATGAAATTGGACACAGAAGTCTGAATAAACGAGTCAAATACAGAGAAAACTTACAAAAGGATCTGCGGAAAAGATTTAGATCCGAATATCTAGGAGCACTTATTCAAAAATCGGATAAGACAAGATCAGTGAAAGTTAATATGGGTGATATTGTATTGATAGGAAGTGACAACACCAAGCGACTGAATTGGCCACTGGGAAAAATAATAGAGATTATTCCAGGTCAAGATGGAGTAACAAGACTTGTGAGACTTAAAACGGCAAATGGAGAATTACTAAGACCGACTCAGAGACTGTATCCACTAGAAGTCTCTAATGATGATCTTATTGTTGAGAACTTTTCAACTAAGAAGTTGGGAACATGTAAAGAGTCTGGCTCTAACGATGTGTGTGATGTAAGCTTTGAGCCACAGTTTCAAAAGACTAGAACCGGTCGTACGGTCAAAATACCTAAAAGACTGGACTTGTGAACAATTTTTATTTTGTTAATTTCATATTTCTTTCTTGCAACTATGTGTAAGTTAAAGTTTTAATGTAAAATGTTAACTTAGGTGGGAGGATGTCGCGTTGATTCTCTATATCTATTAATATTGTCTATGTTTCAGCTTCATTTTTTGTTCCGAATGGCAACGGAGTTAAAATAGATATATGTAGTTTTTGGAATTCATTAAAAGAAAAGGTTGTGTTTACTTCTGAGAATGGCTTTGAGTTTTTATTTACGCCATAAATAAATGCCCTTTCATCCAAGAAATCCAAAGCAGAGTCTTTAATGAGAGTTTCTGAATAAGAATATTATCTGATTCGATGTCAAACCGTGACACATTTTGAAAGTCCACTCCTTTCCACCAAAATTTTAGTAATCTTATCAAAAAATCTCTTTAAGTTCCTGTTCTTCATTTACTGACATTATGCCATTATCTTTATAAAATGAGCGAGCAAACTTTTTGGGCAATGGTTCTTTCTTCTTTTGGAGTGGGAGAATTGCACCCAACAGAAATGGGCTGTATGTTAATCCAAAAACTACTCTCGTATAACAAAAAACCTTGATATTTTCTTTCTCCCATTGTAAGCATCCAAGAAAATCATGATATCTTCGTACTGCTATTTGCAAAAATGCATGTCTTTTACGAGATGTAACAGCTATGCTTTTTTCTTGAAACCTCAATATGTAAAGAGAATGTCTTTGATTAGGTTCAGCTCTTTAAATAGACGATCATTAAGAGAAGGTGAGATCTGCTCTATGTGTCAAACAATCATTTTATTAGTTATGCTATTAAGTTTTAATATGGGATGATTGGAAGAATGTTCTGTAATATTTAATTCCTCTACTAGCACCACTTAATCACACCTTCCTTTAATCCATTCATTAAAAACTGTTTTGCATTTCTCGTATTTATTTATTGGCGTAAGTTTTCAAGTAATGCTAAATAGCCTTTTTTTTTTTTTTTTTATGTTAATGTGACAATTTATTTGATGGTAATGTAAAATTGTTTCCTAATCAAGGTAAACTGACACAATAGTGACCATCTTAATCTCTAGAAAGAGAACTCATGAAATGCATATGAACAATTTCTTTATCCTTGGTCTTAGATAAGTTCTGCTAAGCATCAGTAATTCCAATCATTTCCAAGTCAGAAATTTTGAACTCCTTCACAGCTAAATGTGTGCTCAAAATTGATGTGTTTTGGTTTCCTTGAGAACAATCTTCACATTTGCTTAAACTACCCTATCTAATTTCGTAGAAATTACTGTTAATTCTCCTTCTAATTGCTTAACTTGCCTTGTTTGAATTTTGCTGTGAACATCATTACCAATGAGACTCTCGAATTTAGGGCAATCTGATCCCATGTCAGACAACCATATTTTATGCTTTAATTCTTTCAACAAGGGCCTTTTTGATAGATAAATCTCCATGAATTACATAGTGATCCTAAAAGTCAAATTCAAAAATCAGAGACTTTAGATCAATTAGAAGTATACAATTTTACACTTTTCTTATTACGAACTTCAGGTTCTGTTCTTGCACCATCAAATAAATTATGAACTACAGTTTCTTTGGATATAGCTGGGAGGTCCAACTCAGAAGCTGTTGTTTTTAGAATATAGCTCTTCTGGGAACCTTAGTCTATGTTTCTGATCAATTTATTCCCCATGACTTTAACAGTCATTAATGCCACTTTTGAGGTGCATGGGGTGGGGTGGTTTTTTTTTGTCTATTTTCTGCCTACTTTTCCTTTTGATGGAGATTTTCCTTTTGAATGTATTTCTAGGCAGAGAGAAATAAAATATATCTTATCACATGTGTAGCTCAAAATAAATTGTTTTTTCAAAACTTTGCAATGTGTCCGAGTTCCAAGTATTTTAAACACAATTTTTCTTTTAAATTTTTTTTCATATATCTTAATCAAGTGTTAAAGCACTTGCATCATAGCAATTTTTACTATATCATGGGTTTTTCCACATTGTTAAAATACATTATTACCTCCTGTTTTCTGCACTATCAAATTGCTATACTCTAGGTTCAGTCTCTCCTCACCTTCAAACTCTACTTTTAAAAACTTTCTTCGTGTTAATGATAAAAAAAAAATAAAAAATAAAAAAAAATGATCAAAGAGACAAGCCCTTAAAATCTCTACCATTAAGTAAGATTCTGCCTTTGGATATAACCATGTGGTATATTTTCAGTCATTTTTAAATCCAATAATGTCGAAGACCTCAATTGTGCTTCTATGTTATCATACAGTTTGTCTAGGGGAAGTTTATATTCAATATCAGCTTTAACATTAGCAATAATAAATTTCTCTTTAGAGTTAAATCTCAATTAATAAATCAGATTTCATGAATCTGTGCATGAGAGAAACAACAGCTGCATCATAATAGATAGCTTTTAATGGTTAACTATTTATGAATTTCCCTGCACATTAATTGAATTCCATACTTTATACTAAATATTGAAATTTGTTACTCTTATGCAAGCCAGGATCATCATACATATTTTCATATTATGACTAAAAGGGAAGCCAACTAATTAATTCACCATCAATTTTTTTTCCCAATTCAATATTTATAAGTCTATACGATGATTTAATTTTACCCACCGAAATATCTGAACTACTTACTGATCTCGTTTGAAGATTTATTTCAAAAGCTATTGCCTCCCAGTGTTATAAATTCATCTGAATAATTATCATGGTTTCAAATTCCTTTTAAGCATCATTTTCCCAGACACTCTTCACAATTATCAATTCAAAAATTCCGTTATCCAGCTTTTTTATTTTTATGTGTAAGTTTTGTAGCTTTATAATTTATCTTTTACCAACCCAAATCAATATCCATTTTCATTAATTCTTTAACTTTGGTAAAAATGATGCACTATGCATTATGTTTAAAGCTTAAAGTTTCTGCCATTCAAAATATTATATAATGATTAAGTTTAACTACAATGTACATACAACAGTAATTCAACAATCTTTAAACAATTCTGTGTTGTTAAAATCTAATCCTAACATGTCCTATCACAGGTGCAGATTTTTCTTTGAGAGGACACTGGATTTCAATCAGTCTGTAATTTACCCAATCTTAACTAACTAACTGTCATATTCTGGTAAATTAAACACAAATTATTCTATTTTCACAGTAACACTCTAATTTACTGGTCTGAAAGAAAAAAGAATTCCTAAAAATTAAACAAATTACTAACCAGGGCTAGTTATCTGCATTTTCTGATATTGGACATTCTCTAGAATTCTAATATTCTTCTTGGCAAGAATAGAGAAATGAAATTTTTAAAATAAATATTTTAAATTAATAATATAATTAATAATATAAATTATAAATTAATGAGCATCATTAATAAAAAGGTGAGCACACACACTCAGCTAACATTCTGTTGCTAAAATAATAATAATAATTCAAAGTAAAAAGGAACCCAAAACTTGGAAGATGTAAATGGTTTTAATATTCACAGAGTACCTTCTATAGTTAGGTCCTCATATCTAGCCTCTCTAGGACCATCTGCTTATCCTCTTTTCAGGAGAATAGTGAATATCTTACATTAAGAAATTTTTAAATGTTGCTTATGTTATATTTAGATTCAAAAAGAAGTTTTTGAATTATGATAAACAAATATTTTAGCTCATTTTTTGCATCTCTTATGTATTACAGATTGAAGTACAACTATTGTCTAAAAATCAACTTATAAATTTAGACTTTAGCTTAACTTATAATATTTCTATCCAAAATTTATAATTAATATTTAATATATATTTTATGTTAATTTAGATGAAAAATACGGATTTAGGGACACATAATCTGATTAGAATGTCATTGTTTGAGGACTACATGTATGTAACCAATGTTGATGATAGCAACATACTGGCTATTCCGAAGTACAATGTTTCATCTCCCAAATCAATAAAATCTAGTAAAACTCATCCCTATTCCATTCGAGTGTATCATCGGCAAAAGCAACCAAATGGTAAGTTTGAATATTGTTTTATTATTTTGTTACATGAGATTAAATAAAAATTCTCTAATAAATTCAAAATAAAGCTTATCAGAAAAATAGTTACAGTAAAAAATTTATTATTCTCCAAAGATAAGAAAAAATAATTAAAAAATAATACAATGTAGTTTTGTATAAGCAGTAGGAGACAGAAAAGGTATCTGACAATATATTTAAAATGTGGAGGGAATTATTTTTTTTAAAAAAAATCTTTATCAAATTAAAATATTAAAATCATAGACTTTTTAATGTATGATTATTTTGAAATTTTTTTGAAGAGCTTTCTTAGTAAGTTATATGTTAAGTCATTATGTGTATGTGGATTTGCAGTACTGCTCCGTTCTGCATGTTGACTAAATGCATAAATTTGAATTCTAAAAAATTTAGTTTTTTGCTAGGAATGTTTTCTGTGACTTTCTAGTTATTTATGTAGAGAAATGTCAGACAGAGCAATATTTTTCTAATGAAATTGAAAAATTGGGATAACTTATTTTAACATTTAGAATAGTTGCTACTAATTGTATCATAATTTTATAGATGTAAATTTTTTTTATTTCTTAGACTGTATTTTTAATATTATCTTATTGATTTTTTGATTACAGTTAAATGCTAAAATCAAATATTTAGCTTGAAGTAAGATATAATTTACATAGAATATATTAGCTGAAAAATAATTTAATTAAATTGGCATAAATTTGGCTGAGACTTGCCTTTTTGAAACATACATAGCTTTTTTTTACATAACTAAAGTTAATTCATGTAAAAAATACTTTTACTACAATGAGATGTTTTTAAATTCATTACTATATTTATTTTGTTTTTTTCTTTGTTTATCTGAATAATGTAAGTACAATTAAATTTTTGATAATTATTTTCAAAAGAATAGGTATTCTGAAGCTGGTTAATGCATGCATTTTTCTATTCTTGAAAATTTGAATTAGCTTTGTGAATTGTAAATAAAAGATATATATATATATATATATATATAGTATGCTTAGTTTTTATTTGAGATTACGTTTCTGTAGGATGGATTTTTTTTTAAAAATTGTATTTTACATTTGAAATGTGAAGCATTTTCCCCCCACAGTTACACATTCATGTGGTTTGGCAAATGGTCAGTGTGAACAGCTATGTTTACCATTATTCAAGCAAGGAGTTCCTATTCCAAAATGTCGCTGCAAAGCTGGCTATAAACTCGCAAAAAGTTTATTTCAGGGCAAAAAATGCATTCGTAAGTATTTGCCATATTATTTTCACTTGAATTACTCAAAATTTAATATACATATTTTTCCAATGAAATTGTATTGAGTATCAATAAAAATGTTATAATTTTATGTACAGAATATTTAAGCAAATTATGTTTAGCAATATTCACATTATAAGTCATAGAAATCAGTTGTAATAATAAAAACATTGCTCATTTGCTAACAATGAGAAGGAAAATGAGTTCTTATTTGATATTGGAATGAATTATAAAAGGGTATTAAAGAAATATTTGAAATAGATGGGTATTTCAGTTTTTAGATATGAATAGCTCTATATAATCTAGTTTACATCATCATTTGGATTGGATACAGTAGTGACTAATTTTTTTTACTTAAGTATAGATGATGGAAAATTAATTTGTGTGAATACAAAGCACTCTTATTTTATGATGGGGATTAAGGTGATATTATATTTATCTTTAATGTTTCAAAATTTGCTTAAAATTTTAAAGAATACTATTCCATTGATTTGGGTTCTATGTCAGTAAAGTTTCAATATTATCACACTTATCTAAAATAAAGACCAAATATAAATATTTCCCATTTAGTTTTTGTTGATTACCTTCATTTTATTTTCTACTTTTTAGAAATCAGTGTTTTATTTATTTATTTTTTATTACAGCTGCTAAGCAAGGCCAGTTCTTATTGTATGGTCGTGGTCATCCTGGTGCTATAAAGGGTGTATCTATTGAAATGAATGGAAATCAGGAGGATGTTATGGTTCCAATTTTGGGTTTGAGTCGACCAGTAGCCTTAGATTATGATGCTCGTAATCAATTCATCTATTATTCAGATGCTCAAAGGTTTATGATTGGTCGACAGAAAATTGACGGAAGTCAGAAAGATGTTTTCTTAGAGAAAGGTACTTTTCAAAAGAATATTTTTGTATTTTATCATGTCAGTAGTGATTTGGAAAATATTGTTATTAAAATAATTCAATCGTGTGTTATTTGAAACAATGGAAATATAATTGCTGTTACTTAGGTTCTGTGAAGACAGGGTTTGAAAAACTTCTTAGAAATGTTGGACTCTGATTTTACTGTATTTTATGTTATTTTATTACTTAAAATCTTGATTTAAAGTGTCAGTTACTTGAAAAGTTTATTAGCCTTTCACAATTTGGTACTGAAAATAAAGGAAATAATTATGGTTTTTTTTTTTTTTGAAAATTAAATGGTTGAGATTACATTAGAACTTATATAAATTAGAAAAAAAAAAAAGGGATACTTTCATTGGCCAAAACTGATGTAAAAATATCATGGACCTAAGTAAAAACTTGTGTACTATTAATCTGTAAAAATTGCCCACAATAGATGATAGACAAAATTATTTCATCATTGTATATTTTGAAATTAAAATATTAATGCCTAATTTTGAGGGGAATTTTGTAATCTTAAAATAAATTAAAATTTTTGGTTTCCTTAATAAAAACTAAACTTTTTTGGATAAATAATTATCCATTTCATAAAGTTTTTGAAGAAATTTTAGTCAAAAACCACTTTGTTATTTGCTTCTGCTTTATAAGAAATTTCTTTTAAAAAAAACGTTTTTAACACTTTTTTTTTTGCAAATTAAAGTTTGATGTTATGGAAAATATAAAAGTATTCTAATACATATGTTCTCAAACAAAATACAAAAAAAGTTCTCTTGTGTGAAAATTATATTTGATGAATGGTTTTTCTATTGAATGGAAAAATTGTGTAATTGGCTTGCTACATAATAACATCTTTCTCTGTAAATATATTGTTGCGTACTTTCTTTATTTAAAGTCATTAATTATCATTCGTGTTCCAAATTCATATAAGACATTTTTTTTTTATCCTTTTGATAGGTTTGAATAACGTTGTAGGATTAGCTGTTGATTGGATGGGAAGAAATTTATATTGGACTGATGAAGGTTTGATGTCTATATTTGTTGCAAGATTGGATGATTCATCAATTAAAAAAAGGATACTTCATGATAACATGTCACATCCTAAAGCCATTGTTTTGGATCCCAAAAGAGGGTACAATTTTTCTAATCAAATGGCCATATTCTTCATAAACTTGATTTTATATTAGCATACTATGCTAGTGAAAATGTACCTTTTAATTCTATTAATAGCTCATTTCTGTGAAAATTTTCTTTTTGTCAACAATTTTTGACTAATTTCAGTCAATGGATTAAGAAAAACTTGAATACCTGTTTTGAAACAAATAAATAAATGATGGAATTTCCATGAATTTTAATATATAGTGATAAAAGACAAAATGAAGATTTGTTGAGAAAATTACCATTTCCTATTTTTCTTTTATGGGGGGAAAAATAACAAAGAAAATACATTTTAATGTTGTTTGAGGCTGCAAGTTCTCTGATTGGTATGGTGTGGAAGTTAGAAGAAGGAGGTGACTGTTAAGATGACTGAGGATCATCGCCAACAACCTTCTAGTTACTTCTAAGTGCAACATTAATAAACGATAAATCAATGAAGATATTTTTGGGTGTCTTTTACTAATATGAATATGTAGTATAACATATTCATAATTAGAATATGTAGTATAACATTTCAAAACCAATCAGTTTCTCAAATCAGTTAATAAAGTTTCATATTGTAAATAATTTTGTACAAAGCTATGTTATTGATTGTAATGTATTATACTAGACTTTATTTTTAAACTTAATAAAAACCCATTTTAAGCTATTTGTTTTTGTTATTGCCATTGGTTTCTAGATAATATAAACAATTTATTAATGGATTTTAACATTTTTTTAAATAATATTTCAGGATGATGTATTGGGCAGATTGGTCCAATGAAATGCAAACTTCAGATCAAAAACTTGGTGGTGAAATAAAATCTGCATACATGGATGGAACTAACAGTAAAGTAATCTTACCTGAAAATTATCAGTGGCCTATTGGACTGAGTATTGATTATGTTGAGAAGAAGCTTTACTTTTGTGATGCTTACCATTATAGCATAGAGCGCATATCTTTGGATGGGTCTAATCGAGAAGTATGTATTATATGTTTTGCATGTGTCTTGAATTTCTGTCCAGTTTCCTTACATGATAGTAATTTATAGGAAAATAGTTCCAAAAAATTATAAAGGTACTGATAGGAACAAAAGTTTATATTTTACATTTTATTTTTCTTTAAATTTACATCCTCTTCTCTTCCCCTACTCCTTATGTAACATTTATGAATAAAAGAAGTTATGTGTATTATTAGTATTATTTACGTTGCCAAGTAATTTACTTTTCTTCCACTTAATTGATATCCAAAATGAAAGTGTTAAATTCATTCCCAATTTTTCAAAAATGTATTCTAGAATTCCTTAAATAATTTTTTATTAATGCTGAAAACACTATATATATATTTCATTCAAAAAAACTTAATTTTTTTTTTTTATAGAATCCTGATTATTTTAACTTTATTTATGTTTTTGAAAATTCAGTTAAATTTGTTTAATGTTTTATTTCCTTTTGTAATTTTATTTTACACCTATTTTATCATAATTGTTATGTTTTTAAAATGAATCATAAATTAATTATAAATTAAAATAATCATAATGCTTAGAGATCAGCTAATGAACATTTGCCTTTTCCCCCATTTGTAATTATATCAATATGTTAATTGTATTGTTGATTTAACTAATAGGAAAGTTATCATTAAATTATTCAACCATTTTTAATGTCATGTAAAAAAAAAAAGTAAAAGATTAATGAAACACATACCTATTGCTATTTAGTTTCATTTTATTCTGTTAGTAGTTATGGTTTCCTATTGTACTGTATTGAAGACTATTAATAAATAGGACTTGTTTTCAGGACATCACATTTATTTGCGCACATCTTTTCAAGCATAAATTCAAGACACAATTTTACACAAGCACCACTTTTTCGACGTTCGTCTTAATCTCTTGGAACCAAACTCAATACTAAATTTTATATCCGTTGCCAGTAAATTAAATAAAATCAAAACTATGATCTGGTGTTGCCAAAAAAAATATCTTAATAAAGAATATTGAAAAAGGTATTACTTTAAGTTTAAATCGTCTGCTTTTAAAAGTAGAATAGGTAATGTCTTAAATAAAGTAGCACATTAGATTAAATCGTCTGCCTTTAAAAGTCGAACAGATAAATCTTAAAAAAAGTATCACATTAAATTAAATCATCTGCCTTTATAAGTTGGACAGATAAATCTTAATAAAGTATCACAATCGTTTGTTTTTAAAAATTGAATATGTCACACTATTTATTGACCATGACAGATGTATTGATTTTTTTTGGGGGGGGGGGATTCAAATGTATATCCAATTGTGCGATAAGCTGTCAAGATGTCCCATTGCATAGCTTATTTGCACTTTTCTCACTGAATTTATTAATCCTGAATTATTGAAAAATATTTAACCTAAAATTGAATATCATATATTTGTCATGTGAATTGTGAAAGAAAATTGCTTAGTCACGTGAAACTGTCTTGGAAAATATTTGACATTTTTTTTTTTTGTCATTTAATTTTAAATTGAATTCAATAATTTGTAGATATTCTGATTTGTTCAATGTTAGTTTAACAGGAATTTTTTGTATTGATATAGACAAGAATTATTTCAAACAATTTGAAATTGTAATTTTTTTAAGGTTTTGTATGGAACTAAGATCTTAGGTGCTGGTGTAAATTTGGATCCCTTTGTAAATCATGGTTCTCCTTATGGTGTCACTCACATGGATGGTTTTGTTTTTTGGTCGCAGTATTATCTGGGTCTTATTCAAAAACTGGATATAAAAAAAAGAACGGTTACCACATTGATCAGAGAAAGTACTCCTTTGTTTCAAATCAAAATTTTTGACATAGCCATTCAAACAGGTAATATTAATTGTATTATAGTAATATTGATTGTACTATAGGGTAATTTATTTGAATTATCTGTCCAGTAAATTATTGTTAAAATATGTCTTTTATTGTTTTCTCCCTTGTTTCCCTGTATGCAATAACTATTAAATTCATATAAAATCAAGAAAAAAATTTCGAAATTTAAATGTTTGAATATCTCATCAAAAATATCACTCATTCAGATAAGTATAGTAAATAAGTGTTTTGGAAGAAAAACCAATATGTTTTGGGGAATCATATTGTTTTTTTTTTTTTGTTGGGAGCACGAGAAAGTAATTTGGGTATTACCTTGTGAGTATATTATTGTGAAGTACTAGGATATTCTTTTCCTAGTAAATTATATTTGTTAGTGTATTAGTCATGGTTTGATGTTCATTTTAAGTAATTATATTTAATTACTCAGAAAATGTGTTCTTATTTTTTAAATAGCTTTTATTCTTTTGCATGGTAATTTATTAGTGATGAATTCGAATTTTAAATTTGAAGTTAAGTTTATACTTTCACTGAATTAAAAATTTTATAATTATGTTGAATAGTACTTTTGAAGTTGATTCTTTTTATCACTTTGTATATTTAATGATTTTTAATTGCTTTTATCAATTTAAAATATTTTGTAATAAAAAGTTTAAAATTTGAAATTTTATGTAATGATTTTATGTTATAATGAAAATGGGAGAATTAAATGTTGCATTCATTTGCATTGAATTTCATATATTTTTAGGTATTAATGAATGTACTGCTCATAATGGAGGCTGTTCAGAATTATGCTTGTCCATTCCTGGCAAACATGTCTGTTCGTGCAGAGATGGCTATTCTTTAGATGGTGATGGTGTTTCTTGTACAGGTGAAATGTTTTATTGTTTGGTATTATAATGACTATTTTTTTTTTTTAAATGTATTAATTTAAATGGGTGGGTTCTTAATTATTTATTCTTTGTTGAAAATTGAACTAAAGCCTGTTTGTAGATTTTGGATTTTATAGGTTCTAAATTGCATATTGGTAATAATATAATAAAAGTACCAAAGAAAAATAAACTTGGGTGGTTTTTTCTTTATTTCCCTAATTCTGTTTTTTTTTTTTTATATATATATTTAAGGTATGTATGTGCCTACCCAAAGATCATTGTTTTTGTGAAAATTTCAAAAGTTTCTTAATTACTTTTTATTAAAGCCCACATATTTATGATTTCAAAAATGGTTTGAATTTATTTCTAGGGTAGCTAGAATCGCATTTAAAGCCCAAATTTTAAATCGGAAGTTTAATTTAAAGCATCCGGAAGTGGAATTTTTGCAAGAACGAGACTATGCCATAGAAATGTAAACGATGCATTTTAAACAGCTATTTCTTCATTTTTAAATGATGTGAATGCATAATATACTTTTTAAATACGTAATGTGCATTTTCTGGAAAACTGATTAATTTTTTTCCCCCCTTTATTACCAAAAATCTCATTTCTTAGAAAGTATTTCATATATTCAAATTAAATTTTACCTCAATGTTTTGTTCATCTCTAGGTATGTTGTGAACCTCAAAAATATCTTTTAAGTTTATAACTGTTTATTTTGGAGCTTATTTTTTTTTTAAAAAGGAGATTTTTTTTTCCTTCGTAAAATCATGTTGTGTTTATAAGTTTTGTTATAACTCAGTAAGTTTCCGAGATAACTGCATTTTTCTGCTTCACTATGCAAATAGATATATGCATATTAAATATATTGTGGAAATAATCATTGAAATATATTTTAGAATTTGTTATATAAACTTTAAATGTCAATTTTTACTAAATTTTAACCAAATATGGCCAAAATTTGAAAAATAATAATAAAAAAAAAAAAAAAATCAATTAAAATGACTTTTGAATTTACTGTTTTATAGACCATTGTAACTAAAAATTGTTTTTGAATAAAAAAAAGTGATCCAAAGAGATAGGCACATACCTTAATTGTACATTTTTTTTCAAAAATCTTCATAAAATATTATTTGATTTCTTTTTGAAAAAGTTATCTAAATAGTTGCAAATGATATCTATTATGTTTTGAATTATTTTTCTGGTAATTTATATTTTAATGAATAATTGGCATTGTTACTTCCTTATCCCATTTAACTGCATCAATCAATCCATTTGTATAATAGTCAATTTCAATGATATATTCTGTCAAAATGTTTTGTGTCGAACAAAATTCTTCAAACATACTTTATATAAATTCAAAAAAAGAAAGAAAGAAAGAAAAAGTTCCTCAATTATAAAATATTACATTTAAAGAACTGCATGTGGGTTATTTAAAATTGTGTTTCAAAGAATTGTGTTAGAGCATGAGAATGAACTAAAATTTCACAGAAATATCTGCTAAATGTAATAATTGTTAAATTCTAAAAAAAATAAAATTATTATAAATGTAAGTAATCATCAGCATAAAGTAATCATACTTCCCAGGCTTCACAAAAGCAATTACTAGCAATTACTAGCCTATGAAAAGAAAACACCTTCTTCAAATTCTTAATGCACTTTTTTTTATGAGCAAAACATTCTGAAATACAAAAACATTGCCGATGTTAACAACTAAAAGAATAAAAACAGATGATTTTGCCATAAAAATCAGTTATTAAATTAAAAATCAAAATAAGAGCAAATGATAAATTATTGAAATTGACAATAATATTCTGTTCAGGTATTAAAATAAAAACAGATGGTAAAATGTTAAATATATCTCAACAATGTCAATATATCTTAAACAAACTGAATAGGTACTCTTCCGTTAAAGGGGGGGGGGGGCTGTAAAAAAATCGTGCTGCACAAATTCACTTCTTTCCCTACACAGTACTACTGCATTAGTCTGTGATATTGCTGCTGTTTGGTGAAAATAAAATTAACCATCTCCAACTTAAATTAAATAATTAAAATTATCCATCCTTTTAATGGAAAAGTACCACTAAATGTAATTATTATAATTATAATGTTGATCTTTTAAACATAGCAGATTATATTGAGTGTTTTAATTTTCAAAATACCAACTCTAATTTCTTTAAAAATTTCTTATGATGTTTAAAAATACAAAAGACAATAATGAAGCAAACAAATTTATGATCTGGTTTTCTGAATGAGTTGCATTCATTCCATTTTTAAGAATAAGTCCTTGTGAAATAGTGATTCATGAATATTTAGGTAAATTGAATAAACATTCAACATTTTATTTTATTTGCATTTTAAAAGTGTGTAAGGGATAAATATGATTTTTGAATGCACATGTTTTCCACAAAACTTAATTTTTATCATTCTTCACATTTTTTTTTTGTTTTACATATGTTTGTATAGTACCATTTGTTGCATCTAACAATAAGAAAAATTACCTAGAAAGGCATAATAACATATTAGGATGAAGTATCAATAAATATCTTATTAAATATTGTGTATTATCAAATACTATTGTGATGTTTTAATAAAGGCATTGCTCTTTAAATAGTTTGGATTTTGATTCATTTTTAAGTTATCACCCCCTAGGACTGTACATTAAAGTAATCATGTGTCTATTTCAAAATTATTATTTTTTTTATTGCTTATTTATATATATTGATTGATTTTTTTCATTTAAAGCTTCTACTAACTATACTGAACCTTCACGGTGCAAAGAAAATGAATTTGAATGTGTAAAGAATCTTCGTTGTATTGATGTGAGGTATTTGTGTGATGGAGACAATGATTGTGGAGATGGATCAGATGAAGGTTCTTCAACAGGAGAAAAATGTGGTGAGAAATATATGAAATGAAATAACCATTTACTCCATGCCAGAAAGCCCTTTTAAATTATAGAAATGAGTATTTTTATTATATAGTAAAAAACAAAATTATTAAATGGAAAATTATTGTGATAGATGGTGAAGCAATAAATCGAATATTAAAGAATTTAAAATTTTTTCACAGAAATTCAACAGTTGCACAATCAATATTTCAAATAAATCCCTTTATGTCAGAGGAAAAAGTTTTTCAAAAAAATATATGTAAGGTTTACTCCTGAAAGATTTAAATTTCCCTTTTATTTACAATTTTCCTTTTTATTTACAGTTTTTATTGTTTATTAGCTGTATCCTTTAAAGTTTTTAAAAAATTTTTATTTGTTTAAATTTGAATATTTTTTTGGAGAATGTGGCATTTAATTATCTATTGCAAAACGGGATCTATAAAATATCGTGAATAAGAAAAAGATTTTCAATTTGTAAAACATTCAAATTTTAAATAACTAATTAATTATGAAATATTTCTTGGGAAGTTAATGTTTTCTACAATGGGTTTTTTCCCTTAGAAGAATTCCGATGTCGTGTAGACCAGTTTCAATGTGATCATCATCGTTGTATCTCTATTCATTGGGTATGCGATGGAGAACAAGATTGCCAGGATGGCTCAGATGAAGAACCTTTAAACAAATGTAAAAGTAAGTAATTTTAAGCATTTCGATGGCTTTTATTTGGAGTTTTATTTGAGTCTAGCCTAGTGAGACAGGCTGCAGTAGCCTAGTGGTCATGGTCTTGGATTCGTAGCTGGCTGTTTTCATTCAGTCACAATCATTTTCATGCTAATGACCTGCAGTGTATCTGGGTCTGATGCACATTAAATCTGTTGAGGCCCAAAGTTCTGTTGATACGGAGTGGAAGTTAGGAGAGGGGGTTGCCAGCTCGGGAGTTTTCCTCATCACTTGACCGAGATTCAAAATTACGAAGTTCATCGCCAATAGCCCCTGTGTTGCTTCTAGTGCAACATTAATAAAAACTAAAACTAGCCTAGTGGGATTACATCAGGAATTTGAAATAGAGGCAATATTCAAATTGAATTTCAGATTTGAATAATGGTTCTGATTGAAAATTTTAATGCGGAACATTAGATAAATATAAATCATAGCAATATTATAGCAAAATAAATCAAACTGGACCTTAAAGTCTTTGTATAATTTTTGTACAGAAGTTTTATGAATGCTGAATTGAGGGAGTTTCTTGAATAATAGCATGGGTGTAATTTGATTTTGATAATTTGATTGATTTAAAATTGTGAGATCTGTTGCTAACAATTTATTTTGTTCATATAATGCAATGTTCATGCAGATACAAACTTTTGTTATGTGTAGAACTCAATCCAGGTTGAAAGAATCATTGTGTTTAGTGCAGAAATGTTAAATGTTTGCTATAAAACTAATAACTTAACAGTTATGTTATGAATTTTTTTAACACACACACATACACCCACATATATGTATTAAATTATGACTTTTATTGCAAAAAAAATATTCAACTACAGCTAGGACTTTTAATTTTTTAATATATTGGCTTTGTTTTCTTCATATTTTAGTATATTGTTTAATTTATAGTAATCTTATTTTTTTATACATTATTTTATTCAATTTAGATTATACATGCAGCCTAAATATGTTTACTTGTAAGGAAAGTGGTCGTTGCATTCCAATGAGCTGGACATGTGATTCAGATTTGGATTGTGGAAATAATGACATGTCTGATGAACATGAAAACTGTGGTAAGTATTTTAATTATGAATATCTAGTAGTTTTGAAATGTGCCTTAGGTTTCCAACAAAATGTGATTAAGTATTCTACTAAAGAGATTAAAAATGCAATAAATTATAATAAAAAAACAATATGAGCTGTAAAGTAATGTTTTTCTTGTATTGGTATCAAAATTTAAGTCTTTGAGTAAAATAATAGGTTAAAGTCTAGAATAGGGTGTCCCCTTGGCAATTGGGGGGAAACTTGGCAACTCTAGAAAGGTTGCCAAACTTGCGTGACATAAGCAGTGACGTCATGTAGACGTGAAAAGGAGAAGAAAATCAAATAGGACTGGAATCGTTTTGGAGAAATAATCTGTAAACATTACGTGTTTAATAGTTTATGAATCTTAATTTTTAATTAACAATTATTATTTATAAATAAATTATTGCAAAAAAGTAAGGGTTGTTAACAAACAACAATTATTTACGAATAATTATTTATAAATAATGTTTATTTATAAATAATAATTGTTTGCAAATAATAATTGTTTATAAATAATTATTATTTATAAATAATTATTTAAAAATTTGAAATATTAAGTTAATATAAAATTTAAGTTATTATTTATAAATTTAAAACTTTTATTAAGCTATAGTATGACATTTTTGCTATAATGAATAAATGTACTTTTCCATTAAAGGGAGCCATAAAAAAAATTGCCAAATTGCATGCAAATTCAGCTCTCTTCTGACACAGTACCACTGTAGTTGACCATGATATTGCTCCTTTAGGTGAAAGGAATTAACTGTCACCAATGCCCCCTTAACGGAAAAGTACCAGAATAAGTTACATATGACTTTCTAACGTTAAGAGGAAGGCTATGAAAAAAGAATATGTAAAAAAATGCCTACCTATGTTAACAGAATTCCTTGGTTGGTAGATAAACTTTAACTATTGAATCCAGAGATATGTTGAAAAGTTGATAGTGATTGCAGGTTTTGTGCATTTTACGCCTCATGAACTTCGCAAGGTACGAATCATAATTATCTGTGCACCTACGGTGTCCACATAGCGATTTCTTAATACTTTTCTCAAACTCTGTGGAATTCGTATGAGCTCCAGTTTCTGGATCCTTGAAACAAATACTATGGTTGACAGCTGGATGGGTGAATCCTTCATCTTCTAGGCAATCGTATGACTTCCAACAGTCTGATATAATTGTGGTTTCTGGTTTAATATTTCCTTTTATTGATTGAAGAAGTGTATCTTTCAATCTGTTGGTGATGACATAAAAAAAACTATCAGAACCTCTTTGCATGTCTTCAAACACCCATGATCCATTCTGCTGACTGTCCTGAGTTGGCCCTTGATAATGGTTAATGCTCCAAGTAGAGTAAGACAGATACTGATGTTAAAAATGCATTTATTTACAAAATTTACAGGACTCTGATTAGCATCAGTATTGTTACAGTATCAGCCAAAAGTCTACAGTATCACAGCCAAGGTTTTATAGTAACTTTGTTCATCTCTTTATATACATCTGGAATCTGCATTTGACACAGTCAACTTGACTGTTAAGAATCGGTATCCAATTGGAAAATTAACTTCGTATGAAGTAACAGAATATAATGTCTAATTCAAATTCCCAATTCTTCATTGCCAGATGTGGGGGATGACGTCATATCGGCGACACATAATCTAAAAACATTACCAGTCGAGATCTGCTCGCAATATGATAATACATTCACTCTTTTGTGTCTGTTATACTTACTCTTCCCTAACATGCTTTCATCTATTTCTACCATCTCACCAGGACCCCCAAGTATACTACTTTCAAAAACACACGTATCCATGCACACTTCTCAACAAAAACTCATTTAATCCATGACACTGCATTGAACTACTCCTACTTTGAAAGTAATGGAAGCATGGTTGGCCTTTTGCTCCACATGTTCGCAATCAACAAAATTTCAATCATACTTAACTTACTTTCATACTTAATTACTTCAGCAGACCAATTGTTCTTTCACACAGATCTTTGCAACCGATGAGTATTTACACCTCACTTTCGGTATTCCCAAATATATTCATCTTCCGATTCTTTTTCTTTTTATCAAGCACATATCTTTCTTGCTGATCAAACATTCAACCTTTCGTGCAATTAAATTTTTATCTATACACTTCTGTATAACATTCATTTTACCCTTTCTTTCCAAATCATAAAAAAAAACCCCATAAATTATATTTTTCGACATGCTTCAATCTTTAACTACACTTCATTAAAGAAACAAATAGGAATTCTTGATTTCACAAAGAAATGGTGAAAAAGGAATATTGTATGTTAGTCTAAAAATATCGTCTGCTATTTAATAAAAATCATGTGCTGTTTTTAACAAATAACAATCAAGAATAGAGAACATTTGACATATGTAAATTTCTTTTCAAATTATATGCATCAGGGTTACCATAATCTAAATCGCCACATTTAATTTATTTTCGCGCCCAAAAGTCACCAACCGCCAAGGGGCATCATATACCTGATTTGAACCAAATAATTAAATATCTATAAATGTTTGTTCAAAGTGTTATATATTAATTACATTTTAACTTATTTCTAGAATATCCTGTATGCAAGGCTGAAGAGTTTCGATGTGACAACAGAAGGTGCATTCCTCTTGAGTATGTGTGTGATGGTGATGATGATTGTCGGGATGGCTCTGATGAACATTCTTGCCAACTGAAATGTATTGGTCCCAACCAATTTTCTTGTGATGACTTCACCCTTTGTTTGAGTGGAGATCATAAATGTAATGGTTGGATCGATTGTAAGGATGAATCGGATGAAATGGATTGTGGTAAGTAAATTTTTACCTCATAAACCTTATTTAAATATCTGACTGAAAATGGTATGAAGATTCAGAGAATTGTCACTTATATCAGTTGAAAAATGATTGCTAATTAATATATCTTCTGATATTAATTTTAAATGAGTTAATCTGTTTGAGAATTTTAATAACATAAAAACAGTAAGATACGAGAAACAAAAAAGTTACATGCAGTAGGAGAATATTTTTCTCTTTACCTTTGAATCATACTTTATTACCATTTTTTTTAAAATTAGAATTACCTGAGAAGAAGTCTCATTGTCCCAAGGATAAATTTCTTTGTTCTGATGGAACCTGCATACCTAATACTTGGCGGTGTAATATGAGATGGGATTGCTCTGATAGAAGTGATGAGATGAACTGCAGTATGTAGATTTTTGTTAATTCTTTTATATGTTTATATATATATATATATATATATATATATATATATATATATATATATATATATATATATATATATATGATACTTGATTGTTTTGTACATTTTTGTTTTGCAGCTTTCTGTATAATAATGAATTGATTTTTATTCTGTTTTTAAAAAAATTTCTTGGTCCAAAATTGTTTTGTAGTTAGAAATTTAGTCAAAACAAATTAAGGTAGGAAAAATAAATTTGTTTATTAATTCTCTTATTTATTTGCATATAACTGAAAATCAAAGTATGTAGAAACTATGTTTTGTCAAAATTTAGTGTTATAAAAAATTCCATTAACTTTCAAAAATAGTTTTTGGTTCCAAATTGCATTTAAAGTTTCCTTTTTCTTGGAAGTTCTTTTGTACTTAGTTAGGGCTAATAAAAGTCATTTGAGATAATAAGATATAGTTAAGATTTCTTTAAAAATTTGAATCTTTATTATATTGAAAAATGCTGAAAATCACTTCATTACTAATATTTTCTTTTTAAATGCTTGTAAGCTAATTAAAATCATGTGTTCATATTAAATAGGTAAGTATGAAGAATTTTGTTTAGGTAATAAAATTGATTAATTTCTCTTCATACAACAGAAGAGAAATATTGATAATTTGTTAACATAAATATTTCAAATTATCACTCACTTTTAAAAACTAAGCATTTGTCGCTTTTATTTATCATTCTTTTGAAATAATTTCAGCTAATGTAACCTGTGCTGATAATGAGCATCTTTGTAATTCAAAAGATCAATGTATACTGAGCACCTTTATTTGTGATGGACATGAGGACTGTAAGGACAAATCTGATGAAAAAGGCTGTGGTAAGTGGAGATAGTTGTGTGTGAAATATTTTATTTTTCCTTTTGCTTGTAATGAATCTCATTCTTATCATAATGAATAATTTCTTTTTGTTATGCTTTTCTGAATTTTACTGAGTTGAATCAAAGTTGAACATGAAAATAAAACTTCAATGATGTGATTAAGAAAATCTTTGTTCCTTTGTAATAATTAAGTACCATATATTCAGACATATAACTCACACCTATAATTTTGAGTTATACTTTTTAATTTTTAGGAATATTCATCGTATAATGTGTACCCTTTTCTTTATGGAAAAAAACCTGAAAGTTACATGTGTGATTCTCTGATCTTTTGAAGTCAATTTATTTTCCCAGGCTTTCGAACAATGGTATATCAATTTGACAAATGATAAGGGAACTGTATGTGTGTGAGGAAAATGCGTGGTAAATAATTCTACAAAAACAAGGTGGATAAAATCCAATGCAAATTTTCAGAAGAACATTATGCTAGATTTTCAAGAAAAAAGGGGACTCAAATTTAGTGTAAGAACATGCACTCCAACCTGAATGAATTTATTTATTAGGAATCACTCTTCTTCTTTCTCCAATCATTTTGAAATAAATATTGCAGGCTTTAGTAAAACATGTTTGCTTTAGTTGAAATACAGTTAATCCAGTGTTCCTTTTAATAACATCTATGTGTTCTGCCAAAAGAAACAAATACAGTGTGGATTCAAATGTAAAGCCATTTAGTTTGAGAAAGAAACCTGAAATTGCTCTGCAGCAAGGACATTCAATGTTGGTGAAAGCTCCATACATAAGAGGTAGAGAAATAAAACCACAATATTTAATATGCTGAATATAATAAATGTGATGTAAAAGGAACAAAAACGGTTCTCTTAAAAAGAGATCACAAAAATTCTCACTTCAGTGTATAGCTCTCCTGCTTAGTGTAAGGTACAAAATTAAATCCAAGGTTATTTTTAAAAGAAAAATGAATCCAAAATGTAGTAGACGAAACCAGTATAAATTGGGGATAAGAAATGTGTAGCAAAAGTGTCCTGGAGCCTTAAAGAATATGGAAAGTCTTTTAGTTTAGGATATGTGCTGATTTCATCTATTGGATAATACAAAGAATTTGCTGAGAAAATGTAACACAGACATGACAATTATTCCAAATGAATTAACACCATTAGTTTAAATTTTAGATGGGTGTATCAATAAACTATTCAAAGGAAATTTGGAAAGGCATTGAAATACATGGATGTTAAAAGATGAAAAAACATTTACAAAAAGAGACCAAATACATCATGCCAGTCTAGAAATAGTGTGCAAGTGGATATTAAAAGCTTGGAAGGAAATTAAATTTGACATAAATCAAAAGCTATTTAAAAAATTATATTTGACAATCTGGAGGGAATGGAAGATGATTATTTATTCATGGATTAGAGTAACAGTGATGGGGAAGATGAAACAGAATTCAATAACATGCCTGAAGATGTAACAGAAGATGAATATGATAGACTTATAATGTAATTCGATAAAGAAAATTTTTAAGTTCCTAGGGTATGTCATTTCTTTCAAGTAAATAGCAGTTAGATACAATTAGAAGATTAATTTTTTATGCTCATATTTTCCTTATTTTTTAATCTGCATCAATTTTATATTCAGTGACTAATGTGCAATCATAAATTTTGATCTTATTTTTTGTATTAAAAAGGCATGTATGCAAAGAATATATGGTATATGTATCCATATTAAACCCCTAACTTTTTGATTTTTATGCTTAATTATTAACATGAGAAAATTTTAAATGCCTTTAAATTATTATGTTAATTGAATTAAGCTTTGTTTTCAAAACAAGAATAATTTATTTGTTCAGATTGTTGGTAAAATTTTTTATTCTATTGTTTAAATTTGTAATGTGTTTAGCTTGGTATTTCAGGTGTGAGGAATTTTGAAATTTATTTTGCTTAACTGGAAAATAATGTAAAATAACTGCTTAGAAGAATCAGTTATGTTTTAATAGATTACAAATGTTTTTGCAGATGAGCACATTCCTTTATGTCAGTTTCCCAACCATCTATGCGATAATAAAACCCGCTGTATCAATGTCACTCAATTTTGTGACAGTTCCAGTGATTGTATTGATGGGTCAGATGAAGGTGGCATGTGTGGTGAGTAAAGTAATTATTTTCTCTATATTCATGTATTGAAAGAAAACTACCAATTTTGATATTTTTAAAACAAGTTGGTGATTGGTATATTGTTTGTGAAAGAAATATGGCTCTTTAGTAATTATTTTATCAGTTTTCTATTGTTTTAAACATTTATGTGTATCTAGTAGTTTGCTAAAATTCTCTTCAGTATTATATATATAAATTCATTGTGTTAATGTGAGTTATACATTATGAACATATGAAAAAAAAAATATGAATGAAGGAATATATGAAAGAAAGAAAACCCCTATTAGTTTTAGTATAAGGAAAATGGTGTCAATGAGAAAAGGATTTGTTTTTAGATCAGTTTAAGTAAAAACTGAATTACAAAATTTTTTGAGAAATGAGATAACAGTTCAAATTCAAAAATATTTTATACTAGTTTTTTTTTTTTTTTTTTTTCTTATCACATCTAAATTTTTCTCTGATTGCTTAAAAATGAAAATGTATCTTATGTTTAACAAATTGTAATTCATGTTAATTTACAAAATTAAATATTACATGAGTATGTTTTAAGAATATTTTAACTTAAATTGTGTTGAATCATATAGTACATAAACTATTAAGATAAAAACAATTTTAAATCAAATTTTAAAATTCATAGTTCCATTTTAGTGTCTTTAAAATTAGTAATTTTAAATGTCTTTTATAATATTTAAAAATTGCTATATGAATAAATTATGAATGTTTAATATGAAAATATATTATATTCATTTTTAGAACATGAAGTATGTTTCATGAGCCGCTGTATGTATCATTGTCAGACTACTCCTACAGGCCATGTATGCTATTGTCCACCAGGTCTCTCTCCCACTTTAGATGGTCTTTCATGTACTGGTGAGTATAATAAAGAGTTTTAATGTAATAAATATTACTATGATTTATGAAATTGTCTTATTTGATTTTGATGCTCTGAATTAGATGCAAAGCATTGTATCACAGTTTTTGCTAACTTTGTAGGTATGGAACATCTATTACTTAAATATTTTAATGTCATTGGAGTTAGAACTAATATCAGTTTTTGAAAAAAGTTATCCTAAAAATTTTACAAATGTTTTTAAAAAATTCATTTTTATATATGGTTAAATTGGTTAGAATTCTTTGCTGTTTGTAATTGTTTAAGAGTACACCCGCTATTACAGTTTGTTTAATTGGTAGTGAACACCATCATGGTAGAAATTGAATATTGTGGCTTTTTTTGTGGCATACATAAACATTTGAAAGGACTGCCATTGTTTGGTATACGATATATTGATTGATGTATTAGGGAGGAGGAGCAGCAAAGGCTATTTTCTATTTTTTAAAATATTTTTTCAGGTAAATATTGAAGAACTGCATCTTCTGCAATAGAACTGTAATAATTTTTTTTAATTGTTTACCACTTTATCCAAAAGTTCTCAGTTAGTGACAGTGCATTTTTATCAATTTTGAGTATTTTCCAGAGATAATATTGCTGGGATGCGTGTTTTTCACACAGCTTAACAACATATGTTCTAGAGCTTTTTTCTTTTGTGATTGCAAGTACTATAAACTATATTATCCTTCAAATTATATATGTGAAAAATGCTTGGGGTGATGATCATTCTCCTGAAAATCTGGGTGTGTAGAATCTTCTCTTATTTGTTTAGTTAGAAATAATATCTACATTCTGGATATTTCCCAAAATTACGAAGTATTTGATAGAGTAATAATTGTAATTTTTCTTCCATCCTATTTTAATAATTATTATTATATACATCTAATGGTGCATTCCAATTAATGTAAACATTGAAGTTTGTGACCGATTTTGTGAGTTTATCCATCTGTTCATTCCGAAATATTGATATCCGATTTATTTTAAAAAGGACAGTTTTTTATTACCTTGTAAATTATAATTATGCAATCTTTAAAACCTTTTGTATGTCTTTTGGGCTGTTTACACTGGATTTAAGCAAGAAATCTAATAATTATACATATTTATAGATTCATATGTGTTACCTTATAAGATTACATAAGTGTCCTTTTATCCTGCTGTTACTTACTAACCTTATTTAGATGTGTATCATTTCATCTTTTGTTTTGCAGCATGTTTAGAAAATGCAAAATTATTATGAACTAAACAGTTTAAAAAGTTGTCTATGTTTATTATGTGTTGCCCAATGCAAATTACTCTGATTGTACACAATTGGGGAAAACAGTATGTAGAACTTTCAGTATATTATAATTATTTCTCCAAAAAATTATGTAATCTTTTGGAAATTTGGCTTTTTATATCTTTTGAAAATTTGGCCTTCTACACAACGTAATGAAATTGGAATTTTGTACTGCTACAAAAACTAAGATTGATGCAATGAATTGGAATTCAATAATGAATTAATGTAAATTTCTGCTGTAAATATTAGGTGTTATAATTTTTGAATAGTGTTTTTGATACGAAAAAAAGAAGTTATAAAAACTATCTTGAACATTCTTATTACATCAAATTTATGGAACTGTTTCATTCCGATTCTGAGACTAATTTTTTAAGTTTTTCGAAAAATTTTAGATTATTCTTTCTTTCTTCAATGTGTTATGAAAATTTTAAATTGAATTACTTATACAAAATGTATTCTTCAATGCTAAATTATCTTTAGTGTTCCTTTGCATGAAATAAGGTATGTAAAAGAAAGAAAAAACTTTGTAAAAAACTGAAATGTTCCAAGTGTACATTTCTTCCTCTAGAAATTCCTGAGTGTGAACAGTGGGGCATTTGCAGTCAAAAATGTATTCAGCTGAAACATGGACATAAATGTGCTTGTGAACCTGGGTACTATTTAGAGCCAGATTATTACACTTGCAAAAGCACAGGTATGTTTTATTTCTTGCAACATTCCTTCTTCTTCTTCTTCTTCTTCTTTTTTTTTTTTTTTTTTTTGTTCTGTGTATTTAATGAAAGCTGTTGCATGAATTTTGAATATATAATGATCATTAGATGTAGATTTTAAATTACCTGGTTTATTTCCAGATTATTTACAAATTAAGTTGAAATTTTGAAATAACTTACAGTTGAATAATTTTGTATTTAGTTGTAGATTTGAATTCTGTGCTGACCTATTCTAGGATTAACACATTCACATACAGTACGATTATAGCAGTAAAATATTAATGCTATTCATAGGTCCTACCCCATCATGGTTATTTCCCGTAATAAATAAACTATGGCATGAGCAGTCACAATATAATGTTTAAATATATGAAAATACAAATGAACTGTCCTATCAGTGACAAAAAGGGATTCAAAGAAAGAACATTCTTCTATGAATGTATTAAAATTAATACATTATCAAAAATTTACTTTAGATTTTATTTTATTACTATGTTGTATAATGTGAACAATATTGTGTTCAACATAATATTAGTATGTGCATGGAATAAATTATAAAATGATTACGTTTTGAATCTGAAACTAAGGCAGCTCTTTTGAGTTCTGCACAAATTATGGCAACACCTAGTGTTGGAATTGAGAATTCATGCTAGAAGAAAGAATTGGAATACGAGGCACAGGGGTGTGATGAAATAAATCTTGTGAGTAACATCTATTATAACAATTTTGTACACAACTACGTTGTTTCATAATGATGATCTGGTTTATTCATGCAAGTAACATTCTAAATTTTTGGAAAGTTTTCATTGAAGTTAAAAGACATGAAGATTTAAATTACTATAATTTGGTATCAATCGCCTTGTCACTTTGTTCCCAGTATTAGATTGATGACTTTAGTCATTTGGTTTTTATCAGTGGCAAGCATTCCAGCTGTAAATGCCTCACAGATAAATGCATTTTTTTTTATTCTGTTTTAATATTCTGGGCATTTGATTTAATTACTGGAAGCGGGTTTTTTGTTTTTTTTTTTTTTAATTTTATTTTTGTATTTAACTTTTGATAGTTATAGTAACAATTTGTACAAAAAAAACTAACTTTTTTTTTAACTCAAATATTATATAGTCATAAATGCCAAATTATCATTAAATATAAAATTCTAATTATTATTAAAGATTATTATGTATATGCACATATGAACATAAAAGCAAGGACGAGAACTTAGCCTTTCAAATTCCTATATATATATTAGGTCAGATCCCAATTTATGGTTTGTAATCTGGGAAAGCATTTTTGTTTTTGCTAGTCCAAAAGTGGTGTAGCGACTCTCTTCAACAGCAATGCCAGAAGTTAAAATGCTTAACTAGCCAGAATGAGACTTCTTTTTTCATCCTGGTTGGTATAGGCACAGCAAAAAGTGTCCTGTCGACTTTTCTTCAGACCCACTGGTCTATGATTCGAAACACTGCCAACCCACCAAGGTCGCAACATCACTCTCCTCCACCATAGGGTAGGAAAACATGCTCTGATGTTTTGGAGAAAATGTTCTACGTTGAAGCAATAATGGAATCAGTAACATAATAAAATAATTATATAGTTTCTCATCTGATAATTCGAAATGTACTTATGAAACTGGATGCCACTAATTCTTAGTCACAGATAAAAAATGATCTAATAAATCATCCCAGCAGGAAATTCACAAACTTTTGTATGGAGAAGATTTTTTATAATCATAAACCATATGAACAGTTGTGGAATATGAAACACAGCATAGAAACTTTGAATGATGTTGATAATTTAATATTAGAATGAATTTCGTCATCTTTTTTTTTTTTTTTTGGTTCAACTGATTTTAGTTGTAATTTCCCAACTCAAGTTAGAAAAACTAAACCAAAATTGCATACAAAATTGTTGAAACCTCACTATCTCTTGCACAGAAATTTGCAGTTTCTGATATAAATTAACAATCGCTTGAGACTAATCTATCTCACAAAATTGAAAAATTAAATTAAATAATTAATTACCTTTTGTTTTCTTGCTGTTGTGGGTCATTTTATTGTAACAAAAACTCTCGTGAAATAAGCATTTCTAATAAATATGATTTTTCAATTTGGTGGTATTGCAGGTGCTTTTGAAATAAATGTAAAGTAGAGAAATGTATTCATTCCTGCACATGACAAAGAAACAAAGCCAAAGAAGAATATTGGTGACTTATTCTTTATCTAAAAAAAATCATGTTGCATATTTCTTTGAAACTTGATAACAAACATCTCCTCTCTGGTTGATACTGCTCTGACATGTCTTTGATCCTTATTATCATCTACCAAAAAAGAAATTCTTTCCAACAAACCATTTTGGCTTAAATTCTTCAACCATTAATATATATGAACAGAAAATGTTGCCCATGGACTTCAATTTAAGAAGAAATTTTACATGGAGATTTCTGATTATCATTGTAAGTACACCCATTCTTGGAGTAGATTTTCACCATTATCTTATATTTCCTGATCACCAATACAAATGCATTAGAGAACAAAGCTAAAATTGCTATCATTTGGCTGTTTAAAGTATGCCAATCACCATTTGATTTAAAGTTCTATAAATCAAAGTTCAATTTATTATTATAAATTTTTAAAAGAATTTCATTCTCATATGAATTTGCTTATTCCAAATCAGCCAGTAAAGTAGAATGCTGTTCATCTTATAATGACAAAAGATCCTCTTGCAGTTGTGAATTCCTGAAAACTAATTCCAGATCACCTAAAATCATGAAATCTGAATTTCAAAATACAGTGTGTGTGGGGGGAGGCATTTATAATATTTGAAAAGTAATTACGCTTCTCCACTCCATATTGTTCCTAGAAAAAAGGAACTTTATATTGGAGACATGTGGATGATTACAGAACTTTAAATACTCGAGCAATAAAAGATAGTACCTCATTGCTTGTATTGCTGATTTTTTTACAGCTAAATTACATCAATCATACATTTTTAATGAAATCGAAATTAAAACATATTACCAAGTTAACTCTAACCCAGAAGATTTCTACAAAAACACAATTTGTACTCCATTTAGCTTTCTTGAATGTATGAGAATGCAATTTGGACTGTGCAAGCATATTTTAATGTTTTATAGATGAAGTCACTCAAGGTTTATCAAGGGCTATGCTTTTGCTGATGATGTACTGATATCTTCTAAAAACCCTTAGAAGCTTTACCAACTTTTGAGAACTCGGCCCCCCCCCCCCCCAAGATTACATGAATACAGTTTATATATCACTGCTTCAAAATGCATATTTGTTGCATCAACAACCGAATTTCTGTTGTTTTAATCTTTTCAAAAACAGAGAAGCCTCTACCTGATAAAGTCCAATGTATAGTAGATTTTCCTAAACCAGACACTTTAACTCAGTTTGCATTGGATTTGGGGAATGCTTAATTTTTATAGATGTTTTATACTTAAAGTTGCACATATACTTGCACCTATAGTACGGCTTTTAAAATGGTATATTGATAAAAAGAAAACTCATTCTAGTGTTTTGAAATTATTTAAACAACTCAAATGGAATGTAAAGGCAGAACAAGTCTTTATTGTTGCAAAAAAGGCAATTGCTGAATCTACTCTTTTGAAATATTCTATCCCAAGACTTCAATTGAACCTATGGGTTGATGCCTTAGATGTTACTGCAAGAAGCATTTTAACTTGATTATCACAGGATCAATGGGAACCAGAGGCTCTTATCTCAATAAAACTCAATAATAGTCAACCTATTATAGGGAACTACTTTTAATATATTCTGTAATAAGAAATTTCAATCCCTTTTTAAAGGACTGTAACTGTGCTATATATACCAAACAAAACCACAGATTTGTGGTTTTCAGCAATTTCTGAATATTCCACTAACATTGGATGTGTAGATTAAAGTTACAGATACAGTTTCCAGAACTGGAGTTGATTCTATTACAAAATCTCCAATTTTAAATTTTGAAGATTATACAAAAGATCAGAAAAATTATATTCTAGCATATCTCCAGAGTAATACACCTTCCCTTAAATTGGAACTGAAACTAAGTCATTCTTCTGATTGTAATATGCTTTGTTACTGGAGTTCCACTTCTGTTCATACCTGCTTCTTTTTGCAAACTCATATTTAATAATTTGCGTAATCTTCCACGTCATTAAACTCATTTGTGCAAACTATATGTGACCTGGTATGAAATACAAATCAAACGATGGGTTTGATGTTGTGAATCATGTGAATGATCGAAAATACAGAGGCACACTAAAATGTCTCTTGGCCCATTATCTCTTTCAGATACCCAATTCACACATATCCTTATCTAAATTGTAGGTCTCCATCAACTTTAGAAAGTCATTATCTTCTTATGATAATTGATCATTTTTCAAGATATCCAGAAGTGATACTCATTTCAGATATTTGAGTAAAAAAGCTATTTTCCATGCAATATTTGGAATCTGGAATCCCTCACTTTGGTTGTTCATCTGAACTAAAATCAAGAATCCCAATTGTGTTCATCAATGTTTGTTGAATTTATTCACATACGGAGTACTTAGACTGTCAAAATGACTCCTTATGATCCAAATTCAAATGGAATTGTTGAATGATTTCATTGTCTATTAAAGCTTGTAAAAATGATCAAAGTTAATCCCCATTATTCTTTTAGGCATCCAAACAGCTGTTAAGAGGATTTGCAATCTTCTTGTGCAGAACTTGCATGTGTGTATGGTGCCATTTTGTGTCTTCCTTGTGACATGGTTAACATTGAATCATTCTCTTTGTGACACTGATTTCATTACTGATCTTTGTCACAGAATGAGACAACTAAATCTTATCTATCTGCAGTATCTGAATATTGCTTAAATAATTTGTATATTTGCCCTTTACTAAAATCTCAACATTTTTTTAAAAGTAGACCTTATGTAGTCACCATTACTTTAACCTTATACTGGTCCTGATAAAGTGTTGTACAAAACAGACAAAACAGTTAACATAAATATTATTGGTCGAATAACAACAGTTTCCCCCTTAATGTTGTTAAATTGGCTCTCCCAGAAATTGTGTTGTCTCCGCATGAAGTGAGAGGCAAATAATAATACATCCATGAATGAATCTTCCACAGTTGTGTCAAGACCTGGAAGACATTTCCTTTATAATTTTCCTTAAAAACTAGTAAATTACTACACTTATAGTTTTTCTTTCTCTAATTATCAGGTGGAAATTAATTTTTTATGTGTTTCAAATTTATGGTCCTTGTTTCTGTATATATATTTTGTATTCCAAATTATTCTATTTCTTCTAATACAGATTTTTATATTCCATAATTATATTAAGTATTTTAAATTCATATTTACCATTTTTGTAATATGTACATAGGGCAATAGCATGCACATGAAAAAAGTTTGTTTTAAATTTAAAAAAATTTTAATTGATGTATTAAAAAAATTTAAAACTGTAGATTAAATTTGGTACTATACAATTGTGTATATTAACTACTATACTAATTGTTTATCATAATAATGAATTAAAAAAGTATGTAAGTAATGCACATTTTTTTAAGTCTGGAAAAATTGATGACTTGAGAAGAAATGGAAGACTCAATTGTTTTAAATTGTTGCTAAATTTTTAAAATTGTATTCGTTAACAGATACAACAGAACCATACATAATATTTTCTAACCGCCATGAACTTCGAAGTGTTGATTTAAAGACTATGGCTGTAAAGCCCTTGATATCTGGGCTCCAGAACACTGTTGCTGTGGCATTTTACCATTCTGAGAAAGGGGATTTAATCTTTTGGACTGATGTGGTAGAAGACAAAATATACAGGGGATATATTATATCTGGATGTAAGTTATTGTGATTCCAAATTAATAAACTGTTTCAAAATGTTTTTTAACAATTTTGTCTTGAATAATTAAGAAAATATATAAATGTTTGTAAAAGCATTTGAATTTTCATTTAAAATAGTGTTAAATGTTTTATTAAATTTTGATGTGCTAGCTAATTATTCACATATAAGTCACAACATTTGAAAAATATTTCAAAGTTGGCAAGTGTAATGTGTGAAAATTAAGTTGATATTTCTAGAAGCATATATAAGTCCTTGGAGTTGAAAATATAAATATTTCATAACTGTGTTACAAATCTGCAGAGTGTGTAAAAAATAGATTATTCATGATCTCATTAGTTCAAGGTTGCAGTTTATCTGACAGCAGTCTCTGTGACAAAATAGTAGAAGCAGTGTGAGCTTGTGGCAGCAACTGTAACTGTGATTGGAAACAATTACATCATTATGTACACGATATTTGTTTTCATGTGAATCAAATTCTTCCTGGAAGAGAAAAGTCAGACATGGTGATGTTTGTATTTCTGGATAGATTGATTTATGACAGATATGGAGCAACAAAGGCTATTCTTTTTTTTTTAAATACATTTTTTTCCAGATTATTAAATATGTAAGTATTTCATCCTCTGCAAAACAAATAAACCTCTAAACATTCTTTAATTCTTTGCTGCTTTCTCCAAAACTTCTTGGAAAGTGATAATGTATTCAGGAATTAGTTATCAGTGATTATTTTGATGAAAGGTTTAATTTATGCAGATTTACAGGGATATATTGTTGATTATTTACTTTATTGCAAGCACTACAAGCTGCATTATCCTGTAAATTGAGTTTGTATAAAAGGCTAGAGGTAATTATCATACTCTACCAGAAGTCCTGAATCTCATCTCTTCTCTTTTTTTCCAATTAAAAGTTATATTAATTGTTAGGAGTTTCCTCAAAATTTCAAAATATTTGTTGCAGTAAAAATTTCTATTAGTTTTTTTCCAGTTCGTTTTGATAATTGTTGGTATGAATGTCCTACCCAATGGATATTTACATAAAATTCCCTTAATGCTCTTGCTCTTAATCTGCTTGTTCATTCCAAAAAATTTTTTGAATGACTCAAAATCCAAAGAAACACCAATTGCATGGGAATGTATAAGAATTCTTAGTGGCTAGTTTATGAATAGCATTAGGGATATTGATTGAGAAGTTGTAGAACACATAAATATAAATTTATGATAAAAAAGGAAAAAATTTATTTATTTGGATATACAAAATTTAGAAATTCTGGTGATTGTGTTAGCAGTATGGGAATTTATTGAGTAGAGATGTTTGTTGGACTGTTGTTAGCAATCCTCCTCGTCTATCATATCTGAAAGTAATCTTTCTTGGAGAAAGCAATCTGGTTCTTTTCTATTTCTCCAGCACAAGCGATAAAGTCGCCAAAAATGATACATGCGATTTTAAACGGAATATATGTATACTATGTGTAGTCACCAATAAAGTCTGCTTGGTGAGATTTGTGCCGACAAAATAGAAAAATATCAGCAATCTATTATCTGGCTTTAAAAAATTTCTTGAAAAATTCAAATGTCTATTTGTGTAAAGGGAGAGATGCAGAACCAAATTGGTTTGCTTTTCATGCTTCTACAATTCTATTCTAGATATATATAAGTGAAAGAAAAAGCAAAATGCTAAAATTTTAAATCCTCTTCTTGAGGATCTGGAGGAAGAATTTTGCATTTTTGTAGGAAATATTTATCCATGTAAAAATTTAAAGGTAAAGTAAGGAACTGTAGTACAGATGATTTATTTCATGTCTATTCAATATTTATATCATTAGATGCATTGTTTATAGTATAAGATGTTTCTAGAATGGGGGATTCAAAAGTTTTTGAACATTGAGCTGGCTTTTTTTCTCATATTAGGTGATGTGGATAATTTACTTACTTCTAGAATTCTGCAGATTATTATATAATTTTTTCATTTTTTGAAATTTCTAACATATAATTATGAAATAGGGGGAAATTGTATGTTTTGAAAAATAAAGAGCCAGTTTTTTTTACATGAAATAATCTTTCATATTAAAAATGTTAAAAAAATCTTTTAGAGTTGTATTGATTTTAATATAAATATTATGCTTTGAATTTTGTGTACAATTTAATTTTAAGTTTAGATTACAGTAAACAAGTATCAGAATAATGTTTTTTCGCTATTGATAAGATTTTTATGAAATATAACTTTATGAATTGAAAATGCCGTGTATAACTTGAGCATTTTTTCCTTTTGATGATTCTTTTAGAAATTGGCTGTGTGTAATGGCAGATTCAGGAAAAATTGACTGGGAGTGTAGAATTTTTTTTTTCTAAAAGGTCATAAGATTTAACTATATTTGTTTATTTTATTTATTATTCATGCTTATGTAGTTTTTAATCTAAAAAAAAAAACTAAATATTAATTCTAGAATCAAGTTTAAATTGAGAAATAAAACCCTTCAATATGATAGATAGTTCTAATTTGATTGGGATTTCCTATTTTATATTATTTTGCCTCTATGTGAAATTATGACAGGGATACATGCTCAACCCCAAATCGCTTGCTGGCTATGTGCAATGTTGTCTTAGTGTTGCATTTTTGTGGTAATACTTTGAATGTGATCAGTTGCAGAAACACATGTGTGATGTAAAAGTAATATTAAAAATAATAATGTACTTATTGAAAATTTTAAAACTCTATAATGTTTTATACTGTAGCCTTGACAAACATTGAAGTGGTGGTGCAGACAGGGCTGGCCACTGCTGAGGGCCTTGCAGTTGACTGGATTGGAGAAAATCTGTATTGGGTTGAAAGCAATTTAGATCAAATTGAAGTGGCCAAACTTAGTGGTCAGCACAGGAGGACATTAATAGCAAGTAACATGGAAAATCCAAGAGCCATTGCTTTAGATCCACGTTTTGGGTAATATATTTTGTTGTTATTTTCTGTGTTAAAGACATTTTTTTTTTTAAATTCCGAACAAGCTATGCTTGTATTTTGCTCATAATAGTTTATTCATATTTTCAACATAAATTTATTCTAATTCTTTCATGCTCTGTGAATTAATAAATACACAGGAAAAAGAAAGGGCATAATATATCTATGCTTTACAACATTATATTTGATTAGAAGGTAATGTTAGCTTTCTCTTGTAACTGATTTAAGGTTGATATTGTTATAAATTCATCATTACACTCAGTAAGTAAAAGAAAATTTCACTGTAAAAGTGAGTCAAAATATTTTTATTTAATTTTGTCTTGCAAACTGGTCAGGAAATATATAATGACAGATTAAGTAGAAAACCAATAAGATCTTCTAGAATTGTAAAGAAGAATTTTTCACTACTTTGGGATATCATTAGAGATAAAAAATATATGTTAAACCTTTCTAATTTTCATTTTTAACAAAATCTAAATATTGTAAGATATTAAGTTTATATGATGTTAATTTATTTGACCCATGTTAGCTGTTTGAGGGGCACTTAAGATAATCAATTTAAATTTATCATTGTGATATTGTTTATGTAAGGAGACATGTTACATACTTAACAATCCTGAATTTTTCCCCATATCATAAATAAAATAATGATTTGTGAACACTTTTGTAAATATATTTTACTGATAATATATTTCTCTACATCATGAGAATTTAAAGGAACACTAGCTGACAATTTCATTTAGCAATACTATTATTCATATTTAAAAGTTAAACCATGAAAAACAATAATATCTATGAAATTGTGCAAAAAGATCTTTGCATTAAGTAATTTTTATCTGAAAATCTTCTAATTCACTCAGAAAGTTTCCATTTTTTTGTCTTTTTGTTATAAAATTTTTTCCCCTTACGATATAGAAAATATTGAAGAAAACTTGTGTAGATTTGTTTTTGAGCTCCACACATTTACTAGGCTTTTCAGGAAATGATCAGGATGTCATCTGTTAAATAGATACTGAGATCTAGAATAGAACTGTAAAAAACCATCCAATAAATAACTACAGTATAGAATATTTTTAATGAGAAAGTATCATTTTAGTTTTTAAAAATTAATTTCTTTTTTACTATAATGAGAATTTTATTTTATCTTATCTGTTCACTTCCAACGTATCACACGTGATATGCTTGCGTTTATTCCCCTGTGCCCATTATATCACATTTGATAGGTTCCGAGAGTGTCTGCTACACACCAACATATCAATACAGATATGCTTGATGGGAACGTTTTATTTGAATTTTTAAGTGTTACTAGATGGCGTTACAATACAGTGAAATCTATATAAATAGGATATTTTGAATGTTGGTCTTGATAGTTTGGGCTTGGATTTCACTTCTGGCTTTCAGGAGGGGGGAAATGTTAAAATAATCAAAAAGCATGCATTGTGGTGTAGCTCTTCAAATGTGATGACATGATTTAAAGGGCTCATTTGCTTTTAGTTTGCTTTTATTTCTTTCTTGCTTGTTAGATGTTCAAATGGGAACTTATAGATGTTTATGAGAAGTAGAGTCTGTATTTGTAGATGCTGTTTGTTTCATTCAATTGGGTTTTTTTTGTATAGCAACAGTCAAGGCGAAAAGAAAGTTTTTAACAGAGAAGCTAGAATCGCGAATTAATGAATGAATCTGACTGGTATATAAGTGAAAATACTGATAAATCTACACTGTTTAGTGATTTAGATTATGAGCTTGGAACATCAAATAGATTTAGATGATGAGCCTGGAACATCAAATAATGATATGTATGAAAAAAAAGCAGGAAATACTTGTTTGAGTGTAAGATGTGATGTTAGAGTGAGGAATGTTTCGTAAAATACTACACAACAAAATAGGCTGGATTCTTTTTGTATCTTAATATTCCACATAATTGTATATCATTACACCATGAAATTTATGTATCAAATGAAATACATATAGTATTTTCTTAAAAGATAGGATTTTATGTAATTTTTTGTATCGAACATTTCGTTAAATTTTTTTTTCTCTTTCTTATGTATTAAGTTTAATACATTTCAAGTAATGTATATAAAAATCAAAATATTCGTATAAATAGCCAATTTTAAAGGAATTTCTTTTTGTGAATTAGACTTAATATCTAAAAATGCCTGGGCACAGCGTGACACTCTGCTGAAAGAAGCCGCAGGCCTAGGGAAGCACTTCCATTTTCATTCCTTCGGTAGTGAAAGCGTTAAATGTATTAAAGAAAGATATTCAATTTTAAAATTGAATATTTTTATATATATATATATATGGATATATATATAAATTCTGTGTGCAGTGTATTACATATATACATATAAACGTATATGATATATATTATTATATATATATGTATATTATTATTACATGCAGTATTATTATTATTACATATGTGTATTATATATATGCATAATAGCATGTGTGTGTGTGTATTTATATATATATATATTTATTTATATATATATAATTTTTTTATTCCAGAAACAATTCATTTTTGACATGTTTTGCATTGTGTTTCACTGTATTCTTTTTCTTTGAATCCATGATTAGTATTCTTTACATCTCTTTATATATATGTGTGTGTGTGTATGTGTGTAATCTATTAATTATATATTGACTTTAATAATTTTTACTGACTTTTATGTGAAAAATTCAGATTTAATTAGTGATTAATATTAAAAGTTTCATTGCCTTTTTTCTTCATCTCTGTGAAATATTTCATTTCCTTTTGAACAAATTTGTGTTTTTTCATGAGAATTAAAGGGCTTGCTTTTCTATTTTTTATACCCTGCCTCTTTTTCAGGATAAAAAAAAAAGAACCAAGTCTAGGAATGAAAATTAAGTAGAATGAATTCTGAATTATAATGAAATAATAAATAGTAGGTTAAGTAGAAATGAAATAAATTTCATTAAAATCCTATCTGCTTTTTTTAAAAAAGTATTTGTTAACATTAAAATTATTTTTATGTGAAATAATTTTTATTCAGTATCTAAAACATTTTATTTTATTTTCATGTTAGGATGCTTTTTTGGACTGATTGGGACACATCTCATCCTCGTATTGAAAGAGCATCAATGAGTGGAGAAGGACGCTCTGTTATCTGTCGAGTTGATGACGTAACTGATGGAGGCTGGCCAAATGGATTGACCCTTGACTATGTTGCTCAACGCATCTACTGGATTGATGCCAGGTTCGTAACTGTATTTTGAGATTTTAGCTATATTATTCTTCTTATACTTATCATGTGTACCCTTTTTGGTCAATAATTTCATGTAATACTTCTGTGACGATTGTGAAGTCTGACTTTTCCATTTTCTTAGAAAAGAGAAAATAAATTCCTTAAATCAAATCATTAAAATAACACTATCACACTTGTTATCTATTGGTTAATTGACATGATTGGAAAAAATAAAATTTAAATTATTGTAATAAAGTGTTTAAAAATTGTCTGAAATACTATATATTATCTGCATTGTTTTATAGCATTGCCAGAAAAATTATGTATAATGTTTTTTTTTTTTAATTATGGGATGTTTAGTATTAATTAAGAAGTAAGTTAATAAATGTTTTTCATTACTTGATTATGTGTTATGAATAAGAATATTATGTCATAGACTAAGTTTAAAGAATTTTATATGATTTTTTTAATGAAAATGGAGAGCATTTATTGTAATTTTATTTAAAGAGCATTTTAGAAATACATGTAGTTTAAAATATATATGATTATTTATTAAATTTCAATGCTTTGAATTTGCACAGATCAGATTCTATCCACACTATCACATATGCAGGAAAAGATCATAGAGAAATTCTTCAGAACCATGAAAGTCTATCTCATCCTTTCAGCATTGCACTCTTTGGCAATTATGTTTATTGGACGGATTGGAGGACAAATTCAGTTTTGAGGGTAAATCTCTATTTACATGAAAGTTATGAGTATGATAAATAATTTATTAATTTAAAATAGTAATGATTTAAAATAATTTATTGCATTAATATAATTCTGAAGTTAAAAATAATTTTATTGCAGTAATTAAATGCTTCATTTAAATTCAAGCTTCTGTTAGAATATCAATTTGTTCTCACAAATTATTTCTAAAGTGATTAAATGCATTTTAAAATCGTAAATGTTTGTATCTTGTCCTTTTTTTATTGTTTTTATATTAATTTTTTATCTTATATTTTACTTTTATGCATATTAGTTCGTATAAGTAAATAGTGTTAGAATTTCCCCCATCCCCTTATTCTATTTGTGCATTATTGATTTTTCTACTTTTCTTAGGCAAATAAATGGAATGGAACAAATGTGCAAGTTGTGCAACGAGCCATCACTCAGCCGTTTGATATAATTGTTTATCATCCTAGTAGACAACCTAGAGGTAGAAGAATCTTTTACCATTGTTTTACATATATATATATATAGTACTTTTCCATTTCACTGGTACAGGCAATAAAATTGCCATAAATTATATACAACCTATGCCAAACGGAATATCTCCTTGGCAAAATTTTACCTCCACATTTTCAAAACAAGTCATTTCTTATCAGTCATGTCTTTTTCCTAATGCATCCTAAATTAGATAAAAAACTAATCAAAATTTTTGATTTTCCCAGAACAGAGGAAGAATCTGTCAGATTTTTTCAAACAAAAAGGTGTTTTGCCTAGTATTGCTACTTTTGAAAATAATCATAAAATTTTATTTCAGAGACTAAGTTCAATGACGCTGCAACCTTTCAACTTGTAGCAGTAAAAGAAGTATCCAGAAAGACACATGGTGTGAGTAATCAAAATTGAGTTTCTTGAAGTATGTGAGATTTATTTATAGTTGAGTGATGGATTAACTTAAGTTAGATGGTGTGAAAAGCAGTTGAAAATCAGTCATGGAACTGTTGTGGACTAGATAAACTACAAGTGCGAAGTTTATGTGGATTCTTTGCTTAAACATCAACAACAGAAAGTAGGAGAACCTGGTATGATCATCAAAGTGGGTGAAAGTATGTTCATGAGAAGTACAAAAATAATGCGGGTCAGATTCTACCACAACAGTGGGTCTTTGGAGGAATTTGCCATGAAACAAACGAATGTTTCCTTGTGAAGGTTCCAAATTGATCCATACACATTTTTTAGAAGCAATTATGGAAAATATCGAAAAACAGCTGTAATTTATTCTGATTCATGGAACTCGTACTTTACTGAAAAACTGGGCAAGGGAAGTTTATCTTACAAAATATATGTGGAGAAATGAAACAAAAGAACCATTTGAAAACTTTTTTAAATATTAAAATGTTTATGCCTCCAAAGTAAAAAATTCTGAACATGTCTACTTTGTGTTGTCATCTATAAAATCTGCTGGGCTAGATTTGTAGCATTATTAACATTCTTTTTTATGTGTATTCTGCATGTTGTGGCCAATTAAGGATGAGATTTGCACTGGTGAAATGGAAAGTACCATATATATATATATATGGATTCTCAACTGTTTTTTATATATAAATTATGCGTTATAAATTAATTGTTGATTAAAAATTTTAATTTTTTTTAAAAAAAAAAAGATGTTTGCATTTATTGATAGAAAATTTTAAATTATTTTTCGGTATATTTGGTTTCTATTTCTGGTGTTTATCATTTATCTCTAACATGTATTCAATAAGTTAATTTGTCAGTACAGTTTTGTTCTAAATAGAATGAAAAAATGTGCTAAGATTTATTTTTTAAGAAATTGAAAAATAATTATGAATTTAAAAAGTTCGTATTACTTTTTAAAAAGTTATGTTGATTGTAATTTTGTTTTTGGTATTGATTTATTTTAAAACAATGTTTGAATTTTTATTTTTGTTTTTGATATTATATGCATATATCAATGTCACTATGCTGTAAACAATATTAGGTGAGTTTTATGTTTTTCCAGATCCATTATTCGCTGTATGATTAAAGTAGATCTATTTCATTTCCAACTTTTTATGATTTTTTGATTTTTCTAGGAAATATGTCTAATCCTTGCAAAGAAAGTAATGGTGGATGCTCTCATCTTTGTCTCCTCAATTTCAATAATACTCGCACTTGTGATTGCCCTCACCTCATGAGTCTAGCTGCTGACAAAAAGACCTGCTATAGTAGGTTTTCTGAATACCTTGAAATTGCCCCTCATTTACAAATTTATGACCCGGAAATAAAATTATGTCATTTCAATATTGCTTAATCAAATAATTGCTTCATTAATTAGTTTAATAATTTCTCATTTCTTATTGTAGAAAATGAGAAGGTATTGCTTTTTACGAAACAAAATGAAATTAGAGGTGTTGAATTGACCATGCCTTATTATAACATGATCCCACCAATAAGCTTGCCAAAGGTTAGTTGGTATTTTATGTTCTTATTCTTTGTATCAGCATGATTTAAATCAATACATGAAGCTGAAAATTATTGCTGTAATCCTTCTGTAACTAATTGTAAGCAAAATGCTCAACTCATCTATCAAAAAGTGAAATATATCTAAAATCTTTTTAATCTTGAAATATATCTAAAATCTTTTTAATCTTGAAATATATCTAAAATCTTTTTCTTTTTAATCTT
>BMAW01005663.1:799739-833692 GCA_019974015.1 Nephila pilipes | reverse complement strand
TCTTTTTAATCTTGAAATATATCTAAAATCTTTTTCTTTTTAATCTTGAAATATATCTAAAATCTTTTTAATTTTGAAATATATGTATCTTAAATCTATCTTAATCATAATGCTTTGAATAATAGTAATGGATTTGTCTTGTTTATTAGAATATTTTGTGTTCGTTAATGTAAAATCATCAACAGCAACTTGCAAAGCAGGTCAAAATATATTAATTTCAGTATATGTGCATAAATATAAAACATTACTTATTATGGTTTAAGTTCAATTTTAATTCTTTAAAAATAAATGGGAATACTTATTTCTAGGTGATGAAGGTCCATCAAATTGACTTTGTTGCATCCCGTCATCAAATTTTTTGGTCCGACTCTGATTTAAGTGAAGTGAAAAGGGCCAATTTATCTGCATCCACTGTTGAAACATTAATTGATACTGGTGAGTTCACTTGAAAGGCTCTTTCCATGAAATCAAGGGCAGAATTTCATAGTATTGAATTTAAAGAAAAAGTTAAAATAAGTAAATAAATAAAAACCCTATGATCTCTCTCTCTTTTGTTATCTTTAAGAGTAATCAGAATTCTTGAATATTAAGAAAATAATAAGTGATTTTGAACATTTGATTGATATGAATATGATAGTGTATAATAATAGCATAACATAGTCATAATTTCTCTTATTACATTTTCAGCTGAAGTTTATATTTATTACAATTCATAAAAATAATTTTCCATACACCTATCCAAAATATTTTAATGTTACAGCAGTAAACTTAACTGTAATTTTAATTAATAAAAAGCTTCTTTAAAACTGTATGTATTTTATATCAAAATAAACTAATGTTTGATAAATAAAAAACATAAGATAGTCAGGATTTAGAATTTTTTTTATAGTATTGTTTGAATTATTCAATAATTTAATCATTCCTGAATTGGGATATATCATAAGTAATTGCAGAAATGATTGATGAAATTGCAGATCTTTTAAATTTTCATTAGATTGAACTTCAGTTATCTAATTTAATGAATTAAAAAATCAAATAAAACATGCTAACATTTTTATTTGTGTGTGTGAAAATAATAGTATTAATCCTCTGGACTTCAATATATAATTAATATTGAATGCCATTTGCTTACCTCTTTATTTTATAAATGATTTGCAGGAAATGTGTGTTATGGTAATAATTAACTTATAGGATAAATTTTGTAACACTTTTAAAATAAAATGAGTGAATAAACATGCATGAAAAATCTGATTTTTAAATATGTAATTTTCATTTTTAGTCCTTGAGAGTCCAGATGGCTTTGCAGTAGATTGGGCTTCAGGAAATCTTTTTGTGACTTCTTCTTCTGCTGAGAATTCTGGTCGCATTATTGCAAGCAACTTAGATGGTGAATTCATTGTTAACATTATTTCAGAAGATTTGTTTAATCCTCGGTCTCTGGCAGTGGATCCATTTCAAGGGTAAATTTCTTAGGACTGAATTGAGATTAGTTAAGATATCTGATATGTTAAGCATTAATAATAACACAAAGGAGATGCCAAATTGCAAAAGAAATGCTTAGTATATTTCAAATTTTAGATTCATAATGTATGCTTCACAAATCAGTCTTCGAGTATATATGACTCAAGATCCTATTTTTTAAAAGTTAGATGTAAGCTCTTGCTTATTATAAACCTCATTATCATCTGAACAAGTTAATCTTAACTTATAATATGAAATAATAGTATGTTATGCAAAAAATTTTTTACACAATTAATCATAATTTTTATTCAATGTTAAGCCGATGCCTGTGAAATATCTGCTAATGACTAACATCAGTATAATATCCTAAATATGTCTGCCATTTAATTACTTTTGAATTTAAAATTATTTATTGAACTTTTTTTAATTTCATGCATTTAGAAGATAAAAAAAAATATTTTTCAGATTTGATAAATTTGTGTAACTTAAGATTAAGCAAAAGTTAGTAGCCTCAGGGTAAATATAAGTGAGATTTATAAATCTCATTTATATCTTACCTGAGATTTATTTGAATATTCTAAGAGTAATATTTATATGTTATATTGTGCATATGTTATTATTTAGATTGCTGTTCTGGTCTGATCATGGAAGTGTTAGTGTTGAACCTGTTATTGAAATGTCGAGAATGGATGGTAGCAATCGCGAGGTCTTGCTCACTGGTTCCTTTGAAAACAAAGTGAATATGGCAATGAGTAAGTCTTGGCCACTGTGACCTTTGATTCTTGTCTCATGAACATTGTGATTGTAATTTCCATTCTTTTATTTTGCATATGATTTTATTAAGGTTGAACAAGTAAATTTTTTTAAAACCTTTTAATGATTAAGTGTTATTCCTCTTAACAAAAAAGTTATAAAGTATGCCATTCCGTGAATTGCAGTATTTTTCTGTTGATTATTTTTCTCTAGCTTGGGAGTCTTTAATACTGCTTTCTGAAATAATTTTTTTCATTGGTTTCATAAGAATTACATATGAGGTTCATACAATAAGTTCTTCAAAAAAGATAGAAAAACAAATAATTTTAGGTAGAATTTTTATATATATATATACATTTCAACATAATCTCCTTTTAGCTCTATACACTTTTCCAAGCACTGCTCCAACTTTTTAAAGCCATCTAAAAGGTAAGATTTTGGAAGGTCTTCAAACTAGACATCTATGTGGGTGATGACCTCTTTGTTCAAAGTGAACCATTCTCCATCTAGCCATTTTTTTAAATTTTGAATTAAAAAATCATCACTGAGTGCTGAATACGGTGAATGTTGTTATAATTCGAACATCAATTCCATGATTTTGGCCATTGAAACTTCACAAGTTTACACCCTTGCATTGTCTTTATGGAAGATGATCTTTTTCAAATAAAGTTTTTTCTTTATTACTTCACTCAACCAGTGCAGTAGCAACACATAATAGTCTCCAGTATTTATTTTTCATTTTTTTGAGTAATCAGGGTAGATAATTCTGTGTGCATCTCTCAAAACCAGGGCACCATCTTGCCAACCAATTTCACCGTCTTTGCTTTCATCTGAGCCAGTTTGCCTTCAAACCCCCTCTGTTTTGACTGTACCTTTGTCTCTTTAATGTGGTAGTGTATCCATGTTTTATCCCCAGTTATGTATTGATGCAGAAATTTGCCATAATTGTGCCAAAAAAGCACCAATATAGCCCCAGAGTCGTTCTCACGATTGCATTTATTTTTCACTGAGAGCAAAGGCTGCTCAAATCTTGCTGAAATTTTTCGCACCCAATTTTTCGGGCAAAATTGAAAACATTGTTTCTTGTGATATGTCGGTAGCCTCAATTATTTCACGCATTTTGATTTGTCCATCACTCAAAACCATATTGTCAATCATTCTGTGAGCAGTCACTTCCACTGGATATCCCAAATGACGTTTATGTCTTGGGGATGTTCAGCCACAGTGAATTCATTTACCAAATTGTAAACAGTTGCACATACAGGAACAGATCTACTATGTACTTGATCCAACTCAGCTTTGATCTCTTTTGGTGCTATGCTTTTAAAAATAAATGTTTAATTGCTGCTCAAAACTCACTCCCCCTCCATGTTACTAAATAAACACGTTTCTTGCTTCAGTTAACAATAAGAATGAAATCATGTACTGGAAATAACTGAGACTATGACAGTTGTCTAGTGAGTCATGGTGCTTACTAAAACTGAACAATTTTTTGATTCTACGGGCACAAAGTTTTGGATTTTCTAAGAACTTATTGAAAGACCTCATGTATATATATGTGTGTGTTTGTATGTTTGGTGGTGTAATTTTTTACTGTCATTGGTTTTAGTATTTGAAATTTGATCTGGCTGTAAAATTTTTATTATAGTTGATATCTTGGTTTATTCATCATCAGCATTATATGGTGTGCTCTATTAAATGTAAATTTGTATTGTGTAAATTTGTGTGCGGTTTCAGAAGAGCAATCTGTTCTTTTTCATGAAAAAGTTGGAATACTCTTTTCTGGGTATGCACAGAGATCTATTGTACAGCGCTTCGGGGTTCATGTTGATTGAGAGTCGAGGATACAATCTCTTTAAAAAAAATATCAAGACTTTTATTCATCGCAATTTCTACAGGACGCAGGAAATTCCAGCTTTAGATATCACAATTACACAGCTCTAATTCAGCTAATTTCATAGATAACAGCTGCTATGCACTTGACTAGCAATAAAAAAATGACTGTCTTCACTATTGCCCGTCTTCTATCTCGGCCGGTGGTATTTATACCTGGCTTGGCGTGAAAATCTAAGAGTTTCGCCAAGGTTCTAGGCTATCTCGCTTAATATTGGTCCTAGAGCTTCACTGATGGAACTTTCCAGAAACATCTGTTTTTCGCCAAACCTCACTAAGTGATTGCCAATAATCCCGCCAAATCCCTAGAAATGCCCTTTTTTTTTCTTCATAACATTGAATGTGTGATTTTTGCCCAACTCTTGAGTATTTCCGATCTGTCTGAGATATTTTAAGACAAATACAAATAATATTTACAAATTTGTAACACTATTCTTTTTCCATGTTAGTTTTAAATTATAAGTAAACTTGCATTTTTAAATTATTTACATGTTCAATGTTGATAACTTTTTCAATGAAAAAAATTTTCTCTTATTGACAGATTTCAATGTAGGCAACTGTCTCACATTTTTATATGCATTTAAATAATAAGCACTTGTCAATTGTAACTTAAAAATGCCTTGTGATGCATTAAATTTTGAGTATTATTTTTTAACCTCTTGAGGACTAGCATGCCTTGAATGAAGCGCAGCTCCCCAGACTGAATGCTCTGAAATGGAGCATCACCACTGACCCATGCATATAAAGCAGTCAAGCCTAATTTTATAAAATAAATTCCAAAAAATTAACATTTAATATACTAACTGCTTTTTTACAATATATATATATATATATATATATATATATTACTACGTAATGTGTTTTAATATAAAGACAATAACATTAATAGAGCTTAATTAATTATGCAAAATACTAGTATTATAACAATGCACATGAAAACAAATAATATTTGCACAGAAATAATGTTGCATATAATATGCATATGAAATTTTAAGAAAAGATATTAAGCAATAATAATCTGTACATAATAAAATTCTAATTTAAAAATTTTTTTGTGAGTGGTATAGTTCAAAACTAGGATCGGCATACTGTCCTACACTGCATATTTTGCAAGAATCTTAAAATTTCTAAAAATTTGTTCCTTGGCATAGCCATATCAAAAAATAGTGCTGCAAACATGGCATTTGTGAGGAAATTCATTTTTATATTCGGTTTTCTATTAACACTCATTAGCCTTACTAATGTCAGAAAAATCATCAGTTCATCATTTGTCTCTTAATTATGGTTAATGAAATGAAACTGAATATAACCCCACCACATATCCTGAAACTTCTGCGAAATATACCCATAAATATTTCACCCTCACCGTAGCAAATAGTCAGCTGGATGCACTTCCATATATTCTCCTAATGAAAAGAGCAAAGAAATAAAAACACCAGTGTCCCTTTAACTACCATGTGCACTTTTAAAGTGCCACAATTCTCAGTTTGTTTGCACCAATAAATCTATCAAATACAAAAAAAAAAAAAATGCAAAAGCACCAATCAGAAACTAATACCCTTATGTGAAGGTCAAATGTTGCGAGATTCAACTGTTGTGAAAACTATTGCAATTTGGCACTATCTAGTAACTTTTAAAAATTCAAATAAAACATTCCATTTCTCAATTATGCATATGCGACACTGGGCCCACCATGTTAATTGGAGCTTTTCACTTCAAAATGAAGCTGGGCTGGTAAGAGTGGAATCTGTTATCATATTGCCTGCAGGAATGAAGAGATCTCAACTGGTAATGTTTTTAGATTATGTGTCGCCGATATGACATCTGGCAGTAAGGAATCAGGAATTTGCATTCAACATTATCTTCTGTTACGTCATACGAAGTTTATTTTTCTGATTGGATACAGACTCTTAACCGACTTGCAGATTTCTGATGTATATAAAGGGAGGAATGAAGTTACTATATGATGTTCGGCTGATACAGTAATGAGGCTGACGCTGATCAGAGTCTGATGATGTTACTATTATGATTCCTGTTTTCATAATTTGAAGTTAATGTGCCGGTAATGTACGACAAGTTTGATCATGTCGTTTTGCTCTCTTTAAAATGAAATCAAACCTGTCTGTCTCACTCTGCTTAAAGTTATTTGGGGCATTAACTATTATCAAGGGCAAACTCAGGCCCTTCAACAGAATCATTGTGTTGCTTGGACAGGATGTTGGATACAATCAGGTTAAAATGTTTTGTTTTTTCTCTTTTGATGAATAAATTATCTAAGTATTTGTTTTTGTGTGATTCTTGTTAAATACATATTTATATATGTTACTACATATTTTTTAAAAATTAAATTTACAATTATTTGCGTTTTTTGCAACTCCAGTGTTTAACTTTCAAAAAAGCAAGTTAAAAACAATCCTATTAAAAAGAACTAGAATACTGTTGTCATCAAATAACTTCATTTTCCATTCCTAGTTGTGTGTATTATTATCTGCACTACTGCTTTTATGAAGTTATGTTATATTACGTTTTCAGTACTTGTTCGATTTTTTTTTAATCTTTATCTAGCATTTATGCTAAAATATGCTTATTATTAAAATGGGTTTCATTTTATCCACTATATATCCACTTTATCCTTATTTTTAGCCAGCATTTTTAGAAAATCTTTCATTTTAGGTCTTACAGTTGATTTTGCATCTCCAACCGATTACCTCTACTTTGTTGATACTGGGGTCAATGTAATTAGAAGATTGAATCTGGATAATAAGGAAGTTGAAAATGTACTCATTAAGGAAGAATATCTCCAAAAACCTTCTGCCCTGACTATTTATTATGATACTCTCATTTATGCAACATCTGGAGATAGCTTTGTGCATTCTTTAGACAAAATGACCGGACAAAATCACACTATCTTAAGAGAAGCAACTGAAGGAGTCTTTGGACTCAAAGTGTATGATGAGCAATTGCAAAATAGTGAGTTTAGAATTACATTCGTTTTTTTTTTTCTTTTAAATTTTAAAGCTGTAAATAATTTTAATATGTATTAATAGTGATTGTTACAAGATTCAAGTATTTTTCTACTAACAAGCCATAAGCAGTATCTTTATCAGAATACTGCACTACCGTTAAAAATATTAATTCAGTGGTGTTGTAATGTTATAATAGCAATTGAATAAATTATAAATATGTTAAATTTTACAGAGGTGTATATATATTGTTTCATATATGTAACCCCCCTCCATGTTTAAGGAATTTTAAAATTAAGTATAAAGATTGAAAATTATTACCTAATAAAATGAAAAATGATATGTATCTCTAGTGAAAATATTTTTAACCCTTTTTTTTTATCCCACAGATCCCTTCACTTATGTAAAAATCGTAGTCCTATTCTCAAATGGATTTCCCCTCTCTCGTGGCTGCAGTAGTCTAGTGGTCATAGCAGCGGACTCATGATCAAAGATTTTCTTCGAGTCAGGGGTTCGAGATTTGTGCTGCTAAAGACCCATTGTTTAGCCAAGGCTGATGCATGTTAAATTAGTCAAGGACCAAAGTCCTCCCTTTGGCAGGGTGTGGAAGTTAGGAGAGGGATGCAGCTCAGGTCTGGTCCTCGTCACTTGACCAAGATTCAAAATTACGAGGTCCGTCGTCAATAGCCCCCATATTGCTTCTAGTGTGATATTGATATAGCTAATACAAAATATCTTCCCTTTCTCCCTTATAAGTGTGTAACATTTATTTGAGTATTAAAATTTAAATGGAAAATTAATGTTAAAGATAATTTCATCGAAAAGAAATTAATGTAAAAAATAGGATTTGTGTTTCTTTTTTGCCTATGGAATAATAATTTATAATTCATTATTATGACTATTAAATTCAATCATATACAGAAAATTTCAAATAAAATTTAACTGTGTGATGTTGTTTGTGATGGGAAACAAAAATGTATTGTACATTTAATTGTCAGTGATAATAAAGTCATTTAGTGGATATTTTCTAATATTATCTGATGGATTGATTGCTGGTGAACCTTCCATAGATACTTTGAGATTCAGTGGACCATTGGTTAAGAATGCCAGCTTTTAGAGTATTCTTTCATGGTTATTGATTTTTAATGCTGTTGTTAATTAAATGTGTGTTATAAAACTGATGGGAAAGCACTATTTAAACAATTTGGGGCCTCATTTTCAATTGTGAAATTTTTTTAAAAAAATTCTTAATATAATATCCAGAAAGTTGCTTCAAATTTTTTTTTAAAAAATCTATAGGAACAAATATTTGCTCATTTAACAATGGGAATTGTTCTCACTTGTGCCTGCCAATATCCTCGTCAGAAAGGGTTTGCAAGTGCACTCTTGGATTTCACAAAGATCCTCAGAATGAAACCAACTGTATTGGTAAGTTTGTATTATATCTACTTAACAGTGATGAATACTTCTCATTAAAAACAAAAATATAAATTCAGATCATAATGTGATGTATAATCGTAATGAAAAATATAAATTCAGATGTAATCATTTATGTGGGATCCCTAAATTTCTTATAGAAAAAATGACTATTTTAAATATATTTGATTAACTTAAATATTGGAGTTTAATCTATTATCTGCATAGAGTTTTATAAATTTAAAAGGGGTTTGTTATAGGTTGAGAAGATAACTTTATGATTAATGGATTTTGGATTCATGTTCCAATGTCACTAAACTGACATTATTTAGGGTGTGGATTTTTGCATATTGAATTCAAATCGCAATCTTCTCTTGTATTGTAACACAAATGTTTTTAAAGTAAAGTGTCAATACATATAGTCAAATATGATTCCAAATGACATATTTCTTTCCAATCATTTTTTGAGAAGTTCTCTAATAGAAAATTAACTATACAAAACGAAATCAAATTATTGTTAAATTTAACAATTTTGTTATATTTAAAACTTTATAAACTTTTTAAAGTTTGAAAAATTGAGTAGATTTAATGTTTATTTATTTATTTTTTTTTTTTTGGGAGATATATTGAGATTGTTCACATTAGTAAATATTTACATAATTAATTAGTTTTATTTTTTATTTTTAGGAACTAATAGTTTTGTTTTGTACTCTTCAAATTGGGGAGTCCATGGTCTAGCTCTGGAGAGTCATTTGGCAGATATTCCAGTACTTGCACCAATCTCTCGCATTTCAATGGCATCTTCCCTTGATTTTTATGACGGTAAGGAATCCCTTTGTATGTGTAGGTTCTCTATAATAATGAGTTGCAACATATATATATATATATATATATATATATATATATATATATATATATATTAAAGTTATTTAAGTGTTATTTAAAGCTGTTAAACAATAGTAAAAAATGTTAGGGCTTTTAATTTATATTATAAAATATTCTTAAAATAAAGATGATTACAAATTAAAGCTGACTGATGAGTAAATAATATACAATTAGTTATCTCCTATTAAGAAAAGTCTCAAATGAAAGTGCTTAGCATAGTGAAAATGATTAGCTTTCTTTCTTTTATCAATGTTAAAAATTTAATTGTAATTCTAAAAAGAATTATTTAACCCTTTTTAATGTTTTAAGTGTAAATTTTTTGTAAACCATTTTCCCCAATAACATTGGGTTAACCAGAATATTGGAATAATTTCTAAAAAGAATTTAATGAAATATTTTTGGGGAAAGTCTAATATTTTTCAAAACCCAATAAAATTAAAAATACTAATGAAAATGTTCACTCCATTTGATTCGTATATATTGAAAAAATCAATTTGCATCAGTATGTATCAAAGTTTTTACAAGCATTCAAACAGTGCTACATGATAGATTATTTAAAAATTTTATTTTCCATGTTTTTAATTGAATAGTAAATGTAATTCAAATACATTTATTTCATTGCATAATATCTTCTGTTATTAAACAAAAAATAATTCTTATCATGTTCTTTTATGATATTTATTTTATAGCTCATTTATAATTAATTTTAAGTTTAGTAAAATTCAATAATTTGTAATTTTCAATGCCTACTTTCTCTTTTATTTATAGCTGAGGAATACATTTATTGGACTGATAGTGATGTAGGAACCATAACTCGAGTAAAACGGGACATGACAAATAGACAAGTGGTTATTAAAGGTTTAGAATCTATTGAAGGCTTCAGTATTGACTGGATAGCTGGTATTTTTTATTTAATGTTCTTTTTTTTTTGTATCATATATTTATCAGATTTTTTTTAGCTGTATCTTATCACACTGCGATTTTTATGTGAGGATTGTTGTAATATAGTTTCTTTTTCCTCACATATTATGTTTGACTTTTAGAGTTTTCATCTTAAATTCAAGATAAGCCAGTTAAGCTCAATAGCAGTTCATTGAATTAAATATAAACATTTCTTGGAGGGTAAGATTTTAAGAAATAAGATTTAATTTTTTTTTTAGTAATTTGACTATTACATTAAGAAAATATAAATATTTTATCAAGCAGTTTAGTTTTTTTAAAGGAAAATTGATTACATATCATTGACAAAAATTCATGAAATTTTGGTTCATCAAGTACAAGAACAGAAAACTGATAAATATTTGTTTAAATTATGTATTTTGTAATTTTCTTTTACTAATTCTTAATTTCTAATTTATTTTTCTAATTTTGTTTACATTTTCAAAGAATAAGCAAACCATATTTAGCTTTAATTGTATGAACTTTTCACCGAACTGTTCATCCTTATGGTCAAAGTTTAAATGGCCGCAAATGTTTATAATGAAATCTATAGCAATAATGTACATATCTTTTGTTTTACTGATGATAGAACTGTGGTGTTGTGATCCTTTTAGGCTGATTACCGAGAATGTGAGCTGGCAATTGTGGATAAACAAACTGGTCATGTGTGAACAATCGAGTGTAAAGAAGCAACTTCTAGTCCTTCTGCATCAGATGTATAAAAAAAAAAAGCTTTAACCTCAACTAGTACAACTTCTGATGCCAGATCCTATTTCTCACTTTAGTTAACCTAATTGTCAGCTGAAATTCCTTTGTTCATTTTAATTTATTTTAAATGTTTTTCTCACTTGGATTCGTATTAAAATAAAAACTGACTGAAAGGTATTAAAATGTTCTTTATTACGAAAATATACCTAAATTTTTGGTGATGAAAAAAATTTATATGATAAAATGAAAAAATTTATTCTTAGTGCCTAAATTATTTAATTGAATGGACTTGATCCTGTTTTGTTGTACAAACTATAGAAATGGTAATTTTGCTAAGCTTTGTTCCATATATACATTACATATTTTCACTAAACTTTGTAAATATATATATATATTGTTGAGTGTATGCTCATAGTTTAAAAGCATCACTATGTCATTCATAATTTCACCACATGTGTGCCACTTCTGAGAACAGTCCACTATACAAAAGCTAACATCACACTTCCTCTATCAATATCTTTTCAACATCCCCTTTCTCAATTTACTTAGCTTCTATGATGAGGTGTAAATAAAATTATAAACTGTACAGGTAACCACTGGTTAATCAGTTCCTAATACATAACAAGTATGAGCTTTCTCGATGACATCACAACACTGTTGAAAACTAAGTATAAACTTTATTTATTGTATTATTTCTTGTCAGTATTTATAATTCAAGAGTCCTTTAATCTGGGGCTACTTCTTTTATAGTAGTAGTGTAAAGCATATTATAATTTCAAGCAATTGTGTCATCCATATGGTGACTGTGGATGTGAAAGAATAGTCCCAATGTAGCTCATGCATGTTGTAAGAGGCGATTAAAATGGGTACCCAGTGTCTGGGGGTATATCTTGGCATTCTACCCCTGGGGATTATATTAGAGGACTAGTCCACCAGGTTGGGGGATCTTAGGGACTTGCCTTTTTTAGGTAGATAGTGACATCATGACCCCTGAGGTACCCTAGTGATCTTGTTCTTTCTCATGGGGTTTTCTGTCTTTGATAAACATGAGTGATGTGCCTCTAGTGTGCCCTAGCGAAATTTTTCTATTTTTGACCCTCCTTCTTGTCAACCAATTTTTATTATTTTTTAATTTTTTCAAACTTCTAGATCACAGTTTTCACAAATACTATCACCTTGTTTGACTCAGCATGTTTATATCTGGCTTTTGTTCTATTCGAATACTCACTTGTCTTTTTTCAAACATCTAGATTACAACTTTACTTTGTTTGGTACAGCACAGCTACATGGGGATCTTGCGCTATTAAAATACTATCACTCATGCAACTGAGTTCCAATAGCTGATGAAAGAAAATACTTTCTTTCTAACTTTCCTTACCAATCAGTATAGCAGTATGAATTAATTATATATAACATCATTGTTTAGAACAAACTTCTAAATATATTGAGTGGTAAATGAATTCTCCACATTTTTTATAAGGACAATCTGTGAGGATCCAACTTAAAATCACATGAGGTGTGATGATTATAACTAACGTTCCATTCTTTACAGGTTAATAAGGCATATGCTAGAAACTTATATTTTTTTTAAAAAATGTTCCATATTATTTTTTTTTTCAGGAAATATGTACTGGATTGATGGCTCTTTTGGTTGTATTGAAGTGGCTCACTTGAATGGAAGTAACAGATATGTTGTGGTGTCTGGTAAAATGTCAAAGCCAAAAAATTTGGTTGTACATCCATATCTTGGGTGAGTAAATTGATTATTACTGTGCCTATTAAAAAATTAACTGTAATTTTACCATATTGCAGAGGTATTCAAACTTTTACACTTCAGAGAACCCTTTGAGCTTACTGTTTTCTTGAAGGAACCCCATGATCAAAGAGAAGAAAAATAGGATATCAAAGCTTTATCCTACTCAAATTTTTAAAATTATTATTGCATCTCTATTTTATAATATTAGAAAAATCTTGATAAGATAATGAATGGTAAGATAGCTAATTGGTATTTGGGGGGAGGAAAGTTTCTAAAATATATTCTATGAATAATAAACAAAAGCAACGATATTTTAAATTATAACAAATTAGATAAAAAAAAAAAAATTATTTTTTGGTTTTTTTTTTTTTTTTTTTTTTTATTTATTGTAAAGTATTTTTATTCCTGGAATAATTGTTGAAATCTGAAACCTAATGTCATCTTCAGCATCCAATCTGTTTTAAAGATTTTTCCATACATTTGTTGAAACATATGACGTTAGATGTTTCACAGCTCTTTTGGCAATTTCAGGGTATTTTTTTCTAATGTCAATCCAAAATTAAGTGTTGGTCAATATATCAATTTGTTGTTCTTTTTCTTTGTTGGGAGTTAGTAGATGTCATAGTCTTTAGACAGAGTTTGGATCCAAGATAATTTTTCTTTTTGAATAAGGAAGTATTCAAGAAATGTTTTTTTGTAGATCTGATTAATGTTGGACCAAACTAATTATTACATTTTTATTGGGATTATGGTTAACTTCTACTAAAATATGCAAATTAAGAAAGTATTCAATATTATCTTTCAAAATGCAATCTGTTCAAAATTTCAATTTTAAAAGAATGTCGTCAATTTTACTTTATACCTTGAAAATAGTGAAATGAATGGACAAATAAGTGAGAGATCCTTCACCTGAGCAAAGAATGGAGAGTATTATGTGACCTAATTTGTCTCAGTTAATGCATTTGAAGCATGTGACTTTTACAAAACTTAAGATTTTATTTTATCTATACAATATTTATTTATGTTTAATTTTACAATCAAACTTCCTTTAAGAATTTGATCTTTTATAAAAAATTAAAATTTTACAAAAATTTTGACGCTTTGATTAAACAAATAATGATCTCTTGCAGAACCCTGTCAAAGTTCCAGGGAATCCTTAGGGTTCTGCGGAACCCAGTTTGAAGACCTCTGCTGTATTGTGTAATATAATAAATTCTCACAGTTTAATCACTCTTTTTATAATTTAGTTCTTACCTAATAAGTAATGGTTTTTAAAACAGTTGTATGTAGTAAATATAATAAAATAGCAGAGGGTTATAGTTTGGAGGGATTTAATTCCATACTACATATTAAATCTAAATGCACATTTTATGGTATGATATAGAAATTTTGAAATGTAAGGGTTAACAATACCTCATTGTATGCTAATAATTAGTACTTTATTTTTTGACAGTAAATGACTTACAAATTATCTTTTCTATTTTGTGTTTTTTTAAAATTAAGAACAAAGCACTTCAATCTGATTTTTCCATTAATAATGGTATTATAAACTGCTTTTTAATATATAGTTTAATGTTCTGGTGTGATTGGGAAGTCCCTCCCAAAATTGAGATGGCAGCACTAGATGGAAGCCAGCGTCGTGATTTTCTTAACAATTCATTACAATTAGTCCAAGATTTGGCCCTTGACTTTGAGGATGACATGCTTTACTGGACTGATGCCCGCACTCACACCATTGAACGTATCCATTTGGATGGTACTGGACGAGAAGTTGTAGCAGGATCATCTGTTGTTGAGACGCCTGTCTCCATTGCCATCTATGAAAACAGCATCTATTGGACAGACATGTAAGGGTTACATTCTTTTCAGTAACTGCATTTTATATTTACATCAATTTATTTAATTCACAATTCCCTTTAGTAAGATTAGAATTATATTATAAAAAATATTTTTTCTTCTAAATGTAAATAAATATTTTTCTTTTTCTCGGTAAAAAATATTTTTATATGGGGTCTTATTCTGTCAGTGCAATTCACATTAAAAAAAAAGCATGCATGAAATTAATTGTTCAAATTTACTAATCCTTTAATTTTTTTCGAGAAAATAGGGACAAATAAAATGTGTAGACAATATTTAAATTATTAATGTATGAGAGATTTTTGATGAAATTTTACTTCATCATAGTCTTCAGGATTCTGATTGTACAGTATTTTTAATTGTATGAATTTCTAATTAATCATTGCATTTTTATAATATGCAAGAGAGAATGTCAAACAATCCTGGTTACCTAGCTGTCATACTACTATTTTATTCATTGTCTATATATTCATTTTGGGGTTTAGCAGAAGCTAGAATACATCTATTGATTTCATATTATGAGTAATTTTGCCTAACTTGTGTTGATTTGCTTTTTTTTTTTTCTATCTACAGTCAAAAGGCAGGTGGAGCTATTTTTAGAATGGACAAAAATGCTGAAAATAACATTGAAATGGTTCGACATCATCTTGAAGACTCTTTAAAAGACATTGTCATATATCATAAGCGTAATGTTTCAGGTGGGAATTTAATTGTTTGTGTTTATGAAAATTTTAAATGTACATTTATTATAAATATTTAATTACCTCAAAAGTTTAATTTTATCAGTTTTTATAAAAATTAATTGTCTTTTTAAGAATAAAAGCATATTCATGCATTAATATGAGATTAAGAATTGAGCTCTTTTTAAAATAAATGTAATGATATTTTTACAGATATATTATTTTATGAAATTTTAAATAATTTTTTTTATTCAATGTCCCTTAGGGTATTGGGGGGGGTGTCAGAAGCTCTGTTCTCCCATTTGTAAATAAATTGGAAAAAAAAAGATGGGAAAAAATTAATTACATATTCGTGTTTTCTTTTGCTTATGTATGATTCAGATATTTTTTTAATCTCTTTTCTCAAAGTAAAATTAATTTGATAAGAAAAAAATTTATAAAATACAAACTAATATGAAACTTTTAAAAATTATTAATGCATTTAGAATCTCTTGCAATTATACTTCACTTATTAAGCATATTTAAAGTATTCACATATGATTGATATAAATATTTTCCAGCATTTGGCTGTTTACTTTTGTTTAAAAGAAATTTTATCCTCAGTTTTAATTTATTGCTTTCTTTTTCATTTATTTTTCAAGGAATGTTAAAATGTTGACATATATTCTGTCTTTTTTTTTTTTTTTTTGAGTGATCTGTTTATATAATTTTCTTTTCTTTTTATATTTAGGTGCCAATCCATGTGTTCGTAATTGTAGTAATGGAAAATGTGAAGAAGAAGGTCTCTGTGGATCCAATCTTTGCCTGTATAAAGGAAATTCCTCATACACATGTGCTTGCTCTCATGGACAGCTTGCCGAAGATGGACACTCTTGCAAGCGTGTGTTGAGTTTAATAACATTATCAATATTCTGAGATAATTAATGACTGTGTTAAAAGCTTAAAAATTAAACTTTTTGTAAAACATAAAATTATAAAATAGTAGAAGTCTGAAAGGTGTATTTTAGAATGGCATAACTTTATGTTTTTGTCAGTAGTGTTCATTTAATGATATAGTAAATCATTTTCAACTGTCAAACAAAATACATTATTGAATCTGGAATTGCAACCATTGGGAGCTCGAATGAGCATTTTTCAAATAAATCTTATTGGTAAAAGGGAGATATTAATCATTTTTGTGTTAATATTTGACCAAAGTTTCTGTGTTATGTTTTCCATCTTAATTTATTGTTGCTTAGATAATCCGTTATCATATGCTCTTTGCATTATCTATGTGAAAATGTAACTAGTCTCTAAATGTTTTTATTTCAGACTTTCAGCACAGATTAATTGCTTTACATTGTTACTATAAAGCTTGTCCAGACTATAAATTTCAAAAGTAGGCAAGTATGGTATGCAGTATTGAAATTTTCCTAATTTTATGCTTGGTCCGTTCATCTTATATATATTTTCTGGTTACAGTATCAGGCTCCACCTATTTTACACTTTGGAAATGATGTGTACACTGTGATACATGATGTATATTATTTGTAAGCCGCAGCTAATGCATGTTCAATCTGTAGAGGTCTCTCTTTTGGCGTGGTAGGATAGAGGGTGCCAGCTCAGGTGTCGTCCTCGTCACTTGACCGAGGTTCAAAGAGTTAAGTGAGTGAAGGTATTAAGAGTTAAGTGAGTGAATTTAAGAAAAGCATGTTGTCACCAATATATAAATGCACTTAATAAATACCTTATAGATACATTTCAGACTAGAGGTTTCAATAGTGTGATAGTTGATGTATAAGTTTCACTTATGTAGTATTGTTGGATTTGATTTTTTAAGTGCAATTAGAGAACATAAGGATGTTAGAGATTAGTAGAATAGCTCAAGCAGTAGGATGTAAGCAGTATCACCTCTGGTACTTACTTCATCATGTGACTGTGGCTCAAAATTGCAAGTTTCTTTGTTAACCTGTTCACTCCCAGTGTATCAAATCAGATATGCTCGCGTTTGCTCTCCTGTGCCCAACATATCAATAGATATACGTTCGAGGAGAACGTTTTATTTGACTTTTTTAACGTTACTATATGGCGTTACAATACCGTGAAATCTATATAGATAGCTTATTTGGAGTGTTGACCTTGGTGATATGGGCTTGGATTTCACTTCTGGCTATCAGGAGGGGGTAATTGTTAAAAGCATGTGTTGCGGTGCGGCTCTTTAAATGTAATGACATGATTTAAAGGGTACACTTACTTTCGGTTTGCTTTTTTCTTTCTTGCTTGCTTTTTAGAAGTTCGAATGAGAATTTATAGATGGTTATGGGGGTTAGGCTTTTGGTAGCAGATGTTCTCAGCTGTTCGTTTCGCTCGGTCGGTTTTTATTTGTAGTGACATTCATGATGAAAAGAAAGTATTTATCTGATACTGAGATTTGCAAATTAGAATGAATCCGAAAGTGATGTTAACAAAAATAATCCAACTCTGTACATAGCCATTAAAGGGAGAAAGAAAGGAAGAAAAAGATGTGCCTTTGCTCAAAATCTTGCTGGAAGCATCAAGAGTTGACAAAATATTTGTGTAAGACATGTGACGTTGGACTATGCATTGAAGAATATTTTATAAAAATACCATACAGTGAAATAAGATTCATTTTTTTATATCTTAATATTTTATATACATCATTACACCATGAAATTTATGTAACAAATGTAAGTATATTTTGTATTTTAGTATAAAACATACAATTTTCAATCAAATTTTTTTTTGTCTTTCATATATATTAAGTTTAATGCATTTGAAATAATATATGTAAAATCCAAAATATTCTAATGAATAGCTGATTTTAGAGGCATATTTTTTGCGAATTAGGCCTAATATCTAAAATTGTCTGGTCACAGCATGACACTTTGCGGTAAGAAGCCGCAAGCTCAGGGAAGCACTTCTTTTTTCTCCCTCCGGTAGTGAAAGGGATAATAGTCTATTATGATACTTAGTGTGATGTTAGCTAAACGAATTAAATAAAAAAAAATTTGTTTTATTAAGATTTTCTTGTGACATGGAATTTCATTTTTTATACCATTTTAATATTTTTTTTTAGCTTATGATGCTTTCATCATGTTTTCTCGTGTACTGAAAATTGAGAGTATCCACATGTTTGATGAGAATAATCCCAATGCTCCTTATCCTAGCATCAGTAACAAAGTTCACATGCGGAATGTTATTGGATTGGCCTCAGACTACAATGGAAAGCGTATTTTTTACTCAGATATCCAAAGGGGAACCATCAACAGTGTCTTCTTCAATGGCTCCAATCCAACAGTCATTGTCGAAAGTAAGATCCCTTGTGTGTGAATTGTTTACCAATAGTGAATTTATCTGATGTACTTATGCTAATAAATACTTTAAGAACTGCAACATTTCTTAGGTTGATTTTGTTGTTTCACTAACTGCATATTCAAATTTTCATTTTTAAGGTAATACATGTAATTGGGGGGGGGGGGCTGTTGCTTAGAAACTGTTTAATTTTGTGTATTGATTTGCATTGTTTTATTGTGAATTATATAGATTTCTAAATGTCTGCCTAGATCAGAAAATCATAAATTTTGGTTATTTATTATAGAATTTTTTTAAAGTGGTAGATTTGAATATTAATAAATTAACATAAAAATTTCCCTATAAATATGTTTTAACTAACCTGAATGATATGTAAAGTGGATTTTATCTTATTACAAAATAACAGAATGATAAGAGAGAAAGTTTATTTCATCAAGAGAATTACATGTACCTCAAGATGATGTGAATATTTGATTTTAAATATTTAATTACTTCCATACTGTTATTAAAATTTCAGTATTAAAATATTTCATACTTCTTGATGATGCATTATACATAGAGCAAAAGAATTTTATTAAACATTTTATTATCTTTAAATGATTCTTATAATTTAAATTATTATTGGAAATATTGTAGCATGTGTTAATTTTAAAAAATGGAAATAAGAACATTATAATTAATAAGCCTTGTGAATATTTCATTTATTGCTAAGCTTAAAAAAAAAACAACTTTTAATGATGTAATGTTTTCATCATATTTTCTTCTTTTAGAACAAGGATCTGTTGAAGGTTTGGCTTATGATCCAATACACAAAGATTTATATTGGACAAGTCATAGCAACAGTTCTCTGAGTCGAATAAGTTTGGCTTCCTTCAATGCATCACCAGAAGTCATTATTCAACTGGGTGAAGAAGATAAGCCTAGAGGAATTGATGTTGACAGCTGTGCTTCGTAAGTAGAGATATTTTGAATCTTCAATACCTGTAGTGATTTCAAAAAAATTTGGGAATATGTGTCACAACTTCTCTGCTGCATCAGACTACTGTTGTATCTACTATAAACTTCTAGACCTTACTCGGTCTTGAAATTATATTGTTAAAAACTTTTGTTATAGGTTTCCCCCTACTAAACTTTTTTTAAAAAAATCGGTTTTCAGCTTATATTTTCATATTCATTTTCTGTGGCATCTAAGTTTTAGAGTCAAAACTTGATTTTGTCAAAGGATGCTGTGTGAAAAGGCTGATATGTATTAATTTGAAATGAACTATGCACAGTCCTTTCAGAGTTTGGTGTAGTGATTTTGATTAATACCTTCTGCAAATCGCCACACATCCTTGGTTGATCGCAATTCAAAACAATAGGATTCAATCCTGATACGAGGTTGTTTTATGTAATATGAGGTCTGCCAAAACTTAATTTTTTTTAACAAAATAGGTTGATTTTGAGGCTCTCATTTTTTAAAATTAGCATTTTTTGCTAAAAATTCATATAAGATTTAATAATTAAAATTAGTGGAGAATCAACAGTTATTCTAACATATCCATATATAGCACTATTTGCTTATTGAGGGTCATTTTCAGTTCATTTATTGTGACCATGTGTTTTGCTTGCGTATATGAGTTTCTCATGTGCTAACCAATTATTCAGTCCCAGAGCACTTCATACCTTGATGTGGACTGGGCAGATTAAATTTTCTATTTTTGATTCCCTCTCTCTCCACTCTCTCCCAAGCAAGAAAAAATTAAAAAAACAGACATAAAATGTTATAAAAATATGTAAACCAACTAGAGAATAATCACCTTAAAAAATTATCAAAGAAAAAAAATTGGTCCCACTAGTAAGATTTGCATGATCAGTGTGATTCTTAATGAGTTAAATATTTGCCTAGAAATAAAGCAATTTCTTGGTAAGATTGCATAACAGCATAGTATATTAAAATTTTAAAAGTAGTTCACTTGAATGTATTCATTTATACTTATTGGTTTAGATTATCAGTTGCTGTTGCTCAACTCTGTATTTAAGTGAGACCATGTCATGTGCTGCAGTATGCACAAAATGGCAAGCTTTGATTTCTTAATACTACTTATTATAGATGTCATCTTTTTTTTTTTTTTAATATTACTGTGTATTAAAACTTAATGTGTTAATTGTATTAAAAAATTGCATGACTTATTACACAGGCGAATTTATTGGACTAACTGGCATACTCGTAATCCAAGTATTCAGAGAGCTTTTTTGAGTGGATTTGATCTACAATCCATTGTTGAAACCAACATTCGTATGCCTAATGCATTGGCTCTAGACCACAAGGCACAAAAGTTGTACTGGTCTGATGCAAGGTTAGACAAGGTGGAGCGTTGCAATTTGGATGGAACTGAACGATATGTAAGTTCGTTTATAATGTTTGAAGAATATTCAACATTACTTATTGAATTGATAAAAATATCTCAATATAACTACATTAATTTGATTTAATATAATTAATATTGTATTAATCTTGTGTTTCTCTTACAGAATTGTGATTTTTATTTATGTAAAGTTAAAATTGATTTATAGTTGCGAGCAAATCTATTGAAATTCTAACTTAGAAGAAAGAAGATATTTTGTTTTTTGTTTACATATTTGTTAAGCACCCTGTAAAAATCACAGATTTATATTTTATGAAATTCAAGTAATAGTTTTAAAATAGAATTAATGATTTATAAATCTGCTAACTGTGGTTTTAATTTTAGTATGTTATTTTTATATTTGGTATTTATTTATGTCTTTTAATGTGAAGAACAAATGCAGAAAAATGAAAATTTACTCAGAGTTTCTTTCTTTTGAAAATTTACCATTGCTATAAAATGTGTGTATGTATACATACATGCATATATATGTCATTTGTTGCATTTGCAGCCTTTTGGAAAATGTTGATTGGAATTCCAATATTGAGGATTATGACTGGCATTTTTCTGTTGATTTGTGGTAATTGAAATGTTGTGATAACTAAATGTAATGCATGCAATGGATTAGAACTTTATTTATTAATTTGGTGATGTAGAGGAATACATTGAATATGTTATGAATTAAATTACATAATAATATATAAAACCATTTAATTTCATATGTGTGGCAAAAAAAATATCGGAGAATTTGTCATTTTGTTTAAGTAGCTGATACATTTTTATGGTAGTTATGCATTGTAAAAATAAGTTCCATGTTAAAAAAAAAAAAGGGGGGTGTGTGGGGGGGGGGGTAATTGTGGGTTATAACTTTTATATGAATTTCTTTGTTATGCATGCATTCAGTAAATATTTTTCTGACCATTTTTTCTTAAGGTATTACTCAGTGAGCATCCTCAGCATCCCTTTGATTTAGCTGTGTATGGGGATTTTATCTTCTGGACAGACTGGGTTTCTCATGCTGTGCTGAGAGCTGACAAATACACAGGCAACAATGTTGTGACCCTGAGGAAGAATATTGCTCGTCCCATGGGGATAGTAGCTATTGCTAATGACACAGATTGTAAGTATGATGTATCATGTGCATTTTTCTTTCTTTCTTTTTTGAAATATATTTTTAGGGCTCCCGAGAGTTAATTTTCTAGTAGGAGGTATGTTTGTAATTTAATTTTGGACAAAAACTGTTTAAAATAACCAGAGTTTAATCCAACTGAATCTTTTCAAACTGATGCAAATGTATGAAAAGAAATATACTTGCTCAAATGCCATTTTCATCATCTCTTTCTGTGATCCAGCATGAAAAGGCCTGATCAACAGCAATTCATGCTCTATTTTTTTAAAGTAACTTTTTGTTTACTTATTCTTACATGATTTTTTTTCTATTTGGGGGAAAAAAAAAAAACATCAATCCCATTGTTTTAGGTTATACAATTTTTTTTTTTTTTTTTTTAAATCTGAATTTATTTTTCGAAGTTTTGCCATCAATAAAAGAGAGATTAAAAATAAGCTTATATATAAATTATTTTAATTCATTCTGTCTCCTGAATGATAAAGAATGCAGTGCAAAGCAATTTCAAAAAATTGTTTAAAAAAGTTTGAAAATATTGTAATTTATGAAGAATTTTAAATGAATAATACATTATTTTACTTAGTGGGTATTGTTATATAGTTGCAAAAATTTCCTGGGGGTGTACAGTGAAAGGAGTCCAACAAGGAAAATAATGGAGAATGATGCTTTATTCTCAAATATTTTGGAAATGACAAAGCACAGATAGCAGACCTTGTACTGATTAATAGCACAATCAGAGAGAACAGCACTTGTACAGATTAGCATTACACCTAGAATGAAAACAGATAAACAACACAAATAGATAGCAAATCATTACTAATAACAATAGCAGCACTTTCATTAGCATTAACTTCATCAGCCTACTAGTTCATGCAGCTGAAAAATCACCAGTGTTACTTTGTAGATAAGACTAGAGCAGATTCGCATACCTCAGCCCTTCCATGTCTCTATAGCTGTCCTGACCAGGTGTAATGTCACTGACGAAAATTCCTGAAAAATTCATAAATCTTCTCCTAATAGAAGTTTTGGGAAAATTTAAACATTTCTGAGAACCTTCATTTTGTTGCCAAAATAGTTGCCAATGTTATTGCTTAACCCTTCTTCAGTATTGGATAAAACTTCTCTATTTGTTTCTTTTCAACCATGAAAGTAACATTGCAGGGAAGTGTTATTAGTATTATTACTAATTCATAACAACTTTGTGTTAGTTAAGAATTTTAGGTAAAGTTGTATTAGTAGAGGGCAATTGATTTATAGGGTTATATATTATTATTTCTGTTTAATGAGATATTACTTGATATTATGTACATCTTATAGGCACTATGAATCCATGTCACGTATTGAATGGTGGTTGTGAGGATCAGTGCAATGTAGCTGTGGATGGACTTGTCACTTGCACTTGCTTCTTGGGCCGAACTTTGCTTCCAGACGGTCAGCGTTGTGTTGGTGAGTTCATATGTCTTTTCAAAAAAATATTTAATTATTGATTGTGATATATCATAACACACAGAGGATCACTATTGAAACACTGATAAACTGGAACTCAATAACTAATCAATATTTCTAAACCTCAAAACTCATATAATGTAGAAAGCTATAACTCGATAAACTCTTAATACTTTCTAACACTATTTTATTTGCTTGAGGGGGGGTCAAAAACTTTTTTAAGCTCTGTTAAGTGCATGTGGATAACAGTAAAACTTTTGATTGTACTATTGAGGTCATTCAATTTATCTGTTTTGCTACATTGGATTACTTTATTTGTATTATTTCTTATATTTTTATTGTTGCTCTTTCCCCCTGTTTCTTTTTAAATTACAATTTATAGTATGTTTTACGAAATTTTGTATAAATAACGGTTCTTCTCCTTTATCAGGTGAATTGAGGAGATAAGAAATTTTTTAAAGAGACTGTGATATAATCCAATGGAATGTCATATGCTTTTGGGGTCAATAATATAAAAGTTCAGTTTAGCTCTAATTTAATCACAAATCATTATGGAAAAAATGAGAATAGCTGCATATTGCATTGAAGTGAGTCTTAAAATGCTATAATGGCATAGTGTAGTTGTTGGGAGAATTAGGTGTTGAGCTGATTGTCACCTTCATCATTTGATGAAAGCTCAAAGTTATGTGGTTCATCACCAGTAATTCTCATATAACTAAATCTAGAGCAACATTATATATGGAAAACAATTCATTTTCTTAAGACAAGTAATTAAAATGATCTAAATCTTTGTTAGTGCAGTTCTTCCATAATAAAATAAAATTTCTAATATTATGAAGCAAATAAAAATATGTAACATGAAGACTGTTCCACAAATGTTAGTAACATTGTAATATATGCAAAATAAGAATGTTCCAGAATAGTAGGATTAGCATAGACACTTCCTTGTGTTTGGTTTGTTCAAAATCTTTACAATTTTATAGAATTCTGATTGATCAATGACTTTATAATGGTTATTGGATGTAAAGATTATTAAAATGAAAATTCTTTTTTGGGATAAATACATTTAATAAATTTAAAATATTAAAGAAATTTTGTGAATATTAATTCAATTTGAATTTGAAAATTGAAGCTTATGAAATGTTCTTGATTTTTTTTTTTTTTTTTCTTATAAATTGAGTTTTGATATTTTTGAAATTAATATGTTGTGTTTTTTTGTAGGAAAGGAAGCCAATTGTACCAATGAGGAATTCGAATGTGGTAATGGAATGTGTATTCCTTTTGAACTTACCTGTGATGGAGTATCTGCCTGTCAGAATGGAACAGATGAAGATGAAGTTTATTGTAGTATGCAATCTTAAAATTGTAGCAATGCCGAAAATGTTTATTTTTATCTTTATTTATATTTCTCCATCCACCCTCCCTCAAAGTGCAGTTGGCCCTCTTTAAATAAATTTCAGATCAGTGGATAAAATTCTATTAAGAATATTGGATAAGAGATAATTGCTGCTCATCTATTATTATCTTAACTAGATATCAACTCTTTAAAACTTGGTACTTCAAAGAAATAAGATTTTAAATGAAGGCAAAAGTATTTGTTTTACAAATTTAATTTACTCTACTTTCTCAGGAAAAAACTGGCCTTCTTAAGAAATTATAATTTTAACACATTCCTTTAGTGAATGTTGGATTTGTATTATTTTTTTACTATATATTTAATTTGTTATATCAATAGGTGTGTATATAAAAAAAAAGTTGAATTTCCAGCTCAAATTTCAAATCTTAATCTGCATCCTGTCTTGTGATCAAACTGAAATTTTGCATACATGTATAACTCAGATCGTAATACAAAACTTAGTGGTGCTCAAGTGGTGATGGACTTTTTGGGGAAGGGGCTTGGGCCTTGCGCTTAACAATGTACAATTGAGTTGAAATTTTACACACATACAGCCCACAAAATTAATTAAATTTTCAGTTTTAAAAAAATTACATAAATATAAGATAAAAACATTTTTAAATGTAAAATAATATGTAATTTATGAAAGCTTGAGGGGCTGTAATTTTTCTTTTGATCTGGTGTATAAGTAGCTATGCTAATAGTAATTTCATAGGATTTTTTCATTTTTCTGGGGTCGCGATAAATGAATATCAAGTTTGCTTGGGTCGTTTACTCCAGCTTCCTACTCGCCACTCAGCCTGGACCCTAACTTGTAATTAGAATCCCTGGCCCAATGAGTACTATCTGACAGGCTTTAACTTAACTCAATCTAGGCTTCATAGTTATGCTCCTCAAGTTTATAAAAATTGTATATTTAATATTTAAAAAAATATTTTTATACCTATTAGTCCATCTTTAAATAAAAGCTTGATTTCTTTATCTTTGAAATAATGGGTAACTTTATGAGAAATCCAAAGCTTATATTCCATGAAAAAAAAATGAATTGAATAAAAATAAATGTTTTCCATGTTTGATGATTGTAGAACTTTAAAACATCTAAATTTTCCTTGTTCCCTTTTATTTGAAAAGAAAAGAAGGGCAGTGATTTTTTTTTTCCACTAAAATTTTTGGAATGATGTGCGAGGGGGAAATTCAAGACTTAGTAGGATTTAATCAAATTGTGCCATGAATGCCTTGTAGCCAAAAGTTTTTCCCTTTAAACCATGAAAGAAGACAACAGGATATTCTAAAAAATTTGTATACAGTCAAAAGCACATCTTCTAATTTTCAAAATTAATTTTGTTTGGATTCAGTAATAAAAATATGCTGTTATCTTTTATATTTTTGAAAGAAAAAGAAAAATATTTACTGCGACATATTCATGATATGATTGTATTTCCAAGCTCATTTTCCATTGGTTAAAATATTGCTAAACAAAACATAAAATTTTAATTAATTATTTATTCAATTGGAATAAAAGCAATTGAAATTCCATAAAATGTATGGATTTTTTAGATATAATTATGAGAGACATTACATTTTTCTGTAGTAATATCAAGACTGAAATTTTTTATTGTTCATCTTGAAATAATCTGTGAATTCATTAATCATCTTGATTAATGAATGGAATCAAATTGAGTTTATTTTGACTGAGTGAAAAATTTGATAGCTAAATATTTTTGAATCTTTATTGAAATCTAATAATCATTTTAACAAATAAGATATTTCTCAAAAATAAAAGGTATTAATTTTTTTTTTATTGAAGGAAAACTTTCTTTATAAATTGTAGTGAATGTGCACAATTTTACTTATAGATTGTGTGTATTTTTATTTAAATTACTTCTCATGGTAATGTTAGTATTGATTGCTAATATTTAATAATCATGCGTTTATTCAATGCAGAGAGTCGAGAATGTACTTCTGACTTCTTCCACTGCTCCAACAATCGTTGCATTCCTCGTAGTCGTGTTTGTGATGGTCAGAATAGCTGTGGTGATTACAGTGATGAGATTTTGTGCAGCTGCGCTCCTGACCAATTCAGGTGTCATTTTGGGGGTCCCTGCATTAGCCAGTCGTATCGCTGTGACAATGACCCTGATTGTCCAGATGCCAGTGATGAGATGAATTGTCGTAAGTTTTGTTAAAAACCAGTTTTTTTTTTTTGTAGTAAACCTTAATATCAATTATTTTAATTTGAAATGTTTCTTTGCAAGATTCATTATATTGCTAGGAAAATATTTTTATTGTAATATTTTTAACAAAATATGTTGCTTCTTATTCAGAATTGTGTTTTTATATTATCAAAATCTTACTGTTACGAATTCTAATCTTTGCAATTAAAAATCAGCATTTTTTGTCATTTTGGATTTTCTTTTATTCTAGATTATATAGTTTACAGTATTTATTCCTTTAAATGAACTATATGAGTTTTATAATTAAAATTTAAGAGGTATTAATTTAAATTAAACCCGAATTATATCTTAATATAAGGTGGTTGAAAATGAATTTTTTCAACTGATAAGCTTTTTGAAGAATATACAGAATTATATAATACTATTTAAAATGTTTGTTTTCTAAACTTATAATATTAAAATATCAAAATAAACATATAAATATCAGCAATTTAAGTAATTTAAGTGGAAACATACTGCATTTTGTTTAAAGTAGCTATGAACATTTTCTTATATGGAATTTAAATTTTCATGTGTTCAGATATCCTAATTTAATTATCCTTCAAAGATATCCTAATTTATCCCTTATCAACAACTTCAATTTCTATCATTTAAACTTCGAAGTCTATAATAAGTTTATTCATATTCGTAGGAATCTAATACATTCATTGGAACTAATTTGATTTCAGAGAATTTTTCAATATGATATGGAGAATTTTTAAAAAAATTTCTGTATTATGATAGAGGAAGGTTTGTAAAAATCTTTCATAACATTAATTAAAAGCGTTTGAAAAGAGACTAAGTAAATAATGTTATATTCTTTTGTATAAAAAAAGTTAGCAAATAATTTTGCTTACTATCATTGATATTGTGTAGATCAAGGGTGGCCAACCTTTTTTGAAATAGTGTAATTATCTGAACAAAAAAAATCATGCATTTCACTTCCAACTTTTTAAACATAAAAAAATATGAAAGTTGAAAAATGCAATTGATAAACTGATTATGAGGTTTTTGCAAGTAGCACATCTTTTTTTTTTTTTTCCAATGTAAATCTGAGTGGGGAAGTGTAAAATTAATGTTATAAATAAAAGGAAAGTTTAAAATTGGGTTTCATTGTTAATAAACATTATGAAGGTTTAGTCAGTTAATTAGGTATAAAATAGAAATGAATAACTTGAAACATATGATCCAAAGTAATTATTAAACAGTCAGTATTTTATCAGTATGGTTTTAAAATTTGTATTTTTTTTCTACCTATTATAGGAACTAATACTATATTAGGATTAATTCTTGAAATTGCTAACAAAATTTGGTGTTTTAGGTATATTTCAATTAACCTTGTATGATATTTTGTTATTATGCTCATAATAGAAAACATTTGTTGTCAAACATGTATCAATTCGAATCTGCAGCAATATCTGATACTGAAATCGTATGAACTTGGAAAATTGGAAAATCACTTGTTGGTACAAATTTCCAAAACTCAATGTAATTTGAATGACTTGCAATTGAAATAAACTCCTAACATTTGCACTTTAGTGAAGTATGCTGCTGTAAGTTAATAATTTCAATTTGAAATTAAGGTGAATAACAACAAACATTCTACAAAGGATTTGTGAAAAGATATAAATATTTTTATTATATCTTCAAAAATCGCCAAACTTAGCACTAAATGAATCCTGCAAAATAGATATTAAATTTTAAAATTTTTCATAATTTGGAACATTTTTGATAACTAGCTCCTACATTAATGTGAAATGTGTTAATCTTTTTTCTCCAAAATCCCAACTTGAAAGCAAAAGTTTGCTCACAGGAGATATATGACTAATATCTGTTGGAAATATATATATATATATTCTATATAACCTCAAATTTAAAATATTTAAATGTCTCTTAATATTGGTAAGAAAAGCTAAATGCCATAGCCAATCTTCATTCTTGAGTAGAATGTATACACTATGAAATTCATCATTTTCTTCCAGATATTTTAAGGCACACTCCCTCAAATTACAAAATCTTCAAAGTGCACTTCCTTTGGAATGCCAGCACACATTACAATGAAGGAGTAACTTGCCATCCTCTTCCATTTCTTCTGAGGAAAGCTCCTGAATCATCTTCGATTCTGAGCTCAAACTCGTGTATTTTTTTGATACAGTGTGCTACAGATTTGATTAAGTCCTTGGCACATAGAACTTCTTGATGGATAATACAATATTTAAAATCTTTTCTTCCCAAATAATTTTCAAGCAATGTAACCAAATCTTTTATCTTGCCAACTATGCAAGGGGCTCCATCTGTAAATTTTGTCAACTTCAGTTACATTTTTAAGTTCTTTAAAAATGCCCTCGCCTGTAGTTAAAACTAGTTGACACAAATCAAGTAGTTCATCCATGGTAGGAAAATTACCATTCATTTAATGCATAGATATGCTTAACTGCGCATTTGTGTTTTCGCAGCTTTTATTCAAAGCCAGTTAAAAGTATTTGCAATATTCTAATCCAGAGATGATTTGTGGGCCAACATTCTGTCCTGTCATCCCTATGACACATGCAAGTATTTCAAGACAAAGTTGTTTAGTCGACCAAATTTTTGATATATTGCCAACATTTTGGGCAAATATTATCAGGCTACTTTTGATTATCTCTTCTTCATTATAATAAGGCATTTTATTGTGAGCCAATAACAGAAAGTTCTTAAGAAGCCTTCTATCAAATTTTCTATTCTGTTGCTTCTCTTCTGGAACAGGGATTGTTGGATGGCTATTGATTTCTTTTTCCAATTGATTAAATCTATTTGTAACTGTGAACCGATGGGATGATTGCAGTTGTTTGAAATGTCGATCCAGATTAAATTTTTTGACACTGCTACACAACTTCCACATATCAAACAAATGGATTTTGAGGTAAAGAAAAATTGCTCTTTCCTATACAGAATTAAAAATATGAACTGTAATATCCTCTTCATATTTTCTTTTTGATGTCAAATGAATTATCTTTGATAGTATAAAAATAAAATTTTTGAAACAACATACAACATCAAAATTTAAGAGTTTAAAAAAAGCATAATATCTTCTTCAGCTATTTAAAATCAACTGAGCCATGGAAACAGAGTATCACATTTGCTCTTACACCAATGAAAAATGCACCAAAACAAGGCAACTAAAACCATTGATCATGTACCATTGTTAAACAATACTTCGTTGTACTGGTGTCAGGCAATGATGTTCTACAGGCTGATAGATTCAGTTGTGTATGATTAAAGTTCTTACAAATTTTGACAAAGTTTTGGAAGATTAAAGTTGTTTAAGAACAACATTAACAACATTGGAAGACAACATTGTTGTTCAGATTTTAAAAATTTTTCATGAAATTTTTGCATACCATATTGTAGCACATGTGCTGCAGATTGACCATCTCTGATATAGATAAGTAATTTGCATCTCAAAAGCTCATCTAATCTATGATTTGATTAGCCACCCAGTTTGTGAATGAAAATTGAAGATACTTTTCCATTTTGCTGGCATGAATCACGTTAAGCAGACTTTATTGGCAACAACACACGGTATACACATATTCCATTTGGTGTTGCTTGTATCATTTTTGGCGACTTTACCTTTTGCACTGGCGAAATGGAAAAGTATCAAATTGAATTTATTTTCATTTTAGCTCAACCTGATTGCTCTCTTCATCCACTATTTTGGGATCCATTGCAAAAGCTGATCAATTGCGAGTATACTTCAGCTTGCATTCATCCTGCCTGGATTTGTGATGGACAAAATGATTGTTGGGATATGTCTGATGAGAAAGATTGTGAAACAAGTATGTTTTATTTAGTTTTGTTTTGATTTCATGAACAAACAGATCTGTTTTGAATAATACAATACATTTCTGGAGTTATAAACACATAATTAAAAACTTATCTTTTTGCTTTAAACATGCATTTTGTAAAAAGCATGCTATGCCTCAACTTTCTTCTAGTATGAGCTTTGGCTTACTTTTGAGAAAGAAAGCATTTTTTCAAAGATGAAAAGAATGTTCCAGTAAATGGAGGCAGAAATTATGTACTTAATTTTGTGTCTTGTTATTAATGTTATGGTGAAATATATATGATAGTGTATAATGTTCTTCAAGGATTCACTTAGAATCTTATCTTCATAAAAAATATTTTACAGTTCATTATAACATTTAGAAGTTACATTCATGGGTTCATTGCCATCTACATTGATTGATTGAAGAAGGGATGTAGGGCAACAAGGGTCATTATCCCTATCTGGAAAAAAGTTTCAAATTAATAAATATCAAAGAATTTCATTTTCTGTAAAAAAAACTCTAAAGTTCTTATTTAATACCGCTTTCTGTAAAAGATCTCTGAAAATGATAATGCAGCAGGAATCTATTTGAAGAAAGTTCCAGAGTTCATTTCTATGGGAGGTATAATTTGCGCAAGTTAAGAGAATGTGATCCGGATCATTAATCCTACTACAGGTAGAACACAGAGCATTATCCTGCAAATTAAATTTATTTAAAAGACCTGGAGTAATTATCATTTTGCTGAGACATCGGATGCCTAGAATTTCCTCTCTTCTGTTATTTGTCCAATTAGAGATAGTATCAATGGTAGGAATGTTCCCCAAAATTTCAAAGTATTTGCTGCAGTAAAAATTTCCTTTAGTTTTTCTAGTCTGTTATGGTAATTATATGCATGGATGTCTTCTGAAGCTATCCAGTTGATATTTACGTCAGATTCCATTACAGATCTTGCGATTTTGTCAGCTTGTTCATTCCAATAAATTTTTGAGTTACCTGGAATCCAAAGAAATACCAACTGCATATTATAATGATAAAGAATAAGAATCTTATTGACCAATCTATGAATCACCTTAGAGAAATTTTGTAATGCAGATAAAACTGAATAGCTATCAGATAGAATGAGCAATTTATTATGCATTTCTGTAAGTTCATCCAGAGCTTGACAAATCACTAGCGCTTCAGCCGTGAAGATGGAGTTGATTGGATTAATTTTATAAGAAAAGGATGTAGTTCGTGTTACACCTGCTATTAAACTAATGTTAGGGTTTTTAGAAGCACCTGTAGCAATTATGAAAAATTCCTGGAATCTATGTTCTAGTAATTCATTAAAGGAGCTATTAATTATAGGGATTGGCAGATTTTTGTTTTGAAAGCAGAATTCATTCGTATAAATTGAACAAGGAATATCAGTGAAATGGATAGGATTAGGGATTGAGATTATCTTTTCCCTATCGGTATTCAAATTTCTAAGAATATGATCAACACATTTCTTCTCATCTTCCATTATTGCTAGATTTATTGAACCCTGGTTATTCAGATGCATAGGGGAATATTTCCCATTAGATATTTGAACAATAAAAAAATTTTGCGCCAGCCGTCTAATTTTTTCAGAGAGCAATTCTTGTCCAGCCAATTTCAAAAGAACGATATAAGGGGTCCATTGAGGAAGAGCTAGAGCAATTCTGAGAGCTTTGGTTTGAATAATATTGACAGGTTTTAGTTGATGATCCGACCATTTATTAATAATGTGGCAAGTGTAGAAAAAGGAACTGCAAATGCTATTGTTGATTAACTGAATAAGATTATTAGCTAGCGGACCATGATGTTTGTAGGCCATACCTTTAAGGGCATTAATTTTTTTTAGAGCTTTATTTTTCATTTGGTTCATGATGGTAATATTTTGTTTCCATTTGGAGAAATATACTCTCTTAAATATTTGATAGAGGTTTGCCATGGGAGAGGGTAACCAGCCAATAACACATCAGGAAAAGTATGAATTCTTTTGTTAGAAAGCTCTGCTATACTACTTTTTTCATGACTTAAATTTAGTTTCCAATAATTGCACCACTGAGTAATTCTTTCCAGGGTATTTTGTAGTTTGCGACATATGGTATCAAGAGAGTGATGGGAACAATAAATAAAAATATCATCAGCATAAATAGAACATTCCACTCCAGAATCCAAAGTTTAAAAAAAAATCATATAACACATCAATCAATAACTCCCGAGACTAACATTGAAAACAACATTTTTTTTGCAAAATTTTTTTTTATTCGTCAACATAACACCTTTTGTTAATCACCTTTTAGGGTGATACAATCGTTCCAACGCTTTTCCAAATCTTTTTCCTCAAGAAGAAATCTTTTTTGTTGCGAGTAAATAGCAATAAACAGTTTTCTGAATCATCGACTCGTTGCTGTTTTTGTTCCATCGAAAGCAATCGCAACTTGGAAAAAACCTTTTTCACTTCACTTCAAAAAACCTTTTTCAGTAAATACACTTCCATATGATATCTGTGTCATCTCAGCAATCTCACGGAGCTTCACTTTACGATCTTTCATTTTAATTTTTGTCACTTCACTCGCATTTTCCGGTGTAACGGCTTCCACAGGTCTACCCGAGCGTTCCGCATCATTTGTGTCGGTACGACCACGTTTAAACTCGGCAAACCACCGACAAATCGTTGCTTTTGATGGACAAGAGTCCGGGTAACATTTTTCAATCCATTGTTTCGCTTGCACAGTGTTTTTACCCTTTAAAAAACAATGTTGTATCAGAACACGAAACTCGGTTTTTTCCATTTTTTAAACAAACTACAAAACGACTTTACTCCAACCTCGATAACTCAGCTGTTTCTGGTCCGATCGACTTAAAATTTTGACACGTTTCAAGCAAAGGTTAGTACTCTGGTTTACTACGAGCGCCATCTCTGGGTTAGTCTCGGGAGTTATTG
>BMAW01005663.1:713771-799339 GCA_019974015.1 Nephila pilipes | reverse complement strand
TAGTTTCTCCTCTTGGAGCTAAATATCTAATAAAAACAGTTGTTTCCCTTCATTCAGTAAGCTTTATATGAACACAGTCAGGGTTGGCTTCAATTAGTTCCACTTCTTGGACTAGAGGGTAATACTTGTTTGTGCACACATAGTTTTTCATGAGAACAGGACCGGGCTGTGTAAGCCAAGTGGGGATGGAGCAGCCGTTATGGGATCTCCGAAGGCAAGAAAACATTCGCTTGTGAGGAATAACATTTGTAGCGGTACACAACAAGGAACGAATTGAATGAAGAGCTGGTTGTACAACTCCCTCCAGTTGTTTAGTCCGCATATTATGAGATCTCAAAGCAACTTGTATTCCACCTGTCCATTTCCAGCTGTATTATAAGGAGTAAAGGAATGATGGCATACCAAAAATCGAAAAAATATTCTTTAAATGAGATATCGTAGTTGTAGCAGAAATGTTACTACAAGGTATGGCAAATGGAAATCTCGAGAAGGCATCCACAACTTTCAAGTGATATCAGTTTCTCCAGACACTTGGGAGAGATTCCTTAAAATCTAGGTTCAGTCTTTCAAATGGGGAAGTAGTTTTCTCAAGTGTTTCTACATATTTTACGAATCTGGGTTTCAACTCATTGCATACCAGACAAGAATTTGTGACTTTTCGTACATCTTCTAAAAAAAGTGGGGAAATTCTTGCAACCAAACAGTGGTACATACATGTTACCCCAGGATGACAGAGAGAGTTATGAGATGGTTGCAATTGCTTTTGCTATGTAAAGTATCATAATTTTGTGTATGGAAAGAAGTTCACCATTCAAACTGAGTAAGGAAATAGATTTAGAAAAGTCCAAAATGAGTGGAACTTAGCCTATAGCACCAAATGTACCACAGGTGCCAGATGAACCACAAACACAAGTGTCCAGCACTCACACAAGGTTTGAAACAACTCATTAAAAAACCAAAATTTCTCAATGATTATATATGTAATAAAGTATCTTCAAGAGGGGGGGGGGCTCACATACATATTATAACAAATGTTATTTATCTTGTATTGTATAATTGTAGTTTATCTTGTAAAACTGTATTTATATGTACTAAAACTTTAACTACAAATATATACTACTACTTCAACTTCAGATATTGTGGTTATATTGGTGTATATGAATGTAGATGGCAGAAAAATCTCGCTGGCGCTGAGGTTTTGAGATTGTTCGTTCCGGTTGAAGTTGGCTCTTGCTCTGTTTTTAGGGAGTTTTTGTCTTTTTCGGTTGGTGTATAAACCATCTTATTTTTTGCTGGACATAGTGTTTTTTCTTATTCTTTTTCAATTGGACTTTGGTAAGTTAACCAAATCTTTTTTATTTCTTCAACTTTGACGGAGACTCAAGCTGAGTCATTCCATATTTAAAATCACGGATATTGATGAACGAGGAGAAGTAACAAATAGAAACATGACGGATGCCAGAGAGAATAAATATTTTAAAAACCTTAAAAGTGACAAGGAACTTGTATTAAGACTTGGAGACAGGAAATATTCTAACATTTCAATAATTCTAGAAAATAAACTACAAGAATCTACCATACCCAAAACAAACCCGTAGCTTTTACACGCTGAATTAAAAAGTAAAATCTCAAGACATGCTAATATTAATAACATGTCATTCACACGCAGTGGAAAAATAAAATTTAACACCACAGACCCTGTTTGCGCAACCCAGATTCTTGGAATGGAGAAACTCATGAAAATATCGGTTAAAGCCAGCCTTGTATGGGAAGGATTCACATCCCATTTTCTTCTCCATCAAATTCCGACAGACATACCTATAGAAGATTTGGCATCTGAAATACAACTGAGTAACAATATCGAAATTGTTGAAATGCGACGTTTTATTAAATCCGGCAGTAATCAAGAAGTTTCACCCATTTTAATTACTATTCTTGGTACAAGTCTACCAGACAGTATTAAACTTTGGTTTGTTAATCACCGCATTCAAAATTTCGTAGATAAACCCCATCAATGCAATAAATGTTTTAGTTTTTTTCATCCCTCCAGATTTTGCAACAAACCTGCTATCTGTATTAATTGTGGACTATCCCATACGGGTCAGTGTACCAAGGCTACAAACTGTATTAATTGTAAACAGGATCACCCGGCCAATTCTCCACTCTGCCCCTTCTACATTAAAGAAAAACAGATATTAGAATTAAAATGTACTCAACATCTACCTATAGGTGAAGCAAGACGAAAATACCGTGAAACTCATTCTGAAAATTATTCATCTGCATTGAAAATTACTGTACCGAATAAGGTACAAGAACTTGAAAAAAAATTAGAAAATATGGTAGTAAATTTTCAAACAGCCCTCGAGAAACAGACAGTATCTTTATTAGAAACCGTCCAAAAAATGATGGAAACTATGTTTTCACAGCTCTGCAGTATTATGGAAATACAAAAAGGGTCTGTATTATGGAAATACAAAGCCGGATCAGCGGTACAAAAATTTTATGCTTCTGTTCCGGATGCATCCCTTCATAAAGAAGATGCATCAAATAACATAGAAATGGGATAGCTAGCTCATAATCTTTAATCTTAATTATTTTTTTTCGGAGGGTAAATAACTCCGGTAACAAATTTTTTTTCTTCTCTATCCTCAAGGGGAGGTTTAGATTTTTTTCATTACAATTAACTTTTCCTTACTTTTTATGCTTTTTCTTCAATGGAACTGTAGAAGTATACAGAACAAATCCATTTGGTTTAGCATCCCTCCCTTTTCTCGAACAGATATTTGGATTTTTCAAGAAACTTTTCTAAAACTGGATAATAGATTGCATATTCCAGGAAAGACTATTTTCCGACAAGATCGACTTGACAGACCAGGAGGAGGATTGCTTATAGCAGTTCCAATGAATCTTTCTGCTTGTCATATCCCTATTCCATTTCCTCGATCATCTGACATCGAAAGTTTAATTGTCCATGTCACTATAAATAACTTCTCTTTCTATATCATTAATTTATATGCATCTCGAGGACTTAATATTATCTTAATAAAATCCTATTTAGAATCTTTAACCAATCCAATCTTCATTTTTGGTGATTTTAACCTTCATCATCCAATGTGGGGATCTAATCACACATCGCATTACAGCAACGATTTTGTGGAATGGCTAACCAACTCCAACTTTATTCTTCTTAATACCAAAGCTCCGACTCACAGAAGTACAGAAGGTGCTGTTGCACTCATTGATCTTACCCTTTGCTCTGCCAACCTTTTTGGATGCACCAATACTTATGTTTTAGACAGATCCTTTAACAGTGACCATTGCCCTATCATCACAGAATTTAATCTTCATAGCCCTCTTCAGCGGAATGTAAAAAAAATAAATTGGCAGTCAGTGATGAAACAAACTGAATCTACTTTATACAATATAGAGGAAAACAATATCAATCTCTCGAATACTGTTGCTAATATAATTTCAAATAATACTCGAAAAATTAAAATTTCCAATAAATATTTCCCACCTTGGTGGAACTGGGCATGCAACAATTTTTACAAACTCAAGAAGTATTTCAGAAGGAAGGCCATAAGTAATATTTCTCCTCATCAATGGATTAAATACAAAAAATATTCCAGCAAACTCAGATTTCATATTAAAAAAGCCAAGAAAATGTACTGGGATAAAATATGTAACAATGTTAGCAATCCAAGAATTTTTTTTAATATATTGAAAAAATTATCTACTCAAGTGAATCCTGAATCTACTACAAATATTCTTCAAGTTCACAATAGATTTATCACTCACCCGTAAATTCAATTCAACCTTTTTGCTTTTTTCAATCCAACAATATTCTCCACGAACCAATTCCTTTAGATTTTCTCTCTAAAGATAATCTTCTTAATAAACTGTTCCATATATCTGAACTAAGTAAAGCAATAAAAACTTCCAAAAATACTACCCCAGGCACAGACTAGATCCCTGCTACTGTACTAAAAGGATTAAATCAGAGAGAAAAAACTATTGTTCTCAAATATTTTCAACAATTATTTGATAACTCAAAAGTCCCACAATCATGGAAAAATGCCATCATCCTTCCTATTCCCAAACCATACAAAGATAAAACTAAAATATCATCTTACAGATCCATTGCTTTAACTTCGGTTTTCTCGAAAACGTTTGAAAGAATTTTATCCGGTCGCATTACTCATTATCTGACAATTAACCAAAAGCTTAATCCTCAAAATTATGGTTTTGTTCCTTTTAAGGGCAGTAGAACTGCAACTTACCTTATTCATAAGGCAATAGTTGAGGCTAAATTAGGAAAGAAATATTTCGTGGGAATTAGCCTTGATATAAAAAGTGCTTATGATTCTGTATATATTGATGGCCTCCTTTACAAATGTCTACAAATAGGTATAATGGGAAAAATAGCTCTTTGGATTCATGAATTTCTCTTGAATAGATCTTTTCAAATTCGATGGAGGAACATTCTCTCAATAGAAAAAATTCTTTTTAAAGGTCTCCCCCAAGGCAGTGTTTTAATCCCAATTTTATTTACAATCTACATAACACATCAATCAATAACTCCCGAGACTAACCCAGAGATGGCGCTCGTAGTAAACCAGAGTACTAACCTTTGCTTGAAACGTGTCAAAATTTTAAGTCGATCGGACCAGAAACAGCTGAGTTATCGAGGTTGGAGTAAAGTCGTTTTGTAGTTTGTTTAAAAAATGGAAAAAACCGAGTTTCGTGTTCTGATAAAACATTGTTTTTTAAAGGGTAAAAACACCGTGCAAGCAAAACAATGGATTGAAAAATGTTACCCGGACTCTTGTCCATCAAAAGCAACGATTTGTCGGTGGTTTGCCGAGTTTAAATGTGGTCGTACCGACACAAATGATGCGGAACGCTCGGGTAGACCTGTGGAAGCCGTTACACCGGAAAATGCGAGTGAAGTGACAAAAATTAAAATGAAAGATCGTAAAGTGAAGCTCCGTGAGATTGCTGAGATGACACAGATATCATATGGAAGTGTATTTACTGAAAAAGGTTTTTTGAAGTGAAGTGAAAAAGGTTTTTTCCAAGTGGGTGCCGCGATTGCTTTCGATGGAACAAAAACAGCAACGAGTCGAAGATTCAGAAAGCTGTTTATCGCTATTTACTCGCAACAAAAAAGATTTCTTGCGGGGAAAAAAAAAAATTGGGGGGGGGGGGGGGGATTTGGAAAAGCGTTGGAACGATTGTATCACCCTAAAAGGTGATTAACAAAAGGTGTTATGTTGATGAATAAAAAAAAATTTTGCAAAAAAAATGTTGTTTTCAATGTTAGTCTCGGGAGTTATTGATTGATGTGTTATTTCACTTGTAGAACAAAATGTATTTTAAATATTTTTTTTAATAAAATGTAGTGATGTTATAAGAGAAGTTTATAGAGGTTTATTCCAAATTCTTACTTTGGCAAATGAAATTTATCTAATGCTGTAAAAATTTTCAAAACCTAAATTAAAATTCTTACAAAAATAAATTTCCAAATTAAAAGCTGTGCACAGAATGTAAATAAACAGGCTTTAATAAATATCGCCATCAACATTTTTGAAATTTTCACAATTGCTGGTATGACCAATTGTGTCCAGAAATTGATTTTTGCCTTTGTCACTTAAATATTAATTACCCACCATGTAACTTTAATAAAAAAAAAATGTGAAATTTTGACCATGACACTATTTTAAAATCTTTTAACTAATAATTATCTCAAAAATGAAGAGAAGATTAATAAAAAAATAAATTTATAGAAAAACTTTATAAGCAAAATAATAGTTTTAGTTTGAAAATAAATAAAATAAACCTATTTTGGGGGGGGGGGTGGGAAGGCTACATTGTGAAGAAAAAAAATTAAAGTACAAAACTCCTAATATGAAACACTTACCACAGCCTCTTTCTGGATGTTCATCAGAAGCTTCTTTGTCACCACAATCATTTTCACCATCACAGAGCCAATTGAGAGGAATGCATTGACCAGTATTGTTGCATCGGAATTCATGATTTTCGCACTGACGTGTACCTGAAGAAAAATAAAAAAATGTCTAAAATAACCCACTAATTCTTGTTTCATACACTAAATGCTTCCTTTTTATTGCATACTTGCATAATGAAACAAAATGAAAGCAATATAGCAAGCCATATTAAAGTTTCAAATCAGGGTTTGATTGATTTATTATTTATTAACATCACACTTAAAAGAAACACCAGAATTAACCACAATGCAAATCACCCTTTTAAACTTTCATCAAGTGATGATGATGACAGCTAAGCTAGCATCCCCTTCTTTCCATACTTCCACACTACACCAACAGGAGGATCTTCAGTCTTGACAGATTTATCATGCATCAGACCAACTACATGATGTCTTTAATGGCACCAAGACTCAAACCCACAACTTGATGGATACAAAGCCAGCCATATGTTTGTGACCATGAGCACCTGGCTACCCCAGCTGTGTTTTATATTACGAATAAGAAAATGAGAATTATTGCAAATGCCAGTACTTCACCCATCAATCAGTGGTACCACAAGATGTCAGATGTTGATGTCATATTTTGTTGTTGTTGTTGTAATGTGCTGTATTTTGTGAGCAATAAATGTTTTGTTAAGTGTTACATTTTGTTTTCTTTAGTACATATTTAATTAACATTTTGTTTTCTTTAGTATATATTTAATTTATCTGTTAAAATATGATATCGGGTAGATGTCAACCTTATTTTAGCATTTTGAGCTGCTTTCGTTACACAGCGTAACTCTACATAATTTTTGGCACCCAACATGGGACCTGATTTCTACCAAATTTCTATTTGATGAATATTTTTAGCATGAAATAAATGAAACACTGCTAAAAACATAGTGAAAATTGCTTTACACACTATTTACTGTCTATGCAAACAAAATTGAAGCTTGGCTTACAAAGGATATTATGGATGTCATGCAAGCTTTTGTTTTGAGATTGTAGGTTGGCGACACATTTATACAAATGGAAATAACGATTTAGAAGGAAAGAGATATTATGGACCTTATTTTGAAAGGTGATGCCAAAAATGTACATGAAGTTTTTTTTTTTTTTAGTTGTTGCGGTCTACTGAGATCAATATTTCCAGCAGAAAATCAAGATTTAAACCATAATAAACAAATCATCAATTTTGTCATAAACAAGAGTTCCAGGGAAAAGAACATTTAAACTTCTGAAAATTGAGCTGAAAATATTCAAAGATGGTTCAAAAGAACATTTGGCATTTTTGGAGCCAATTTTCAGAAATTCACAATGATGAAATTTGTGAGAGAATGTTGAATTTCAGTATTTAATGCAATCTATATTGCCAAATTTGAAAGCAGTGAGGGTAATTGGAAATGTTCCAGGCACCATAGCCAATTATCCAAGAATAATCAAGCCTATTAAAGAATGATTTTGAAGAGATAATCTGCTAGTCTAAATTTATGTGTGAGATTGGCTATCTATGGTAATAAAGAACCCATTCATTGGACAAAAGAAAATAGATTTGCAAAGATTGTATGACGATTTAGAAGGAAAGCTCAGGTCTCTGGAAAGTTGAAGAAAGACACAGGAGAAATAGGGCTATTTTCTTACATCTCTTGTTGAATCAAGCCTTCCTGAAGAAATTTTAATTGCATGGGAAAAATACTGCAACTTTAAAAAAGCGATTAGTGAAGAACGCTTGTTAGAAAATCTGATGTGGTTTTTTAAACAAGAAGAGCAGAATGAGGAGATGATTACATTAGATCATTTCAGGTTTGTAACGAGCACTACCTCATAGAAACAAGACTCAGATGATAAAATTTGCAAAAGTCCAAAACACTTTTCCTTCTGTAAGTTCTGTAAAGTAAAATATTTTTGCTTATATTGCCCCATTACTTAATGAGTGAACATCCTAAAAAAATTAGTAAATCAGATGTAATTGAAACCAATTCATTGCTTAGCAGTTGTATTATGCAAAACTTTTTTCTAATGACTTTGATTGTAAAAGGAAGGGTGAATGACAATGTTAAAACATTTAAAGCTCTGATCAACAATGGTTCTCAGCATTCTTATATTTTATACCATACAGTCAAGAGATTGGGTATTAAATCAAATAATGAAATAAAATTGAGGCATATGTAATTGGGGGGGGGGAAAGCAGAATTAGATACACCATGTTTACAAATTATTTATTAGTTCTTTAGATGAGTCATTCTCTTTGCCCATCATGGCTTTTTTCCAAGAAAAGATTTGTGGCAATGCACAAAAATTAGCTATCCTTTCGTAATAAATGAGTAGAATGAAAAAGGGATTATTTTGTCATACTCAGACAAAAATTTAGATTACAAAACAAATTTGCTTTTTGGAGATGCATTTGGAATAATGTTTTTTGGATAAATCTATCCAGTTGGATTCAGATTTTTGTTAAAGACACATCTAGAATTCATTTTAACAGGGAAACAGGAAGTGTCTAGCAAATATAATGCCAGCTGTGTGTTTTGAATATTATTTCTTTATATATTAAAAACTCGTTTATTAATGAGTTGTGGGATCTGAAAAGCATTAAGATTCTTGATCCAATTCAAAGATAAAATGAAAATAATGAACATACAAAAGTGATACATTTTGAAAATAGTATGAAAATTCTGCCAGATGGTAGATACAACTTTAGTTGCCTTTTAAATAAAATATATGAGTGGCCTTCCAATAAGGAATTGACATAGAAACAGCTTAAAACACTGTGCAAATTTACACAATTGGATGGGCTTCTAGATGATTATAAAGCTGTATTTCAGGAAAGAGGTAAATTAAAAATAATAGAAAAAATCAAGGAGGAAAATAAAACTTCTTACTTTTAGCCACATAGATTGGTAGTGAAAACTGACAGTATCACCACTAAAATCAGGACAGTATTTGATGCTTTAGTTAAGAAACTGGAATAAGTTCATTAAATGGTTTATTATATTAAGGTCCAAATTTAATTGAACAGATACCAGACATTATTGATAGGTTTAGAAGCTATAATACTGTGATTTCTACAGATATTGAAAAGGCTTTCTTTCAGTTGGGAATTGCCCCTGAAAATAGATACATTTTTTGAGATTTTCTCTCACCTTATGGAAAATAAAATTGAGAAAGTAATATTGAAATACATATCTAAGAGTACAAAGACAACTAAAGTTTTGGGAATTTTATAGGATCTTGATAGAGATGTTTTAAAATGTAATGTTTGTGTGAAATATTTAAAATCTGTTTGTAATATCACAAAACAATTTACTTTAGCAGCTGCACAAAAGTTTTTTAACCCACTTGGTATTTTATGTTCTGTAATTCTGCACCTTTTTTTTAAAAAAGGAAAAAAAAAAAAAAAATACTGTTGCAGAATACATGGAAATTAAAATTATCATAAGATTCAACTATGCCAGATGATATTGTGAAACCCTTTTTATCGTAGTGGGGTAAAGTAAATATAGAAATTCTACATTACTTTGAAATTAACAATACTACTCAAGATGCATGTTTTTGTACATGCTTGCAAAGAAGCATATGCAACTTGTGTATTTCTTAATCAGTTGCTTCTCATAGTGCAAAAGTTTTACTTGTCAGAGCAAAATCAAGGGTGGCTCCTTTAAAGCAGGTGGCTATCCCCAGGTTAGAGCATATGGTATATTGCATAGATGCCGGATTAGTACAATCATACAAGAAGTACTTAATGTTACAGAAATGTAATTTTTTTAGAGTGATTCTATGGTAGCTTTGCATTGGATGAGGGTTAAAAGGGATTGGTAAGTTTTTGTATCGAATCGAATTAAAGAAATAAATCCTAGACCCTCTTTCCTAGAAGTTAGGGGCGATATGTACCTGGAATAATTAATCTGGCTGAAACCACTTTCCCGGGGATGCTCCCCTACACATTTAGTTAAGTCACATTGGTGGGAGGGTCCTTCGTGTTAGTCGAGTCACAAGACACCTGGCCTGTTACTGAATTCAGTAATTGTAAAACTTACAAAATCGTTTCAGAAAGGAAAAAGGTTTGATTGTGAAATCTAAATCAGACAGAAGAAATGGTGCTGCGGTACGTTAAGAAGTTTGCTAAATTTCATTCAATCTTAAGATTAGTAGCTTGGTTCCAAGATTTGTAAATAATGCAAGTAGTATCATTGAGAGAAAAGAGGGGAAATTTTCCTTGGAAAAGATAGAGAATACTGAGATCCAACTAATTCGAACTGTTCATGCTCAAAGTTTTCCAGGCAAAAAGTAAAAACCTATCCTGTGTGTATTTAAAGATGACAATAATATCATCCATGTAAAAATTAGGATTACTGAAAGTATTATATACTCCCCATTTCCTGTCACCAATCCTACTGCCTAACAATTGCATCTTTATGCAAATGCTTGTACAGTGCTTTCACAATAATTATAATGCTGGAACACAATTGCTTCTCAGCATAATTCATAGAAAGTATTGGACACTAGGTGAAAGGAGAACTGTCAAGAAAATACGGAATACTTGTGTAAATGCTGGCAATTTAAACGGAAATCTCCAGTGACTGATCTAGTATCACTACCTGCTGATCAAGCAGAAGAAGCAGTCATATTTGAAGAGGTAGGTGTAGATTTGGCTCACCTCTTGTGCATAAAACAGGGTAGTAAAGTTTGGATTGTCCTTTAGATTTTTGCCCTTTATCAAGCATACATCTTGAATTAGTTTCTGCACTCACTTCTAACACCGTCTTATTATCTTTTGGTCGTTTTGTGGCTAGAAAAGGAAGACCTTGAATAATACATTTAGAAGCATATAATAAATTGGTTGCGATTAAATGGAACAAAGTTGTGCAGAGAAAACAACATATATCGTGGAAATTTATATCTCCCACTTCTGCCCTGTGAGGTAGGTTTTGGAAAAGGATCGAGAGATCAGTGAAGGAGCTTCTTCAGAGATCCTTGGGTAGACACCATATTCAAATATGAAGAGCTGGTGACAATTGTATATGAGTGTGAAAAAGTTGTGAACTCATGTTCATTAAGATTTCTCCCTGAAGATGAGCAAAATCTCACTCCAATTATAGCAGCAATGTTTCTCTTTGACATATAAACTGCCGAGGTAAAAAATTTAAGTATGAAGGATGCTAATCACTAATGCAAGAGATTAAGATTTGAAGCCAAAGTAACAGAAGTGCTAGAAAATTGCTTTGGAAAGAGTATTTCGGTCTGTTAATTCTAAGACAGAAAGAATCCCCAGTCATTGAATATTTATCAAGGGGATATCGTCTTAATTAATGATTACATGAAAAGATGTCTTCAATAACCTTTAGCCTGTGAGATGTCTTCAATAGCATTTAGCCTGTGATTCTAGGTAAGGATGTGGACTAGTGAGAACTATTTAAGACTCACTCTTGTATGCTAATTCATCCAATTCAATATATTTCCGCTAGAAGAAGTGGAAATTATTTGAAATATTTACCACTTCAAAAAGTTCAATTGACTGAATTTGAAAAACCTCCAAATCCAGACTCTTAAAAGGTTAGTCTATTTCAAGTGACCAGATATAGTCATGCTTCAAAGACTGAGAAATTGATCTTTGTAACTCTTAGGTGATGTTTTTGAGTAGCTAGTCAGCTCCTCAAAAAAGAGAAGGATGTTGCGAATGGTACTTCACCCACCAACCAGGAGCAGCAGATGTTGATGTTCTATTTTGTCAAAAATAATTTTTATAACCATCATATTTGTAGTGTGTTATGTGCAAAAAAATGTTTTGTTATGTGTCATAAAATTTTCTTTAGTATATATTTAATTAACCTGTCAAAATTCAACATCAGGTAGATCTCAGCCCTATTATAGTATTTTGAGCTGTTCAATTACAGAGCATAACTCAGCAAGAATGTTTAAATCAGCTTAAAATTGGATAAAAAGTGGTATATATAAATTATATTACAGGTATAAAACTTACTACATTGATGTGTCTCATCAGATTTATCTAAGCAATCAGGATGGCCATCACACCTCCACACCGCTGGAATGCAGTCTTGATTATCACACTGAAATTGATCTGAGTGGCAGCCATATTCTATTGTGACGAAAAAAATATACATTAGACACATGCATTTTAGGATCAAAATCTACATTTTAAAAACTTAAATTTTTTTTCGTAAAGAACAAAACAAGTACTATTTTTTTTTAAATGCCTTTTTTTTTTAATTACTAATGAGTTAAATGTATTATATTAATACAAAAGAGCACTTTTTCTCACTTATACAAAAATATTATCAATTGCACCCTCTAAAAATAAAATTATACTATGTATATATATATATATAACTTTATTCAATGTGTGAAAATGATACTAGGATTCATTGTTGTAATGAGAACATCAGTTAAGAAAAACAATGTTTATTCCTTTTGATGAGAGAGAAGCAATTTTACATACAGATGATCAGCAATAGAGTATGAGAGTTAACAGTATATACATTTTGATGATATGAGTAGCCTGGTTCCTGCCATCAAGGCCATAATGAAAGAGAGACCATTTTAACCTTGTTTTGAATTTATATGGAAATATTTCTTTAGGTCATGTGGTAATTACATGGTACTCGATGAAGGGATTCCGAGTGATTTCTACTGGAGAAGAGCTTAGTAGGGATTATCCCTACAGATCTGCAATCATGCGAAAAGTTAATGCAGCAGATTTTGCAATTCAATAATAGCATAAATTAAGGGATAATTTGGAACTGTTTCAGAAAATAAGAATGAACTCTTTACTGTGAGTTGCAGAATGACGAAAACTAGAAAACTAAATTATATTTTAAGTTGAATCATTACAAATTTCCTCTTCTACTGGACACGGATATGTGTTGGGCCCTAACACATTACCTTACCTTTCAGGGGTAACTAGGTAAAGAATTAAGTTTTAGGTTGGAGTTATACCTAAAAAGAGTGATACCTAATGATTCTTTCACCTTTACAAAACACATAAACGATTTCAATAAAATGATCAAAATACCAAATATTAAATAAAATCTGTATTCTATGTGTGGCATTGTGCTTAAAACCCTAATATCAATTTCTTCAGTGGTAATTTTGTTTCTTGATAAATTCTTAAGCCTAAAAAAAAATACACAAATAATAATGATGAGTGAGTGTATTTGGTAAATCAAATAACATGATATCCATGCCCAAATACAAAATTTCAAACAAGATTAATTTAATAATCTTCTACACAACTCTGATAGTCTTTAAAACATTATTTATATATATTTTTTCCATGCATTTCAGAGTTGAGAAATGAACACAAACAAATAAAGTTTGAATTTTTTAAAATGCAATTTTTTAAATTTTACTTACAATTATTATCAATGAAATCTAAAAGAATTTACTAAAATGTTAGTATTACTTTCTTACTGTCCTAGCCTATGACAATTTCTCAAACAAATCTCTGTACAACATTGACTAAAGAAGTGTGGTTTATAATAGAAAACAATGCCACAATCAAAAGTCTAACTTTATGCACAATTGCCTCATTTTATTTATTTACCTATATATTATTTATCATTTATATTAAGTCATTTATTCCTTAAAAAACTATACATGAGAAAGAGCCTAAAGCAGACACTCATTTATTGTAATACTAAATATTCTTTAAAACTTAAATAGTATAATTCACAATTAAACATTTAAAAAATTTCATTTTTTCTTTCAATACAAAACAAAACAAATTGTTCACATTTATTTCAAAAACAAAATAATATTCATTTCAAAATAAAAATAGTATTCATTCAAAACAATATAATATTTATGTATCAATCATTATAAAAAACCATGTTTCATTCAAATTAAAAGTAAATAAAATCTAAAATATTATCACATCATTTTAAAATCTCCACTCCACATATCAAAATAAAATATTGTCATATTCATTTTTTAATATCATTCAAATCCTAAAAATTAAATCCTCTCAATTATATATCACACATTATCAAATTTCTTGTTTGTTCATTTTGTTTACATTATATATCAATAGTAAGGTTTCAATTTATATATTCAAAAAAAAAAAAAAAAAAAAGTTACATTAAAAAGATCCAGAAAAATTATTAATAATAAATTATCATTACATGCACAAATTGTATTTTATCATACACTTCGAAATAAAATGTTGATTTAATCATTTTTCATTTACAGCACAAAATTTAAAAATCCATTTAGAATTAAATTCAAAATTAGTTCCCTTATATATTATATAGTATTCATATTCTCTGAAACTAAAAACTTCCTTTTTAAAAAACACAAACTTTTAAAACAAAGTAATTCAAAAACTTTGAGATTATATACACAACACATGATGTTCTATTTTTCAAATTATTCTCTTTGAGTAGAGAACGAATCCTTTTAAATAAACAAATTCACATACTGCAATCTCTTTCATCAGAACTGACAGTTCCATTAATCCCATCATTGCAGTCATCATCTCGGTCACACCTCCAAGTCTCTGGAATGCACAGCTCTCCTCCTTCACAACGGAAAGAATTGGCAGGACATGAAGTTTCTGGCATCTCTATAATATTAACATTTCAATAATTTACTGATTTCATAACATTATCCATTACAACTTAATTCTAATTGGAATGTTTAAAGAAAATTTTGATACTTTTCATTTCGCTGGTGCAAGCGATAAAGTCACCAAAAATGACACAACTGATGCCAAACGGAATATGTGTGTACTATGTGCTGTCGCCAATAAAATCTGCTTGGCGAGGTTTGGGCTGGCAAAATGGAAAAGTACCAAAATTTTTATATATGAATATAAAGAAAGTTTATACATTTGTCACAAGTTTACATGATAATTGCAGGAATAAATTTTTCAAAGATGTTCCAATTAATTAGTATTTTTAATAATTATCATTTCATTACAATTCCAATAGTCTGATTTTGTTAAATTAATATTGTTTTTCATTTATAAAACAAATTATTGGGCCAAATGACCTCATTACTTTGAATAATTAACAGCTGACAAAAATAACAATAAAGCTGTTATCTTACTCTACATGCTTCCACTCCACATGAAAAAGGACTAAAAAAAAATTTTTTTTTTTTAGTTAACATTTAATGTATTCAAGTCTAAGTATAAAAAATATTATTTATTACTAAATGAGTATTATAAAATAAACCAATTAAGATATTTTTTTTAATATGATCATATCTTCAATAAATATTTCTTTGTACTATGTTAACATACATATATTGTTGCATTTGCATCCGCACTTAGTAGAACAATATATTAATTTAAACTTCCTTTAAATGCTTGATGCTCAGATTCTTTGAGCCGTAAAATATGATTTATGGTCTTTAGGCAAATAAAGTAACTCAAAAAAAGGATTATTCTCACTGAAAAAAAAATTGCAATAAACTTTAATCATAAATTCCAACTACAAATACAGCTCACCAATGTATTTACAAAAATTCCTTTTAACAAGTTGAGTAGTTTGCAGCTTCTTCTCGCGGACGCAACACTCAAACCTTTTGAGTTTGAAAATTCAAAACTAAATTAAGAATTAAAGATCAAGTCTCTTGACAGTTTTTATCTCTCGTCCCAATCTGGTTATCTTGCTCAGTACAGGTTGTTTATCGAATTTAGATTTCACAGAATCAGCAGTCTTACTTCTTAGATTTCTTCCAAGACATTGAGAAAGTTTCTTGTACCTTTTGATACTTGATGTCAAAGAAGTTCCGAAGAAACTGCATTTATCTCGCTTGAATTCAGATGTTGCACAGGACGTAATTTTTCACCACTAGTTGTTTTCACTTTCACTAGACATGTAATACCATCTTCACCAGAAAAAATCTCAGTTACTCTTCCTAAAGGCTAGTAGAGTCTTTTTTAAATTTTAACTTCAATAAGAACTATTTCTAACACCTTAATACCATCAGCCTTTCTAATTTTATTATATTTTGTCTCAGATGACCTAAATACTCCAGTCTGAAACGTTTACATAGATCATTATGAAGTTTCAATCTATACACATGTCTTTTTTGAAGACTAGTAGATTCTAAATTATCAAAATCAGGAACACCACATTCAATTAAGTCTCAAAAATATAGACAGTGTTAACCACTTCCCAGTTTTGCCCGAACGCTGCTCGGGTATTTAAAAATGGGCCTTCCCTGATTTGCCCGAACACCACTCGGGCAATGCATTTTTTGACACTAATCCACTGATTTGCCCGAGTTTTTTCTTCTTTTTAATTTGGAATGTTTCTAACAGGTGGCTCTAGTTGTCCAGTAAAAATAAGACCATAAAACAAGTTTGAACTGTTTTTAGGTCAGATTTTACTGCTTTTCTTAAGTGGGAAGAAAAGCAAATTTGATTTTCACTTGCTCAGTGAATCACATGTTGTAAATAATATATATTTTTTTAATTCGGAGGTAAAATAAAAGCAGAATGAGTGACAATGAACTCAATGAACGGCTTATAATAGAAGGTAACTCTGATATTGAATCAGACAATGAATCTGAAATTTCAGTAAATGATTCTGGTGGTTACGAAAAGTTTATTATCCGACTCCTCCAGTGATGAAGAAACGGAAATGTTAGATGACCTTACTCAAGTTCGGAACTTTTGTGAAATTGATACTAGTAATCCTCCTTTTGCACCACCACGTTTTCCTTTCACAACAAATCCAGCTGTTCATTTGAATAGTGATATAAGTGATGGAACCCTACAATTTCTTGATATTTTCTTTGATGATAATCTCCTTGAAATGATAGTTACTGAAACTAATCAATATGCAGACCGATTTATTCAAAACAGTAATCTACAAAGAAACATCAGAACCAGAAAGCGGGAACCAAAGAAGAAAAACGAAGTTCCAAATTTTTATCACTTTGAATATTTTACAAGGAAATGTGAAAAGGCCTGATTTTGAGCACTTTTGGAGTAAAAGACATTCAACATCAACCCCCCCCTTTTTTTTTCCTCAAAAATCATGTCTCTTTGACGCTTTCATCTTATTCATCAATATTTACATTTCTCGGATGACACCAAATTTGACTCTAACACATGAGGCTCTAAGTTGCATAAACTGTGTCCGATAGTTCAATTTCGGCAGTCTTTCCAGTTAGGCTATTGTTCCGAAAAAAAGCCAACTTTAAGTAAAAATGTAATTTTTTCGCAATAAATAAAAATTAGCATAATTTCTTAAAATCAGTGTCTAAAATTGTTTTTGCTGCTGTTTTGAGTTTATATAAGAAATTGTGTTTCAAAAATATGCTTATTTTATGACACAACATGACAAAAAAAAGAAACTGTTAAGTGGTTAATGGTTCAAGCTCATTGTCATCTGACACGTATGTGATGGGCCTAGAGTTGATAATACTTTCACATTCACACAATAAAGAATTTAACTCTTCATACTTTAAGCTTGCTTATCCCAATACTCTTTTAAGAATATCTTTTACGTGAGCGACAAGACATTCCCACCATCCTCCCCATCAAGGAGAAGAGGGAGGTATAAATTTCCAAATGATTCAATTTACAGCTCCATTGGTAACTATTTGATCCCGGTTAATCTTTTTTAGAAATGTTCGGTTCCTATAAAGTTTTTACTGTTATCTGTATAAATGATATCTGGATCAGTTTGGTTTTAATTCTCAAAACTTTATCAGCATCAATAGATATTGATAATGATTTTAAATGCTGAGTTTTCTCATTTTGGAAAAAAAAAACTTGAACTTTTTTCAAAATTATAATATCAGCTTCACTAAGTTCTTCAATATAAAATTCTCACAATTTCTAGTTAGGTTTTTTATAATTATTAAAAAATTTATATATATCCAAATATATATGTAGTAACTCTAATTATTCTCTGGTAAGAGAAGATATATGGTTACAGTTCTCATCGTTTTTCTTATTTAGGGATAATACTATAATCTTCCACTACTTTTCATTTATCATATCTTTGTCTGGTGATGGTTTATAATCTATTAATTTAAGACTTTTAAACTTGTCATTTAAACGTTCCACATAAAACCCAATCTTGCTCTCAGCAGCAGTTACTTCTGTATTTTTAATTTCTGCTTCAATATTTAAAAAAGTTTAGCAATAGATGTATCTTAAAGACAGAGATGAAGCTAACTTAGCTTTCAATAACTATAAAGTGAGGCTACATAGTGAATTAATTAGAACAAGAGTCAGCAACATCAAGGTGTTGCCAATCTAAGAAACAAAATCAAGTGTTGCCACTTAAATAATAATATAACATTCACCCTTTCTTTAAATTTCAGTTACGATCATTTCAGTCCTTGACATAGTTCTTTAAATAAGCAGGAGGTTGCCTTGGATGGACTGGACGCAATAATAGAGTGTCCACATTTTTCTCAGTCACCTTTCTGAAGTGATTTCCAAGTCTGAGTTTATAGGCTGCACATCTGCATCCACTAGAATATTTCCTTCTGTATTCCCTTTGTTGTCAGTGGGTTTGATAGTTTCTCCTCTTGGAGCTAAATATCTAATAAAAACAGTTGTTTCCTTTCATTCAGTAAGCTTTATATGAACACAGTCAGGGTTGGCTTCAATCAGTTCCACTTCTTGGACTAGAGAGTAATACTTGTTTGTGCACACATAGTTTTTCATGAGAATAGGACCAGGCTGTGTAAGCCAAGTGGGGATGGAGCAGCCGTTATGGGATCTCCGAAGGCAAGAAAACATTCGCTCGTGGGGAATAACATTTTATACACTGTATATAGTATATGGTAATTTTTTTTGTTAAATACTCCAACTATGCTTGACAAAAGATTCTATTTTATTATATTTTTCAACATGATCATCTGCGTTTTCCAAGATCAAGCTAATGCTTCGTGTGATATACTTTGGCAGTTGCTCAGTTTGTCGGAGGCTATTAAGGGTCTTACAAAAGCCATTCATGAAGAAATATGTCTTCTTTGTTCAGATTCTTCCTTCTCATAGTTTTAAAATATTCTGGTAAACATATTAAATATGCTGATAGCTGTTATATCAATCTTATGAAAAAAATAAGACTAGAATTCGTCATTTAGTATTTATGCGTACCTAAATTCTTACACATCATTAAGTTCAAGCTATCCATGTGTCCTTTTAGCAATGATTTTTTAGTCAAGTATAACTCAGGTTTTGAAGTGATGTTCTTTGATAAATTCAAATCAAAATGATGACTACTGCTTTGTTATGCTTAGGCACATATTAAACTATCATAGCCTCTTTAGAAAATACAATTTCAATGTATTTTTATTACATTAACAACTTGGTGTAGTTACTTAGGAATCCCAAATCAAAATGTAATATTTTTATACATTTCGTTTTTTTATGGGGGGGGGGGCTGATAACTTTAGAATTTACAATAAAATTACATTTAACTCCACTATAAAAATACTAAAAGCACAACATTTTTTTTAAAAATTAAATTTATGACAGAAACTTGCATTTGGGTCATTTTATGACTCCAGTGAATCATTTTTATAGGTTAATCATTTTTATTGTAACTTATTCATAATGTTTCACCTTCAATCTTTTATACCCATTTAAACTGGGAATATATACTGAAAAATCATTGAATCTTTAAATAACCTTAATGTGTGTGAAAGCCCATTGTCTGTATGTTCATGAACTAATTCTAATAGTATGCATTTTTTGCTGGTATTTTTTTGCTTCAAAGTTAACTTCTTTTTCAGGTAATAGTACTAATTCTACCAACTGTGCAGAGAGTGAATTCAAATGTGATAATGAGAATTGTGTATCACAAGATGTGTTATGTGATGGAGAAAATAACTGCGGAGATTACTCTGATGAAAATAAATGCAGTATGTTTAATTTTCTTTATGTATGTAGTTTCATAACTGTAATATTTTATTGTAAAATGTATGCATTATTTTAAAATTGTTCAACTTTTTTTAAAATTCAAGTTACTTTTTTGTTTTTGAAATATATATTACCCTGCAATCCATATTAGTATTTGACAGATTTTATGAATTTTATAAACATGACAATTGGAAGTAAAATATGTTTGAGCTTTATTCTGTGGAATCATATTATAAAAGATGCTAGTATATTTAATTTATTAAATGTACTTGAAAATATTTATTATTGCTAATGTATAATATTTAATTAAATAAATTTGTTTAAATTTTTATTTTTAGAAATATATATAATTAATTATTAAGCTAATAATTTTTGCTTTGTCATTATGTATTTAATGAAAACATTCTAACTGAATAATATTTTGTCTTTTGTGACATGCATTTTTCTGTTAAAAACTATTTCATGAATGATTTTAAAATTGTTCTTGGCCTTTTTTTTTTTTATTTTTATTTATATATACTAACCAAATCACTCTTGATTATTATAATTTGGTAAAATTTAAAATTATACATTTAATAAAGTATATTTTATTTTAATATGTTTAAACACACATTTTAACCTATGCATAATCTAATTAAATTATGAAAAATAAATATATTTAATTTCATGCTGTTTAAAATTTGAAAAATATGAAATGAATTAAACATTAAAAAAAAATTAGAATGAAAGTAAATACAATTTTATAAGTTGTTTATAAATAACATTTAAGTATGTTAAACATTTTTTTATTTCTCAAGAAACTAGCAAACATTTATCTTGGTTATACTAATATTAATATATTTAATTAATTTCCTGTTAAGAAATGTAAATTATTAATGTGAACATGATATTTATAGTTTTGAGAGAAAAAATTCTTAATATGAAAGTTACTTTTAATATGAAATCTGAATATTATTTTATTATGTTTTGTTATATAAATCATCTCTGACCATTTACTTACTAATTCTTAAAGTTAACTAATTATTTTTAGATATAAATGAATGCGAATCAGAATATACATGTGCACAAAACTGTGTAGATCTACCAATCGGATATGAATGCAGTTGCCATGAGGGGTACCGACCGGTTAATGATGGTCGAATATGTGAAGGTTTGTGGGATTTTTTTAAAGACCAAAGCTTGGATCTTAAATATAATTGTATTTTTTTCCAAGTTTATTTAAACTTTTTAAAGAATATGTTTCATTTGATAGTGTATATAGTTTAAATGTAACAAATGAAACATAAGACAGGTATTTTTGTACTTAAAAATAATTTTTTAAATTCAGTATTATTTATAAAAAAAGATGTGAGGACTATTGCTTTTATTGAAGAAAGAAATATTTTTAGATGTTGATGAGTGTGCAGAAGAACATCCTTGCAGCCAACATTGTCGCAACACTCAAGGTTCTTACAAATGTTTCTGTGAAGTAGGATACCTTTCATTAGATCGTGGGACCACTTGCAAAGCAAATAGTTGTGAGTTGTATTCTTACTTTCATAAATCTTGTTTTTCCCTCCAAATGCTATTATGTTCGTAATTTTCACTCATCAATTAAAGGTTGTGAAACAATCAAATTTTTAAACTGTATTGGGGGTTATTTTAAATGCTGATTCCTTTTAAAAAGCATTTTGCACTGATTTTTTTTCTTACCAGTTAGATACATTTGCAAATGAATGTAAAAAAAATTAATAGTGTTGCTATTAGTTATATTACAAAAAATTTTAAATTTCGATTTTTCAATAGTTTCCTCAAATTGATCAAATTTTTGCAAAAGTTTGTATTATAAATTAATAAAGTTAGGAAATCAGAAAGAATATTTTTTAATAATTAGTGAAAATTCATTATTATTTTTACTTCATAAGATTGAAATTGTATAAATATAATAACATAAAATGTTTTTCTAATTATAAATTCTTTGAAAAGATTTACAGTTTATTAAGGAAGAATCAATATATCTTAAAATTGAGTGCAAATTGAATTTTTAATGAGTATAATATGTGCAAATTCAAAATGGCAAACATTAAGCATTATATATATGATTTTTTTTTAGGACAGATCCATTGTTCCCCCCCCCCCCAAAAAAAAAATAATAATAATAATCTTTTAAATTTCATTTGTATTTCAGATATTCATGAATTTTTTTCAGTAAATGAATAAGTGTAATTACTTTTTTTTCTCTTTCCAGCTGTGAAACCAATGTTGATTTTCTCAAATCGTTACTATATCCGCCAGATCGATTTGCATGGCCATGACACAGAACTGTTAGCTCGTAACCTGACTAACTCTGTTGCCTTGGATTTTGATTGGTTAGAGAACTGTCTATATTGGTCAGATGTTACAGCCTTAGGCAGTAGCATCAAGAGAATGTGCTTAAGTACACCTGGACATCAGGTAAACTTTTTGGCTATTTGGATAATGCATTAATTTTAGGCCAGGTTATTATTCAATTTTGTCTCTCTTCTTTTTTGCAATTTTAAAAAAACTCTATTTTTAATTTTAAAAAATAAGCATCAAATGCATTGATATGTGAAATATATTTTAAAAAATTAAGTGTGCATAGAGATCCAAAGAAAACTCATTAAAGTATTTAATTATATTTTTTGAAATTTTCTCATTTTATAACTTATAGAAGTAGCTTATATTTTAGATAAATTGTTTTTATTTAGTGATGTCAGTGTATCTATTGGTGCAATAGGGAACTTGGAACTTTTACATGATTCATTCTTTTTTTGAATAATTATTATGTGTTAGATATGATTTGTTTGCTAGGTCTCCATGGCTGTTAACATTGAATACTGAGATTGATTACCATTAAAATAAACTGGGCTAAGCCAAGGAATATGTATAGATTAAGAATTAATAAGTTTTCCTACAAAAATATTTTTATCAATTGAAGTGAATTTGAAGTGTTAAATAGGGGCCCAAAATATCATCTTAAGTACATTTAAAAATAAATAGATTCTGATTGGATATTAATTTAAGGATAAAGAGATTCTTAATTAATCTGTTATGCAACCTGGATTTGAATTAAAGATTTTTTTTCCGAACAAATTTTTTCTATTTATTATTGCATATATTTTTAAAAACTTTTAATTTATGTTATCATTTTACAAACTACATGTTATTCAATATACTTAAGAATTTACATATAATTTTCACAGTTGTTGCATGCTGGATCTGTACAAAGTCCTGATGGACTGGCAGTAGACTGGATTGGACGTAATCTCTATTGGTGTGACAAAGGCAAAGACACAATTGAGGTTTCCACTCTGGATGGAAGATTTAGAAAAGTCCTTATCCGTAAAGGATTGCAAGAACCCAGGGCTATTGTCCTGGACCCTTTCAGAGGGTAAGCTTATTGATCTAAAAATTTGAAGATTAGTTATGTTTTGAGAATTATTGGGTACGTGTAATGATTTAAATGGTAAGAAGTAGTGTGAACTATTTTTTAAGCTGAGAATAATTTCCAAGATGGGTTAGATTTTATAATTTTATTATATCAGATTTGAAAATAAATATTTAAATATCATTTTTAGCATTAATGTAATTTCTAAACCATTTCAAATTTTCTAAGTAAAGAAATTTGAAGTTTTTAAATGTTGTAGTTAAATACATTCCTTAAAAATTACTTTTATATTAGAGTCAAAAAAATTGTAGAGTTAGTATTTGGCTACCTGGTGATAGTTTTTTAGGATTGTAGTTTCAGCTTTTACAGAATTATTATTACAAATTTATTAATTTTGAAAATATCGCTCTTTGAATTGCTGAAAAGGTTTTTCACCCATATATATATATATATATATACTTATCATCCTTTTTGTAATCTTGCTGTCATAGAGTTTAACTTAATTTTTTAAAAAAGGTTTTTTCTTAAGATAAAAATTTTTTAAAGATTTTCAACATTTCTAAAAATGGAATTTTAGTTTTAAAGAAAACTGTGTTTTTTTTTTTTTTTTTTTTTAAATTTTTAACACATAGACAGGATGGACATTACTTTGTGTCTGATCAAGAGTAATCTCATTTCCCATTCATAATAGATGACACAAAATGCGAATAAATTAATTATCTGTTTATATTGTGTTGTTTATTTTTTCAATACTTGAGTGGTCTGTAAAGTTATAATAATAAGAATTACAAGGATTATCAACAAAAATATCATTTAAAAAAAAAGTTTTGAAAAATATATGATTGTTTTCTTTTTCTTTTGGATTATATATTTGTTTCTTTAATTTTTTGTAATTCAAATATTGTTATGGCTGTTAGTGACTTAAATTGTTCAGAGTGCTTTCTGATTTTGTTATTCTGAATTTTTTTTTATTACAGGTACATGTACTGGACTGATTGGGGTGACAAGCCATATATTGGGAAAGCTGGCATGGATGGCACCCAATTCACCAAACTTATAAATGAGTCTCTAGGTTGGCCAAATGCTCTCACTGTTGACTATGTGACTAGGGAAATATTCTGGGCTGATGCCAAGGAGGATTACATTGCTGTGGCTGATTTGGATGGTTTGAACAGAAGAACTGTAATTAAAAAAGGTAAAATCATTTGACTTTCTTCATCAGTTTTGGTTAGATTCTAGTAGGATAGTCATTTTGATAAGTAATTTAAAATATGAAAAAAAAATAGAAAAGCAGAAAATTTTAATTATTTTCATTTTGAACATTTAGAATAATTTTTAATGTCCTTTTATCAATTTATTCCAGACATTTTCTCATTTTCAACACAATTAATCCTTACATGCAATTAAGAACAAATTCCAAAATATATTTGTTTTTTTCTAGCACAATAAGTTCTTGCATATGTACTATTTTTATATTGATAAAAAGTATATTTTAATAAGATTTTTGAAAAAAATTAATTTGATCTGGTTTAGTTTTAATATTATCAAATTTATTTTATTCAATATTATCAGATTTATTTTTTAAAATTGTTTTGTGAATTTAGTATTTGTTTTCACATTACAGTTTTGATTACCAATACAATATTGATTAAATTTTATATTATTTATTTAGTTCAGCTCATCATATTAAAAAGATTTATAATTTTTCAAGTATGGTTCTTTATAGCTTTTAAATGAAATTTTGGTTTGATAGGTCAGTTTGATGCTGTTCATCACATATTCGCCCTGACTGTGTTTGAAGACCAGTTATATTGGACTGATTGGGTGACGAAGAGCATTGAGAGATGCCATAAATATCATTGCGTGAATTATTCCACCATTGCCACAACAACTCATCGTCCTATGGATATTCAAGTCTTCCATCCATTCAGACAAACGCCTTGTATGTAACATTTTTTATATGACTGAAATTTGAGTTTCTCTGCTCAAATTTTACTTCTTGCATTAATTTTCAAAATTTCCTGTTGTATTTTGGTACATGGAAACTAATCTTGCTGTTCTCATTTGAAAATTTTTTGAATAGTTGCTGAAAGCAAAACAATCTGTTTGTGTTAAAACGGGGAAAATGTATTGAGTTATATTTTTATGTAATTTTAATTTAACCTTTTTTTCTGTTAATCTCTGATCAGTATGAATTCCAAATGCAAAAATGAGATAGCACTTACAGCAAAGCTATAGAAAAAACAATTAGAGTTATAAATATGTTTCTCCAAAATACACAAATCAGTATATTTAAAATTTCAAAATCATGGCTTAATTTTTAATTAAAAAAAACAGACAAATTATTAAAGATTGCATCAAAGTGATGCTTGCAATTATTTTAATGAAGTTCAGAACTTGAGGGATTTTTATATTGTTTAGAGAGATTATTTAAGAAAGAAAATTTTCTTATCATTCTTTGATTAAAATTTCTTTGTCATGTTGACTAATTCCCTACAAAAAAACATCTAAGTTACCTATTCAATGCCTTTAAAGTTTCTACTGTTTTAGGTTTAATTATATATTTTTTAATTAATTTTCTATTTATAATGTAATTTGCTCCTCAGTTCATAAAAGCATTTTATAGTTATATTCTCCATTGAAAATAATTGATATATAAAGGATGTAATTTGATATTTGATGCACTATTGCAGTGAAGACTTTAAATCCTTGTGCCAGTGCTGGATGCACTACCTTGTGTCTCTTGAAGCCTGGTGGAGGAGCTCTGTGTGCCTGCCCAGAAAATTATGTTTTAGAAGATGACAATGTGTCTTGCCGCAACAATTGTACAAGGTCTGTAATAACTGTCAAGGTTTTTGAAGAGTTATTAGAAATGTATATCATTCAACTTTTTTTCTTTTTTTTTTTAAATAAAATATTCTTTCGGATTATGTGCTTGCACTATCACATTTTAAATGAAAATATTACTTGTTGCTTCATGCATAATAGATGTCTAATTGAGGATTAAGTACAAGGTCAGTAGTATTTTAAAATTAATCATTAATTGCTAAAATATTTTTTTTAAAGTAAATACCTCATCTCTAGTTTCCTTCTTTTGCGGTCAGCAGTCTATCAAATATTTTCACATGTTCATTATTGAGAAGCAAGAGGCTTAAGAAGTATTCTTTAATTCTTAATTTCTGGTTAATTATATCACTTTTCCCCCCCGCAAATTATGAAAATGTTTATTCAAATTATAAAGTAGTTCATTATTGCAGAAATAAAAGATACAATTTTTGAATTTTTAAAAACTTTTTTAGCTCTCAGTTTGTATGCACAGCCACTTACAAATGTATTCCCAGCTGGTGGTATTGTGACACCCAAGATGATTGTGGAGATCGTTCAGATGAACCAGAAGATTGTCCTCCTTTCCACTGCAGTCCAGGACAGTTTCAGTGTGCTAATTCCAACTGTATACAGCCCAATCAGATATGTGACAGAGTTAGTCAATGCAGAGACATGTCAGATGAGAAAGATTGTGGTCAGTCTCAAATTATTTTTAAAAATAATTTGTTGAAAATCATCATAAAAATGTGAAGTACTATAACCAATTTGGCCAGTTTCTTATTGAATATATGAGGAATTTGTTCGATGTGTAATACTTACATTTAAAAAAATTGTTATGTCATAAATTCAACTTAATTGAAATATTTGCATCATCTGATGGCTTTTAATTATCAATTTAATTATTTTGTGAATAATATCAAAAAGTTCATTTTTGTGATGTTTAGAAAGTTTTTCATTGCAAAAATGTTAGTTTTAATAATCACTGAAATTTCAAGACAATTAGTGATTACAGGGATTTAAACCCTATCATTGTTTAACGCCTACAGAATGGCTATTGCATTGGTGATATGGCAAAAATTTGCCCTTGAAAAATCGCAGTTGCATTGGCGATATGGAAGAAATATCTTTCATATGGGCAACTATATCAAATTTGATACAGCAGCATGAAACAAAACTAAAATATGTTTTTAAATCCAATAGATGGCACACTATATCCCCTAAATTATTCTTAAGACATTTTTCTTTGACCTTGGCTGTTTGTAGTTGATTCCAAGCAGTTAAAGATGAAAATAGACTAATGTAAACATCTCAGCTGCTCTTTAAATTTACTATCAAGTACTTTTCAAGATGGTTGCTTTTGATTCAGCCATCTGTTTCTCTTTAGATTCCATGATTCCATTTTATTCCCCTTTTTTGTTTCAGTTTTTATTTGTATAGTTCTGTTAAACATTGTAAAGAAAAAAAATATCTATCTGAAGTAGAATGTATGGAAAAATGCTATTAGAAATTAATAGCATGTCTTATTAATAGCACACTATTAGAAATTAATGGTGTGTTAAGTAAATCTTCTAGTGTGTATAGGTGTATAAATATGTGTAAATAAACATATTTTTATGTTTTAAATATTAATTAACTTTTATTTGCTATTTTATATTAATAAAATCAAAGTGAAAATTTTGAAACAATGAAACTCTGTCATCAAAGGATAAGCATACTATCCATTTAAATTTTAAAAAATTAAATTATTTGCATGTAAAATGGAATTTTGCTGATTTTCTTTTGTGAAATTGGGCTTAATGAGAGAAAATGTTTTGCCCTTTTTGCATAATGCAGTAGAACTAAGTGCCATCATTTTGGATGCATGCGAGAGAAATAAGCTTCATTATGCAGGCAATAGGAACAGGTTTTTATTCATTCATCTTTTCTGATGAGGCGATTGTATCATTTGTTCTTTCTGGGGGCTCTCTCCTGTTTATGTATCTCCCTAATAATATCAAATTTATCCTAAGTAAGTGAACTAATTACTTCATTAATCTGTGGTCACTGGTAATGAAAGCTCAGCCTATGAGCTTTGCAACACTTAAATTGCTTTCGAAATTATTCAAATGTCAGACAGAAAAAATGAAAGAATGAGCTGTAGAATTAATTAATTATTGAATTTCATGTAGTATTTGCCATATTCATATTTTAATGTACCAGTGATGATAGGTTTAAATGGAAAAGTATGTTATTATTTCCATAAATTGCTATGAAACCCATTTCCTTTGATACTTGGAAACTTAAATTTCACATGAAGTACTTTGATTTTTTTTTCTCTTGGTTTGATATTGTAATTCATTGTTGCCTTTTTTTTAATTTATTTATTTAGTAAAAAATATGCTATCCAATTTCTTTCATATTTGTTGACAAGTTGTGATATAAAAACAATATTCTTTTCTAATAATATTTAAGTACTAAGACATTTTAATTGTCTTGATACGACTCTAAAAATTGATTTTTTTAAGGTACACTTCGGTTCAAAAGTTGCATAAATATATTTCTATTCACTTACAAAAAAAATCTCGAATAATCTTTTTTTTCATTTAATGAATGTTGAATATGGCTGGATTTGAAATTGCATTTTGTCATATTTCCCCGAAATTAAGGTCTTCTTGTTATCGAATAAAATACCACATACAGTTATAACATTCAAATCCATCTCTAGTTATTATCAAAATAGTAATTGACAAAAAAGTTGTGTATAGGAACAACTTGTACAGTTTCATTACTTCTCAATAATTCTCTCAAATAAATTAAATTGTATATCAAGCATAATGTAAATTCCATATAAATTTTATGTGTATAATTTTGAAAGTACATTAATGAGAAATGTGTAATTTGTAGAGTTTTTTATACTTCAAATTGGTTTTCTTTTTTAATTCCTCTTTATATATATATATAAAGAATAATGTTTTATGTTTCAATTTGCATTTAGATAAACACACCTGTCTTTTGAGTCAATTCAAATGTCCAAGGAATGGGACCACTCAAGCATATTGTATCAGCCTTGCCAGTCATTGTGATGGAACTGTAGATTGTATTGGAGGCGAAGATGAAATTGATTGCAGTAAGTAAACTTTTTGAGGTATTAAATTTTTAGGGTATAAAAGATATTTATTGTTGCTTTATTTATTTGTATCTCACTATTCATTTATAAACATTGACTCCTCTCCACCCCATTTCATAACTACATGTCGCAACTTTTGATCTTTTTGACATGTATCTATTGCATCTACATAATTATTGGTCCTTACTTTCATTATGGGTATTTGAAAAAATGGAAAACCAAATGTATAAGAATGTATGCTGGTTTAAAAGTATTAAAACTGTGAGAAATTTTACTATCTGTAAAGCATTACATGGAGGCAAGTGAGAATAGTTGTATGCTTTGTTTAAACATCTAAAAACAATTTTTATTTAATTAGCTAAAATATTTAAATGGTTAAAAAATGAACTGAAGTACAATGATATAATATTTATTTTCAAATGACTATCACAACTTTTTTTGATATCTTTGAAATAATGTAATTAGTTGTTGTGCATATTTGTTATTTCCCCCTTATGCATGGTGTAACTTTTTTTTTTTAATTACATTCACATTTTGATCAAGTAGATATTTCCAGTGAGGATTATGCTGTATTTTCCATTTTTGAATTGATGTCATGTATTTTTAGAAATTACCTTAGTGTTTATACCAGTTGTTTTAAAGGATGTATGTTTGAAAAATTACTATTATTGTGTATGCTTATGCTTCATTTTCAGCTCCCAGAACTTGCATGCCTAACCAGTTCCACTGCGGAAATTCCAAGTGTATTCCAGCTGTTTGGCAGTGTGATGGGGATGATGACTGTGGGGACAATTCAGATGAACCAGAGAGTTGTTGTAAGCTCTATTTCTTGTGCAAAAATTATTTATGACGCTTGATGATAAATTGCATTACTATCACTTGTGTGTAATCATTATTCTTGTCAGGAATTGTGCAACCATTATTTTTGTAAAGAATTGCTGCAGTTATGTCTAAGTTCTCCTTTTAAACATTAATTGTTTCATTTCAAATACTACTGTGCTCTTGCAATACCTTTGTTGCAGTTTGATATACCTTCTAGCTTATGGATATTTCAGTATATTGATATAGTTTCAGAATTAAAAATTAATCCATAATAGCTAGAAAGATTTTATAGGTATGGTTTCTAAATATTCATGTGTCTTAAAGCTTTTCCTTAATGACTGGGCTCTTATCCTTCCTTATATCAAATTTTACTGAGCTTTTTAATGATTTCTTAGCTCATAAAACTTCTTACAATATTGTTATTGCCAATAACTTTTGTTTTTCCATTTCATCAAAGTTGACTATGGTAAAAGGTTTTGAAAAACCTGTTAATTGGTTTGCTATTACAATTACATTAATGATTTTTTAATTAAATATTTAAAGTATAATGAGTAAATGTAGGTATATTTTTTTAAATATATTTCTTTATTTTTCTGAAATCTGTAATGCACTTTCAGTGCACTCAAAAAATACTTTACCTAATGTGTTTGTTGAATATTTACATATGATATATTTTGTTCCATCAGGAATGTAAAGGCTCTCATTTGTAATTGAATAATTTCACAAAGCAAAAAAAAATTTTACTTGCAAGTAAAATAAATAAAGATCTAACATTATTTAAAATGTTTATTTTGGGCATAAATATGATTTTAAACAAATTTCTTGTTATATAAACTAATCATTGCTGAAGAAAACTCATAAGCAATATAATGCACAAAAATTGACTTATCCAAAATCTTTTTCCAGCTGAGAGACATTGTCCTGCCACTTATTTTCGCTGCAACTCTGGACGCTGTATCCCTCTGTCATGGAAGTGTGATGGAGATAATGATTGCAATGACAAAGAAGATGAGCCAGATTCATGTGATGACACAACAACTTGTCACCCATCCTATTTCAAATGCAACAATAACAGATGTATTCCAGAGCGATGGCGCTGTGACTATGATGATGACTGCGGAGACTTATCTGATGAAGAGAATTGTGGTGTGTTGTTTGTTATTTTTCAATTTAATTTTAAAGTGGTTTCCTACTCATATTTATAAGAAATTCTAATTATGAAAGTTTTACAACAATATTTATTTATTCCTGGTATCTTAAGGATTATCCTTCATTTTTGGATGATCATAGTGTATCTTCTGAGAAATTTATTTTTAGGTATCAAATTTTTTTGGAGTCTTGAACTTGAAAATAAATTTTTACAGAGTTGTGAACTTGCAAAAATAATTTTAAAAAGTCTGAATTTTTATTTAAAGAAATATTTCCATTAATAAAGGAGCTATATTAAAATCTTCACAGTTAAAGCAAATTTTATTTTATTTTACAGTTTTGCGAAATTGTTCTGAAAGTGAATTTCGTTGTGACAATGGTAAGTGCATTAGTTCATCTTGGCGTTGCAATGGAGAGTCTAATTGTGATGATGAAAGTGATGAGGCTAATTGCAGTAAGTATTCTTTTTACATCTGCATCTCCCAATTGAATATAAATTAAAGTTACACTGATTTGTTTACATCTAAGCTATAATTTATCTCTGTTGTTATCACCTTTATTGATCTCTAAATTAATTTCAGTGGAATATTCATTTGTACAATTATTTTATAGAGTTTTATTGCAAAGATTCAGCCATTTCAATCATTAATTTTTTTTGTAAAAATTAAAAAATGGAGATAAAAATGTTATCAGGATTTTTTAACTTTGTTTTTAATATTATATTACTATTTCAGATTTTAAGCGCAGATTATTATTATTCTAGCTTTAAAAAAAAAATCTGGATTTTTATACATATTGAATATGATTTTTTTCTCATATTTTAATATTTGCATTCTCAATTTATTTAAATTAGCTTAAAGTTTTCCAATTATGGGTTTCGTACTTAAAACTAATTAATTGGCCAATTAAATTTTAATATAAAAAACATTGAAAGCTTCTGTTTTATATATAATTCAAACATGTTTTATAATTGCTGATTTAAAAAAAGGTTTTAAAGAACCCTTTTGCAAGCTTTGATTTTTTTAAATAGCATCTGACAAAATGACTATGTTTTATATTAATTGATTATTATGATAATAAAATGTTTTATTTTATTTTATTTGTTTTGTATTTTTTAGCCATTACTTGTAAATCAAATGAGTTCCTATGCAAATCTACTAACTTTTGTATTATGAGAGATTGGCATTGTGACGGTGATACTGATTGTGCTGATGGATCAGACGAAGAAGGATGTGGTAATGTTTTCCATATAAAGTAAAATCCATGTAAAAAAAATTTCATTATCTGAGAAAAGCTGTTTAAAATAGTTCACTGCTATTAATAGTATATAGGTATTATTAATATTTTATAATTAACGTTTCTTTGTTTTAAGTGGATTAATTTTGATTGTTTTATTAGGATCTGTATTAGCCAAAACATGTCAGAGAAATCAAGTAACCTGTGCAAACGGTTCAGATTGCATTCCGCCTATGTGGCTGTGTGATGGAGAAAAAGATTGTAGTGATGGCTTTGATGAAGATTATACTCTGTGTAGTGAGTTTCTCTGTTTAGTTTTAATTCAGATCTATTAAAACTTTTTTGTACATTAACTTTTCACTGAGTTAAACAATTATTCTTTGTAGGTAACTAAACTTTCTCATTTTACTTCTGCGTATTTAGATTTATATGATTTTTTAATGTGTTCTTATCTAATTATTTGCAAAGGTAAACATGGTTGTCACCCTGGAAGATTCCGATGTGGAAATCATGTTTGCATTCCACAAGACAAAGTGTGTGATGGTAAAGACGATTGCAGTGACAAATCAGATGAGCAGCTGTCTCTTTGTAAGGAAATAATGATTTTCTTCTCAATAAAATCATTAATATTTTAACACAGAATTAGAATTTGAATGTCTCTCTGACTTTTTTTTTATTTACAAGATCCCTAAATTTTTTCATCTCCTTCAGTGTGCTGAACTTGCATAGTTTTTTGCAGATTTTATTATTATTAGAGTAAACTATTAATGTACATGTGAAGAAAAAACATCAAACTTACATAATGGAATAATTTCACGATATTTGAATTGAACAATTATGATAGAATAATAAATTGATTTTTATAATCTATACATTTAAGAATTTTCTTTAATAAATGGGCTTTCTTTGAAATACCAGTTCATGAATAATTTCTCTGGAATTATGGGCTTAAATTTTATAACTTTTTTAAGTGCATTGAAATATATATGCTATTTACTTAAGGAAAAACTTAGTTTTTTAATGTTTCATGCAATCTCAAAAATTTCTGATCAATTACTTTCCCAATTTGTTAAACTTAAAATTAAAATAATAAGGATTTTTAAAATGTTTTTGATCAAAGAATAAACTTTGTCTTTTTTTTCAGGCCAACATGAGAATCGCTGCAAGGCACATGAATTCCGGTGTGATAGCGGTCACTGCATCAATTCAACATTCCGATGTGATCATTTTGAAGACTGCAATGACAATTCTGATGAAGTAGACTGTGGTCAGTATATCAGTGAAAAATTTTTTGAAAGTGTAATTTAATTCCTAATCTGGTTTTCAAAAGATTTCAGAATTGTCTTATGATTCCATGGATTAATAATTTATTTTAAAAAAATCATAACGCTTATGAGTTTTTATTGCTGTTGCATTTATCGACACCTTATTCCTACAATCAATTCATTTAAACCGTAATAAACTTTTATGTTTTTTGCTTCTAACCAATTAAGTGTATTTTCAGACTATGGACCTTGTAGCTTTGGAGCATGTTCACAGCTCTGTATTGCTAAAAAGAAGGACACCTATTCTTGCAGCTGTGTTTCTGGATATCATCCTGTACCAGGAGAAAAAGGATCTTGTCATGCAGAAGGTAAAACCTTGTACTCAATGGACAACAACTAAATCGTCAAATGCAAATAAGGTTGTATAATATCAATCACAATAGTAACATAAAAGAAAATATCACGAAATTTTGTAAACTTACATTTTGAAATTATATTATTAATTTATTCTTATGAATTCAAAATCACTTAATTTTGAATGTCACAATTTTCTTAAAATTTGATTAAAAGGAGGATGATATGTGGAAAATTAAATTTTTAAAAATATTTAATATGTTTCGTTCTGTGAAACAGTTTACAAATTGATACATATTAGCATATTAAGTAAAAATATTAATGTGAATATAATTATAAAAAGTAAATATGTAACAAAATAACATACTAATTTTCATGTGCATTTATAAAAAGTAAAAACCAACTTGATTTTTTTTAGGAATCTACTTTCATGAATGAATTTTTTGAAAAATAACATTAAGAGATTGTTGAAAATTTTTTCATTTAATAATACTTTGCTTTTGTAAGAAAAGTAAAAAAATTGGTTATTGATTCTTTTTGTCATAGTATTTTTCTCACATTTTATTTTAGGTGAAGAAGCAGTGATTTACTTAGCGAGTGAGAATGAACTTCGTCAAATAAATCCTTACAAACCAATGGCACAAGACCTGAATGATGTCTTAAACCCTGAGATCAATGAGAATCGTATCGACTCCATTGACATTCTTTACAAAGATACAGAAGTAATTGTGTTTTGGGTGAATGTTCACCAGAAAGCTATTTATCGGTACCGTTACAGCCGTGCAAAAGGAAATAGCACCAATCACAGGGTGAAGAGAGAAGAAAATCCTGTTATGGTTGTAAGTATTTGTCTTCTCTTTTCTTGTATTTTTAATATAAGAAATAATTGTTTTGTCAAAAGAAAAATTGCAAAATTGTTTACTCTGTAATTTGAATCATAATAAAATTCGTACACAATTAAATTATTTTTTAATATCTGTTGTGACTGATGTCTGCTTTTATTTTCATCTTTTGAAATTCCTTTGTATGATACTCATCTATTTGTTTAATTATATCTAAGGAACAACTCTATATTGTTTTTGAGTTTGGTAATAATTAAATGTATCTGAAAAAATTATCATGAAATAATTCTTGTTTAAAGAAAAAATTTATGAGATTCTTAAAATTCACTTCTAAGGTACTAAAATAATCTCTATTGTTTAAAAAATGATAAAGTGTTCCTTTCTATTTCTGAAAACCTTTTTAAAGGTATTTTATTGTAATTAAGTAAGTACAATAACCTTTACCAAAGAGATATTGTTAAAAATCCTTTAGGATTAGCATTATGTTTTAAAATTTTAAATAGCAAATAGTTGGAAAAAAATGCATCATACTTAGTTAACAAAAAACTGCTAACACTAATATTTATTCCTCAATGTATGAGAATTAATAATTGAATTTAATGGAAAAATTCAGTGAACATTTATCAGTTTAGTGATATATATATATATAAATATACATATATGCATATTTTAGTTTTAACTATGGAATTTTTTATAGGTTCATCATTTGTTGGAACCTAAAAGCATTGCTGTAGATTGGGTCAATAATCATATCTACTGGGTGGATGCTGGAACTGATACCATATCTCTTGCTACTCTGGATGGAACACTGAAGCAGACCATCATCTCTACCAGCCTAGATGAGCCAAATGACATTGCAGTGGATCCAGAAGCTGGGTGAGCAGCATTTTCTTCTTGTCTATAAAAAAGCTCACAATAACATATTGACAGAAATATAAGCTGATATTTTCATATTTTAATTCTAATTCCACTGAAGACTTTTGTGAGAGAAATAATGACTTCTGTATTTTAAATCTCATGCACATTTTATGTAGAAGTACTAACTGAGGTTAGAATATAGAAGTATAGGTTAGAATTGAAAAGCTCATCCTCCATGAGTGAATATTTTGTTTCTAATTTTTTTAATTGCTTTCTTTTTTCTTATGTGCATGTGTGTGTGTTTTTTTTTTCTGTATGGTTTTATTCTGTAGTGTATTTGTAAAGTGACAAATTTTAATTTAGTTATGGTATGTGTTTTAGAATGTATTATATTCATATTGAAAAATTTCTCTGTGGTATTTATTATTTTCTTTATGTATTTCTTATTTAATTTTTTTTCATCAGTTACATTTATTGGACTGACTGTGGAACTTATCCCAAAATTGAAAAGGCACAATTGGACGGCAGTGAGCGGCAGATCATAGTAAGTAAAAACATCATCTGGCCCACAAGTATCACTGTGGATTATCCTGCAAAACGTATCTACTGGGCAGATCCCAAGGCTCTGAGGGTTGAGTCTGCAAATCTGGATGGAAGGCATAGACATTTAGTGAAGTCTTTCACATCAGGTAGTGTATCTCTTTGAATCCTCTTCTATAACTAAAATTTTTAAGCTGTAAAATGTGATGCATTGCTGATTTTTACTTTTTTTTGAAACAGTATGAAGTATGTATAAATTAAAGCATATTTTTCATTTATTGAAATTAAAAATGTTATTATTCTCTTTTTGCAGAAGAGGAAAAGCCTTTTAAAATTGATGTTTTTGAAGATTACATATACATGACGACTACACCAAGCAACGCAGTTGTTCGTTTGGATAAATTTGGCCATGGCAATTTGACTTACCTTGTGTATGGTTTAAACAAAGCTAGTGATATTGTTCTAGTTCAAGAAAATCGACAAATGAATTGTATGTACTTTTTTTTAAAAAACTAATGGTTTTAGGAATAGCTTGTCAACTTGATTGAATTGGTTTTTATTTACAAGCTAAGGACTTTTTTTTTATTATTATTAAAATTACATTCTTTATTATTTCTTGATCAGAAAACAATTCTTGTAGCATATTGTAAACTCTTTCATTTTAGATATACTAAAAACTCTTACTTTGGTGGAAATTGTGTGTTTTGTTTCACTCATTAATTTGTTCTTTTGGATTGCTAGTTTTAAACTAATATTTTAAAACTTTAAAGGATTTTGTGTGTGTTAAAAGAAATCTAATATGATCTGTAACATTCATTTTCTAATCATGTTAGGAATCTATTGTTTGTTCTTTGATGATTTAGCTTAAAACTTAGTAGTATTAAATTTATTGAAAAAAAATATGAAATGCATTGAAACTTCATGAATTGTATAGAAAATCCTTGTTTAATCCATATAGTCAGTACTCCATGTCTGTCCAATATCAACATGTGCGGACCTGATTCTTTGTGTGTGGCTAAAAATCAATCCTATGCCATTTGTTTGTGTTCAGAAACAGTGGATCATGAGACATACGGAAATACAGAATGCATAGTTCCAATCCCAAAGCACCCACTTCCAGTAGGTAAGTAATGAAATAATTATTTTTCCTGTTATTGTGATATTGAGCTCTAAAGGTGGAAAATAAGAAAAAAGAATACCTGATGTACTTGCAATTTTCACCTTAGTGGAAATGGCCTCTGATGGATTTACAGCCATAGTTGCTTAATGGTGTTGTTACAGGAGGAGAGAATTGTGTTTGGCTAATAGTCATAGTGGTGAGTTCATGCCTCATAAGGCTAAGTTGGGTTCAAGCCTGATTCCTCCAAAGAATGTTGTGTAGAATAATGTTAGTTGCAGTATATTAACTTCAAAAGGATTTCTGAATCATTGCATAGTGTGATTTGGAAATTCCCTGAATGTGGTGGCTTTTCAGATATCAATCTCATCAATAGACTTTGGTTCAAACTTACAAAAGTTGTTGCCATTAGTCCTCATGTTGCTCTAATAATATTATTCAGATTATGGACATCATTCAGCATGAAAATCACATTTTCAAAACTTAATTCATCCATCATATGAGAACTACTTCAAGGTTTTTTGAAGTAGTTAACATAAGTGACCAATGTTCAAAAAAAAAAAAAAGCATTGTTGCACACAAAGAGCTCATTATAAATCTTTAATGCAATCTTAATAATTTGTTGTGAAACTCATTGGGCATTATGCATCGATTGAAATTCCTACTTGCTTTGAAAAATCATTGGGCTTTTCTGAAAGAATTTATTCTATTTGCGCACTGGGTTACATAAATTCTTTATTATGAAGTGTCAATTTTGCAAAAAATTGCAAAGTCTATAATAATGCACTCTACAACTCTAAAGCAATATGTATTGAGTTGATTAAGCTATCTATTGAATATATTTTATTATTAATATACTATGTTTTTATTAGAAGCATTTAAACATATTGTAATAATTTAATTTATCTATTGTAATTAATTGTATGTCATTTTTCTTAATTTTCAGCACGTGTGTGCCCATTGACTTGCTTTAATGGAGGAACATGCTCTTTGAATGAAAATAATGATCCTTACTGCAAGTAAGTACCTTTTTTTAAAAAAAGTAAATAGCTTATTATTGTATTCATAGCAATTCCCATTTAGTGAATGTTTATTATGTTCTTGAGAATTTTTGAATAACTTTTGCTATAATTTTTTATTCAAATTTTAAAATATATCTTTTTTATGCAAAAAGTCATTTAAAAAAGAAATTAATCAGTAAATTTTGAAGTATATTGATTAATATAAATGCAAATGTTTACTGACAGTAAGTTGTTTATTCAAAACACACACAATTTTTATATATATAAAGATAAAATTCTGTCAAGAAATAGCTGCATTTGTTTTACTATTATTTTAATCAGTGTATTCCCTATAAAAGTAAGACTTTTGACCACAACGTTTTGTGTTATGTCATTTTGCATATAGATTGAGTATTATTCAAATTTTAGCATGAATACTTTTTACAGCTGCAAGCCTGAATATGAAGGTTCTGTATGTGAAATATACAGATGTGCTAATTATTGTAAAAATTCTGGGTATTGCTATGCTGATGTCTCAAAAAACAATGCCCATTATCAAAAACCACCTCTGAAGTGCAAGTAAGGAGTTTCTATGCTCTAGTTTGAGGAAGAATTTCTAGTTTGGGATCCAAAATTTTGTGTCCTTTTTTTAAAAAAAATAGAAATTTTTTCCCGTTTCTTCTTTCTTTTGATCTCCCTCCCCCTCTTTCCTTGATTTCTAAGTAGTACAAGCATGAAGGAAATGTTTTTAAAATTTGCTCTTCTTATTGATTTGGATATTTTTTTTTTATTCTTTTCTTTTGAATACTTCCAATAGTATTAATTTTATTACATTTTTCAATAGGAGTCTGTAGTTCATTAATGTATGTTTTGGAAGATATTTGATTTTTTTTATAAAAAAATTTACTTTGATTTCTCTTTCACTATTATGTTCCATAAGATTTTTTATTTGTCATTTACTTCATTTTATTGTTTCTTTCTTGCAAATAAAATATTTTTGAATGTTATAAAATCTTTTATAAATACTGACCAAAATAGAATTTTGTATATCTGTGCAAAACTAATGGCCTGTAACCTGTAAACTACTAGAAAATTGAAATGCGTTTTTAATTTTATTTTATTTTAATTTATATTTCGGATGTCCTCAATCTGAAGAATATGCATTACAGGTAAATTCATTATGGTAAAAAAAAATCTTCTTATTTAAACTTATTTCTGATAAAATCTGTGTAATATATCATTAAAATTCATTTATTTGTATTTGCTGATTGGATATGTACAACTATCTATATTTAAAAAAAAAGAGGAAAGTTAACTTAATTGTCCTATTATTTAACATTTTGATTGTAAAATATGTTCATTAATTCATATAAATTTATTAAAGAATTTTAATTCTTAAGTCAAATTATATTTTTATTAATAACTGTAAAATTTTAATCTATCCTCATCAAATCTATTCCTTTTGGGTAAGAAAATAGTAAGTTTGTAATAAGTAAGTTTGTTCATGCCACAGCTGTACTTCTCTTTGGACTGGTGATCGATGTGAAAAAGCATCTCAATCATGTACTGATTACTGTTACAATGGAGCCTCTTGCTACTATGAGAATGGGCAACGCTATTGCACTTGTAAAAAGGATTTCTTTGGAACAAGATGCGAGAAATGCAGCATTTTGGAGTAAGTCCCCATCCCACTTCCTTTTTTAAAAAAAATTATTTTGCTGCTTAAGAGGTTTTTTTTTTTTTTTTCCCGATATCTAAAAGAAATTCTGAAAATGTTGTGCATCAGGATATAAATATGTTAGTGCTATACTTGCAGCAGATAATGCTTGCCTTCCATACACACTCCCTTTTTGTAAATTTACTAAACTAACTAAAATTGATATTTTTATATCTTAACTTTTTGTTTAATTTAAAAAGTTTTTCTGGAAAACATTCCTTCTTCTCTTTCAATGGTTAAGAATCATTTCTTTAACTTCAAACCATTGTATGAATTTGTCATTATATTTTTCTGATGTGACATTCTGAGAACTGTAACATTACTTTTCTTTAAATGTATTGAACTTTTATGGAATAGCAGCCATCAAATTGAGCTGGATTTCTAAACAAAATAAAATTTAATTAGGGATGTGCTTCTTATAGTTCCTTGCCTCTCCATTTTTTTAAAATACTTATGTATATTTTTTCATATGTATAGATATCTAAGCATGTTTTGTAATGTACCATAGAGATTCAGTGGCATTAAACAATCATTTTTATTTCAACCTCCAGGTGTAAAAATGATGGCATTTGCAATAGAGATTCTTTTGGCAAGTACTGTGAGTGTATGCCTGGCTTTCATGGTCTTCTTTGTGAACTGTCAAAATGCAATGGCTATTGTCAGCATGGCAACTGCACCATGATAAATGGCAGCCCTGTATGTCAGTGTCTACCGGGTTATTCTGGAAAACAATGTGAACAAGATATGTGTGATCTACTGTGTCTCAATGGAGGTATGTATTGATTTAATTTCTTTATGATTACCTTTTTTAAGTGAATTTAAGAATTATAATATGAAATGAAGAGATTGCAAAGTTTTCAATTGATCTGTTCCTTATTAAAAATGCAATCCTCAATTATCATGCCTTCTATTTATGAATTTAACTCTTTCCAAATACATTTTGATAATTTTGCTCACAATATATGAACAATGTGAATTTTTACTTATTAAGTCTTAAATTGTGTGTTTATGTTTAGAATTATTTGCGTTTGTCATATTTTAAAGTAAAGTTTTTAAAAATGTCATTATATATATGCGATGACTTTCTAAACATATTTAAATTATTGGTAACAATATTAAACTATTCTGGTTATATATTTACCCCTCTTTTTGTATGAAAAAATGCCAGTTTTAGTAAATCCTTGATATTAGATTGGAAATCTGATTAAAGCAATTGAATACATAATATTCTTTTTCTTATTGTAACTGCTTATTAGCTGAGAATACAAAAATTCTTCTCTGCCAAAAATATTGAATGAAAAAAAATTTCAATTATAAAATACAATTATAGAATATTATTGTATAACAGATTCTTTTGGTGTTGTTCAAAATGCTTCATTAATTTTTGTCTTAGAATGCATATCATTTCATCAAGTCCCAAATCCAAGACTGCATTAAAAATACTACAAATCAAATGCATGAGGTAGTATTTTTTCTAGATGAGAAATACAAAAGCATGTATCTTTGCAACTTACTTAACCCTATTCATGCTTTGGAATATTTTTCAAATCTTTCTTCGAAGGCAAAATAGCAAAATGAATGATTATATTTATGAATTAGAACTGTGTTTTTAAAAGTATTAATTTTATAATGAATCGTTATTATTATGAATTGATATTGAAAGATTATTTATTAGCTTCTGGCCATTCAATTCTGTATCTTAGTTCAAAGCTGTTTTAAACCAGTTGGTTAAGCATCATCCTGCAGCTGAGAAATTGTGTGTTAAAGACTCTTTTTCATCTCAAACATCACAAGGAACATTGAAATTGTTAACATATAAAATTTCTCTTATGATGTATAGAAGTTAGGAATGGCAAGTACTATCATATGCTTAACTCTTGTTGGAAAACCATGATTCAATGTTACAAGATCGGTAACCATTCATTCTTTTTTTATTGTAGAGTGTTCAATGTTTGTATTCGATAGTTACTAACACTTCTTTGTTAGTACTTATTGTGTATGACATTGTTTCATTATAAAATGAGGTGAATGTTTATAGTGATCTGTGCTTGATATATTTTTGTCTCTTGACCAAATATTAATTTAGAAATGCTTGGGTTCAAAATAAGTGTTATTTATTTTTTGAAGGGGGGGAAAAAATTGGCTTTTTATTGAGGTAAATATTTATTGATGTCAATATGTAATTATAACTTGATAAATAGGCACTTGCAAAAGAGGATCCAAGAAGCCCTACTGCCAGTGTCCTCAGGGTTACCGAGGACGCCGTTGTGAGTTGGACCATTGTGGCTGCCTACATGGTGCCACTTGCGATTCCAGGAAATCAGAAGATGGAATCAACTACTCTTGTCGTTGCCCACCACAGTATTCAGGGACACACTGTGAAACTTATAACCCTATGTCTTGCAGAGATGTTGTATGTAAGAACGGCGGAACCTGTCTTATGTCCAAAGGCATTCCCATTTGCAAGTAGGTTACAGAAATCAAATATTGTATTGCATTTTAAAAAATCTCATAAGAAATGAAAAGTGATAGTATCATAAATGTAGGGAGAAATTATTTTAATATATTAATGAAGTTATAAGGAGCAAATATGAATATAGAAATAATATGAATGGAAAATATTGCTCATTAAAGATAAGTTTTAAAGTTTAATTACCTAAAAATATTTATTCATGTAAAGTTATAATTGATAGATCTATTATAAATGGTTTTCTAGTGTTACTAAGTAGAAATTTTATTGCATTCTTTTTTAAAAAACGAAGTGTATCCATTTGATTATATGATTATCAATAAATGAAATTTATAATTTGAAATTTGGAACTCACGAAGCTTAATTTAAAATATATAATCATTTCTAAATTTCAGTTAAGACAAAATAAATGAGGGATCTTTAAAAATTACAAATAAAAAGCAAATCTTTAATTTTCAACATTATTACTTTTGACCAATATTTAACTCTTTCCTTTCATAAAAAATTAGCTCTTGGAAATCATTCATTTCTTAGCTATGAGAATGTATAACTTTTTTTAAGAATTAAAGAAAAATTTATAGTTCAACTACAAATTCTGTGTCTACCAGCATCCAATAAAGCTTGAATTCATAAGGGAAAGTTGATAGAGATAAATAATAAAGAGAATAAAAAATTATGCTAGTTCAATTTCTTCCTTTGAAAATTATTCAATTTGAAAGGAAATGTTTTATTTCCTGGTGTATAAGACACACCCAAGAAATTTACTACAATCTTCTCAGAAAAAAACCTTAATCTTAAAGTATGGTTTATTTTAAAGAATGGATAAAAGAATATGATTTTTAATACTACGCTGACCTTTCAGAAATCTACAAAACCCATACCTCTGTCATCTGAAACTTGATTGCACCATCAATCACCTCAAAGATCTTGGATCATAAAAGAAAGTGTATATGACTGTGAAAAGAAGAAACAATATTTGCTGTCATTGTTATAAGAACCTACCCCCTCCTTTTTTTAATGTAAAAAAAAAAAATCTTATACACTGGATTAGATATATTGAGATAAATCTTTAACATTAAAGAAATGCATCCCATGCATCGAAAATAAGGTCATGTGTGGGAACTTGAAGATTTCAAACAAAATAATACTGTATGTATAAATTCTATTATATCGAATGATATTAGGTATAAAAATTGTACTCGTCACTTTTAGAACAAACCAAAATAATTATATTTAATTTAGTGAATTTATTACAACTTGAATGCCTATATCAATAACTTAAATATAGGAAATTATGTTTAATTTGATAAATTTATACTTTTAATGTATTGTAATTTAAAACTGAAATATAAATATCACTTCCATTTCCGGTTTAAATTTAAGCGTGGAATAAAAAGGAATACGTCCAGATTTTTTTGAAACTCTGTATTCAGACTCTTTAATACATTTATATTACGAATTAGTGCAGTTTTTGTTTATGAAATGTGTTTTAAACAGCCTTTTCTAGAAGTGAGTGAAATTTCAGATTTTTCCAATAAAAAGCTTAAAGCAACTTCTGGTCTGAATCTAATGAACAAAATATATTCCGATTTCAATAAATTTCCATAAATCACTTCTCAGAAAAGATATTGTAATCCCTGTTTTGATTATTTTATTATTTATTATTACAATTTTTGTCCCAGTGCATATGTGTACATGGAACAAAAATCATAAATTTTATGGTTAAATTATACATTTAATTAGTATAGTATGTTGAGAACATGTCAGTTTAAGTCATTTCTACTGAAATTTCACTTTCTGTACATTTTAATTCTCATTATGTTGGATATGTGTAGGATTTATTGTTAATATTCAAATCTAATTTCATTTTGTTGATTTAATATCTGTTAAAATACTTATGGTTGAGCTGTATATAATGTGCCTTTATATTTTTTAGTTGTCTTCCACAGTGGGTGGGACCTGTGTGTGAAATGCAGTCAGATAACTGGAATAAATGTTTGGGCTATTGTGTGAATGGTGGTGTTTGCACAATGCCTTTGAATGGAGTGGGGCGTCCAATGTGCACGTAAGTTACTTTTGCACATCTTATCATGTAAAGTTTAAAATCAATTCTGCATTGAAATATGGAGCATATTTGATGCTGTAAAAGAGTACATTAATTCAAAAGAAATAAATAAAGTTTTAAAATAAATAACTTTATATAAAATAGTGAAATCAGAGTATTATGATAGTAAAAATGAGATATTTTATTTTATTTGGGAATCAATCTCAACCTGTATTCTACTCTTTAAATTAAAGTGAAAACAACTTAACGCCGATGAATTTTAAATTTTCTTGTGGCCTAGAATCAAAATTCATTCAGTTTACAAGATAAAAAAAACAATTTTATTATAAAGTTTCAATAACTTTCACAAAATTACAAATTATTTTGGAAGATATAATGTTATGTGATTGAGTTTTTGTCTTGATTATATCAATCCATGATTATGTAATGAAAATATCTCATGAAAAAAATCTCTCATCAAAGTCATAACTTAAAATATAACATCTAAAATTATGACTTTATTAAATAAAAAGGAACAATTTTTTAATTAAATTTTATTTTAACTGGAATCTAACTTCATATGCCTACAACCTGGTTAATGTGCATTGTGTTGAATAATATTCCTATTTAAAAATAAATTATGCTTGTATAATAGCTTTTGTTTTAAAGTTTTTATGGAAGATAGAAAGAATACAGATTACATAAACTTCATAAAGCATTCTTTTTAAAAATTTGTGTTGTTAATGTTTTCAAGTGATTCAGAATGAATTTATTTTGCATCTGTCTTGTTTTACTTTTTGAAATATGATAGATCGGATGCTTTTAAATAATTCTTTATGATTATATTATCTGTATCATGACTTGGAAGTAGTAAATGTTTAGATTCTTTGGCAGTTTTTTTTTTTTTTTTTATGTTGTCTCTTAGGTGTCCCAGAGGTCGTGCAGGGCAACGCTGTGAAATAAACACCTCATGTAACAATTATTGTTTTAATTATGCAACATGTGTTCCAGCTGTGAATGATGATGGAAAACCAACATGCTTGTAAGTTTTTTAAATATAAATTTATTTCAATATTTTGTAAATGTAATTACATGTATAAAAATGTGTGAATATTTATAAATTTTTTGTAAAATACAGGCATCAGTTGTCTAGTAATTGTGATTGAATTAGACAGGCAAGAGATATATTTTGTTCCAAATAGTTTTATGTCATTTTGGTATTACATTTTGGTTCCATTTGCAAGATAGATTTATGCTTTATAATAATTTGATTCTTGCGTAAGTTAAAATTTCATTCCATACATATTTTTATTTTCAACAATCCATGACTAATCTTGAAATCTTCTTTATAGATGCCCAAAAGGTTTTGTGGGGACTCGATGTGAAACCAGTCAGCCACTTTCTTTGCCAAAAGCTGAAGAAAACTCTTCCTTTTCAACAGAAAGTAAGTTATTTTTTTTAAACTAATTTTTTTTACATTAATCCACTTATATGTAACACAAATGAGTTAGGGGGAAAAAATAGTTCGCTTTGCATATTATTAAAAAATATTCTACTGAGATCGAGATTTAAGTACTGTTATTCTAGGTATCTACTAAAATATTTTTTTGAAAAAACTGCCGCAAGTCTTATTATTTTTAAGAATCACATTTTGCTGCAAAGATTTTCTTTTTGTGATTTAAATATTATTATCACAAATTAGTTTAAACAATTGGTTAGTAACTATTTAAAAAGGGGAAGATGAACTGAACAAATTTTCAAACTACATTAAGAACATAGTCATCATAAGAATTTCCTGAAGAAAATGCTGAGTTATTTTAATGTTGTGCTAATAGACAATAACTTTCTCTCAAATAATTTTTATTCTATGATTTATGCATGGTAATTGAAGAACTGATCTTGAATTTAGGTATTTTTATTTGTTTGGGTCAATATTACTGTTGAGGCTCAGAGTTACTGGTAAAATCTTTGTCATTTTTTGTTGATAAAAATAATACTTGAGCTGACTTCTATATCTCCAAAATTCCATGCAGTACTAAATGGGCTTTGAAATCCCCAAATGGATGCAACATATAGAATTTTTTATTATTATTATTGCATATCATGTTTTGTAGTGAAGAAAAGTTTCAAATATTTGTAATTTTTTTAGTTTAAAGCACAAATTTTCCATTTAATTACTTTAGCCTTATAATCTTAATCATTCAATGGAATATTGTATTCTCTTACCTATAAAATACATTTTGCAATTAAAAAGATCAATTGTATTTGAAATAATTCATGTATTTTTACTTTATTTTTCCTTCTATTTATCAAATTAGTATTCAAAGATGTTACACTATTAAGTAGATACACTTATAACTTAAGTGTTGGACAGAAGGAAAAACAGATATTGTTTTACTTTAATGTTGTAGTGTCTGCCTTTCATTATTTAATGCCACAGACATCTTAAAGTCTAATTAAATAGTCAATAAGTCAACAAAACCAATAGAAAAGATGTTAGAAAAAACAACACAATTTAACTATCACCACTTATTATGTAAACCTCAAATCCCAATGAACTTATTCTAATTTCCACTTAAAATTAAAAGATAAACACACCAACTCACTGGCACTGATTGAAACCCATATGGCTTATAACAGATTTGACTCCTATTACTCTAACCAGGAGTCACCTCAAACCAATTTTAATACAACCAATTAGTTACAGTGATCCATTCCAATTTGCTAACATCTGTGAACTTATCATTATCATCTTATCTTCCTTTCAATTCATTACACTTCAAAAAATTTAACTAATCATTCTCATTTGGCTGGACAAGGAGAAACTGTGATTGTATGCGATTCAAGTAACAAAAAGTCTCCAAAGTTTGTGATGAAAAATCTGCGAGTAGCCCAATGTCATAACATAATGATATTGTATATAGGCATTAAAATTTATCTTCTTTAACTAAAAACTAAAGTAATGTTTTTTTTTCCCCTGAATTAAGTAAATAGTTAATGTATGAATATGATACTCTATCTTTAGTGATTGCTGCCATTGGTATACCTTTGTTCACTGTTTTGCTTTTGGGAGTTCTTGTCTCATGTGCAGTTGTTGTATATTGCAGAAGAAAAAGGTGAGTATTGCAATTACTTTATCAATTTTTATATGTCCATGCATTGAATATATGTGTATAAACATAAGTAAATATCATTGTTCATATTCATGCACTCAGGTTCATACCAAACCTAATTGACATCAACATGCAAATGTCTAGTGAGCATTATGCAGTGGCAATATTAAGGAGAAATGGTTAATGGTTAACACTTTAAATAAAGTTTTAATGACATAAATTAATATGATTTTTTTTAAATTACATTTTACCTTTAATTTTTTTTAAATATTTAAAAATTTTGTGCTTTTTTAAAAACTACTGTCAAATATGTTTATTTAAGAATCATACATATATTTATTTTTTAAAACAGTAACATTACAAGTGAAGTTAAACAATTCACTAAAGTTATCTAATACCAAATATTTTACTTAGCACTATCATCTAACAGAAACAAATTAATTTACATATGTAATATGTTAAATATTTTTAAAAATATACAGCTAAAGAAAAATATGTTATGTATAGGTAAATAATTAAAAGAGAGAGAGAGACCATTTCAAACAGATTTTATCTGCTTAGAATAATGGGTATGACTGATTCTAGTGTAGAAATACTTACCTGTTCTTCAGTTGTGAGGCAGTTAGTTGTTAGTGTTTGCTCTCTCTTTCTTTCACATGTTCAAAAATGGCTGTAACTCCAAGGAAGCATGCTAAAATAATAGCTCCTGCAGTTGGTATAGACAAATTAGGTGTTTCAAAAATTCTAATTTCATTCAAAGAATGCAGATCAGCCTCTCCAAAAAAAGAAAGGAAGATGTGGGCACAAGCGGAAAACTACTGTAAAAACTGATAAAATTCTAATAGCAAAATCTATCCAAGGAAAACAAGTTCAGACTGTCAAAGTGATTTATTGGCATTTGGTTTTGATGTGAGTAGCTCAACTATATGTGGTTCACTTCTAGATACTGGCCGTAAGGCAAGGAGAGACACACGAAAAAACAATATTTAACACCTAACATGAATAAAAAAAACATTTAACATGAGCATAAAAGTACAAATCATGGACTGCTGACAGTGGAAGAAAGTAGTTAACATACTGTAAAACACTCACTGAAACAGATGTTTTGGGATTTTTTCTTGACAAATGGCCTTGGGAACTTAGTTCCTGTTCCATGTATAAAGAATTCAACTAAAAACATAAAATATTATGGCAAAAGATTGTTTCATTCATGAAAACCTTTAATGGAACATTTAAACATGACTTGACTCCTTGTCATAATTCAAAATTGGTAAAGACTTTTATGCTGGAAAATCAAATTAAAGTGCTTGATTGGCCTAGAAATTCCCCAGACCTAAATCCCATTAAGAACTTGTGAAATATTGTGAAGAGGCATTTAGGTAAGATGGATTGTACAACGAAAGAACGCATGATAAACAATGCAATTCCAATGTGATGATGATTAACACAAGAGTGTACATACTAATCTAGTAATTTTTTTTTTACTTTGTCCAAATTAATTTGCACAGTTATATATAATAAACTGGAACAGTTCTGAACTAAATAATTTCAGCATTTGGTACAAATTAAATTTAGAAAATGAACTTTAAGAGCTTTGTGTTTTTAATACATTCATTTATAAGTAAATCTATATCTAATATTTGTAAAATGTCATTTTCAATATAAAAAAAATAATTGAAAGATTTGCCAATCTCTCTTGAACCATCGTAGATCTCAGGTAATTTTTAATTATTTTCAGTTTTATAAATGATCTCTCTGATGTAGCTATTGAGACTAAAATCATTAATGAAATGCATAAAGCAGTATAAATGTTGGGGAAAGAATGAATTAAGTTATTGACAATGATATAGTTTAGAGTTTCAACCAGCAATGTCACATTTTCTTCAAAATTTTGCAAAAACTCTAATTCTTTCAGTATAAGTTATATACTATTTATGTGGATTTGATTTTTATTAATTAATGCTTCATGCAGTTTTTGACATTAATTGAGTAAATCTTGTTCACCGTATTTATTGTAGTCAGGAATGTTCCACAAGTATTTAAAAACCTCTAAATGAGAAGATAGGAGATCAAACCTAACTTAAATATAATTTGCAACATATAACATTCCAAAATAAAAATTACTTTAAAGTTCATTTCTTCAATCTGTATAGACTGGTGTTAACTTTCAAAAGTAAATTGTTTTTTGAGGTCTTAATATTTCTTGGTTTTTAAAATGTGTATCAGTATCTAAAGAAGATGTTAACTTTTTACTATCTGTGAACATATCATTGAAACCTTTATCAGATCTATATTCTTTCAGAAAGCAGTATCATTTATTGAAACATTTAGAAGCTTGAAAAATATTAAAATTTTTAGCTAGAAGAATATTGCTTACAACATTAACTTTCCTTAGTATTTTGCACCATACATATAAATTTTAATTATAGAATTTTTTTTTTTTGTGACATTATTAAATTTCTTTTCAGTTATTTCTCGGAAATCATTAAAAACCTCTCCTAATTGAAATTTTAATGGATTTATTGCATCTATCTGGCTTGACTACCTCATATTTAACAGAGGTTTCAATGTTATATTTGTAACATGCCTGTTTGAAACAGATCATCATTGAGTTAAAGTGGAAAAAAATTGTAAAGCTCTTGAATGGTCAAAAAAACTTTTTATACTGAATGAATTGTTGTTTGCAGCATTATTTAGGACATGGTTCAAACATTGATTACAATACAGCACAAAAAATGTTGTGGAATTGTTATCCAAAATTCTTTTTTGCTCATCACTATGCTTACCTGCCTTGCTTGAACCATTATCATATCCTTGGCAACGTAAATTATTAATACCTAAACTGTTTTCCTCTAAAATTTCTACTAAGAATGTTAATCCTTCACTGGTCACATCTGTTGCAGGATAAATTATTAAAAATGCTTCTACAATACTCACTTCTGTATTTTCTAACTTAAGATAATTCACACAAACTGATATCTACTCTTAATGACTTGCATTGAGGGTAGAATCAAGTAAAATAGAAAAATACTTTATGGGTTCAATCTTATTTAAAATAATTTTTCTTTTATTATTATCCCCAAATGTCCTAATTGTTCCATTTTAAAATTTGCTTCCAAAGTAATGAGGCATATTTTTTTAATTTGAGTTCTATTAATATGTACGGATGTGTTAGGGTCAAATCTTGAAATCTTTTATATACACTTTTAAAAATTAGCATTATTTCTTTCAAAAATTTGTGACTGGAACCATGAAAGGCTAAGTTTTACTTAGCTAAAAAATCTTTTTAATGAATTTTGGAATTTCGAATCAATAGTTTTATCCTTTTGTAATCATTCTTAGAAACCAGACCATAAAATACAGATACTGGAAATACATTTACTTTTTCCATGAAGTTTCAGAGCCGCGGTAGCCTAGGTCAAATTTACTTAAGGTCAAGGTCGTGGACTAGCGGCTGGTGGTTTTCGTTCAGTCGCGGGTTCGATCCTTGGCCGCCAAAGACCCGCCGTGTAGCCGGGGCTGATGCACATTAAATCTGTCAGGGTCCAAAGTCCTCCCATTGGCTTGGTGTGGATGTTAGGAGAGGGGGGTGCCAGCTCAAGTATCGTCCTCATCACTTGACTGTGGTTCAAAATTATGAGGTCCATCTCCAATAGCCCTCGTGTTGCTTCTAGTGCGACATTAATATAAACTAAACTAATCCATGAAGTTTCAAGTGCTCATTTAAGTGGTTCTAGTTGTTAAATCCAGAAATACTCAATTTTACATTGCTAAAATCATCAAAAATTTTGCAACAAAATTATATACAAAACTTTTTCGACAGAGTATAGTAACTAATCCTTTTGAACTCTTTCATTGTGTAGCTTGATCCGCCAAAAGTATTTCTCAGAAAATTTGTCTATTTTTGTCTTTTGGATAATTAAAATTAGAAACCAAGTTTTGAACATATCCAGGACCATTTTCTATTAAGGCTTGTACTTTGTGATGGTAGTAATAGACTGGATCATAAACTGGGATTATTTAAGAACTGATAAATGCACATTTACCACAGCAATTGTTGATTTTACCATTATTTCTTTGAACGTTTGACCAGCTCAATTCAGATTGAAGCTAATTCCCAGATCAAAACAGTTTCTACTTCTTTTTGATTGATAGGTTCCTTTGATAATTCCATTGTAATTGAGGCATTGATGGACAATTAGTACTGGCAGTATTTCCTTGGGTATTCTCTAGTTTTTGGAAAAAAATGTGGTCTTCCTCTCACTTTCTTTTCTTAAGTAAATTCTGATATTCAGGCAGATTTTTCTGTTTTTCTTCCAATATTTGAAGGGAGAAAAAAGGTACATAAAAGTAAAAAAGTAATAGCTATCATTAGAATCTTATGAAATATTTATTCTTAAAAATGCTTGGAAAGTTATTGTTTGAAATATTTTATCTTACTTCTGAAACACTTAGAGCAAATATTTTAAATATGTGGTGGTACTCTTTACTTTTGTTTATTAAAATAACTAAATCAAACATTAAAAAAAAATGTATTTAAGACATAATGAACTAACAAAATATTTTTCTCTGGTTTCCCCATATAGCCATAAATTGGATAATGGCAAATTTTTAAATTTAGAATACCTTGTATATTTTTATTTCATTTGATATCTCAAAGATATTTTTAGTTCATTGGCACTCCATAATATGCCAATCTTTTCTAGAACAGGAAAAAAAAATTTAGATTATCAAAATCCATTCAACTCTAAATTAAGCAATAATAATTAACCAAATATTTATGTTGGTACATAATATTTATGTTATACATGGCATTTTATGTCATACATGGCAATGGGGTGCTGGTAGGTTTATATTTGAAATGTAATAGTGTACAAGATATTCCACTTTAAAATCTAAAATTGAGATCCATTCTGGCCAAATGAAAAAAAGATTTAAAAATATTGATTACACAAAAAAGGCATGTTATGTTAATATCTTAGATATGTTCTCCAAAGTTCATTTTTACTTGAATAAACAAATAGTTAATGCAAAAAAAAATCAAAAAATTCAAGTAATTATGTTCATATCATTACTTTTCTCAATGGAAAAGTTAACCTTAGTTTAACATAATACGTAAATGCATTTACCCTATTTGTTATTTAGAATAATAATAAACAGTTAATCACCAAAAAAAATCACAAAAAAGACATTTATTTCACAAATTATTACATTTGCAATAATCAACAGCAGATATAAAATAAGGAATAAGCAATTTGTTGACAATGTCTACCTTCATATACGCATGGATATTATGTGTTTTCAAGTTTAGACATGCAGTGAGACGAACTGCTCGTTTTAATGAGTATTTGAATTTCACATCATCATAGATATAATGAATAGTTAAATTTTGTTTCTTGAAGGGAAATAGTTTTCTTTATTAAGAGTTTTTTAAAAGGGTAGATCCTAATGTCTTTTTTACTCAGTGACAGCGTGGGCTGTGCGATCTTGCATGTATTGATAATGTGGGCTTGCATGTGCTTACTAAATTATGAACTTTTGTCTTCATAATGTTCCATTTGCTTTATAACCCTTTTTCCTTATTTAATAATAGTTTTGTTTTGTAATTTTTTTTACAAATCATTGAACAATTTTTAAGGTTTATTTTTCATATTGATCCTTAACTTTAAAGAAATTTTAAAAAAATGAGCTGTTTAAATTAAATTCTTATTGCATTTCTGTAGCAAAACAAGTAATTAAATTTCTCACTTTGTAACTTAACTGAAATTAAAATTTGAAATTAAGCCTGCCTTTTTTTTTTTTTTTTCCTCCATATGGTAATAGATTTACTCAACAGACAAATTTTTAATTCACATGATTTTTTGAAACCATATGTGTAAGTTATTCTTTGACACAAAGAAAAATACTACTGTAAAAACCATTTGAATTTTACTAAGAAACTAATCCTAATTCCATTCCAAAGCTTGTATGTTAAAACTTTTGTATCTAAATTACTACAGTCTTGAATTGAATGAAATATGCAATGGGGTTTTTTCCCATCAAAGAAACACACTTGAAAATCTCAAAATTAACCTTAAAATTTATTGTTTTTAATATTACTATAAGTATTTTCATACGTACATTTGAATACAAATTTAATCATTTTAAGTTAAAGGCTTGGGATGTTGAATCTTTTTTAATAATTCTCTGAATGAAATAAGTAGTACCAATAACCAATTTTTAGAAATAATTATAAAAAAGGGAGAAATTCTTGTTAAAAATTATATTTTTCTAGTATTTTATAAGATGCACTAGTAACAAAGTTTTTTGTAAGCTTTGAAGACCATAGAAATAATGTATCCTTATTATAGTGCTAATTTTACTTTCATCATAAAATGTTTAAAATATGTGTTTGTTCAATGTAAAATTGAAAGGCTTAAATGTTTGTGTGTTTAGATGTTTGTTTTTATCTATAAAAATCATTGTTTTTATTTCCAGAGGTCTACCTTTCATGCATGTGAGAATGCAGGATTCAGCCAATGTAGAAATTAATAATCCTATGTATCTGAAAGAGGACTATGATTATGAAGCTAGTGAGGCTCTCAATGCCTCCATATCACAAGAAGTTGATGAAGTTAGTAATTCTTTTCTTTTCTGAATTCTTTAAATATATCTGGTTTTTTTTTTTTTTTTTTTTTTTTTTTTTAATCTTATATAATTTCTTAAAGTGCAAATTTTTAGAAATGGTTTTTCAGCATAAGGTCAAAATATATTTATGAATGTTCTATTAATATGGCTAGGCTGAAAAATTGCATTGGTTAGTTAAGTAAAGTTTCGAAGAATATTTATAGTTCAACAGTTATTGAAAAAATTTTGTATTAATGGTAGTGATAAATGCATTACTTTCATTTATATGTATAGCAAGCTGTATTAAGAAGTGCTGTTTATAAGATTTGAATCTTGATTTTAGGCCACCAATTTTACTAATCCGGTTTATGATTCTCTCTATCCTGTTGGATCAACAACCAGTGAAGAGAAGAAAGGACTTTTACAGGGAGACAGTGTCAATGTTGAATTCAGGGATGGTCATGGGACTGGACCATCCCGCCTTGGACAAGGGTCCATCAACGAAGGCGACCATCCCCTTGCATGAAAAGGGCAAAAACAGTTATGTCACCTCCATCCAACACGTACTAGCGAACAGCGATTTCATTCTAAACTTTTTTTCCATAACCCCTGATGAGTGGAACTCATTTTTTACTTTCTAGTACCTGCTTGTTGTTTTATTTTATAGATTATTATTCTTTTGTGGTTGTTATTCCCAATTGCCAAATGTTCGTTTGCTCAAAGTTGAAGGCAATCTCTCTGCTCTGTGTTAAATCTTGTCAGTTAAGTTTTTTCTGTTCACATCGATATTGTTTGAACGGAGTTTATATATGAGCCATGTTTTGAGAGTAATATATTTTGCTTGGGTAGATTTTCCTAAGCATAGGAACAAATTGCTTTTTTTAGCAACATGAGTTGTGGTTTTTATTTTATTTTTGTTGTTGTAAATTATATTTGCCTCTTAAAAACTCTAAGTGATATTGTTTTATTATAAAGATGCAGCTAACAATTTTAAAAATGTAATTGTCTCAATATTTGTGTTTAAAATTTTGTATTTCTGATTATGGGGTTGTGAAAGTGTCACTTTTTTGCATTTAAAAAATTAAGGGTGAATGAAAAGGAATCTTTAATCTTATGTGTAATCTTGGTTTACTATTACATTTGTAAAATATTTTTTGCTTTAATATTCCTAATTTCAATTCAATTTGATTTTTTGCAAATGTTCATGTTTTATGCTTTGAAATAATATTTCAAGTCTTTCATTGCTGTTAAAAATTTTATCAGTCACATGTTAATATTGACCCAGTTCTGAAGTTAAAACTTTTTGAAGATAAGATTAACTGTGTTTCGGTGGTGCATTATCTGGGACTTGAGTTAGATTCTCAGTTGACCTACAGGCAACATATTAAATATTTATCAGATAAATTTTGGAATAAAATCCATTTATGCATTTCCTTGATTGGCAGACAATTTCCTCTTTCATTAAAAAAAAAAGTGCTGCATTATAAACAGGTTCTTTGCCCAGTTATAACTTACGCCGCCCCTGTTTGGGGGTCGGCCACCCCAACCCACATGAAAAAAAGTTCAAATTATACAAAATAAGATTATCAGGATCAAGACCAATTTTCCCTGGTACATTAGGAACACAGTAATTCACAATAATGTAAATGGAGCCCATGGAAACACACATCACCAAACGCCCGCGAAATTTATTCACCACTATTTTAAATTATGAAAACGAAATTATTAGGGCCCAAACTCTATTCACAGATTCACATTCAAAATTTAATTTTGCTTACAAAACCACTAAATGGTCTCTTCATATAAAACTCTCATAATGGGGGGGGGGGATGTCAAAACCTGCAAACATATAAGAAAAAAAAGTTTAAATAGAAAATGTAAAAAAAATAATAAATTTCATTGTCACACAGTGTTGTTACTGAAGTATCACTGCCTCTCTTTTCCTGCTTTCACAGCTTTTTTCCCCCCTATCATTGTTTTTCTGAATATGACGTTTCTCAGAGGGGCGTCATTTAAATGTCTCTTCTGTCATTACTTTCTCCTCTAAACTGAGCATAAGCAATGACTCGTTGACACTTGTCAATCATCTTATGTAGTAGTAGTGTATTTCAAAAAGGTAATTTTAAGAGTTTGAATCCCGTAAATGCTGTAATTTGGAATTGCCAGTTGTTTTGAATTTAACTAAAGCTAATAATGCACCTTAAGATAGTTATTTTACTGCGAATTAAAGTTAAAAACAAGATTATAAACAAAAATAACTTCATACCTGATTAAATTGAAATTCTAATATTAAGAATGATTTTGATAAAAGAATTCTAATGAAATATTGTGCCAAAATTATGTTGTAATGTTCCAAAAAAATTTGTAATGTATTTTGTAAATTGAAATGTGTTTCTTTATTTGGAATCAACAGGTATGAAATTTTTAAAACTTAGATTTCAGAAAACAGGTCTTTCAAAGAAAGAAATGCTGAAAACCCTTGTTTTTATTTTGTCATTTGATTAATGTCATCATAAAACTATTCTTTGAATATTTCTCATCTTGTATGTTCAGTTTTTAGAAAAGTTAAGCATTGTTATGTGCTGCGTAAAGATATGCCTAACTATCTCATTTTAACAGTTTCAGTCATCATGTCTTTTCTCATTTTTATGATGCTCTTGAAATTATTTTTAAGGAAACACGTCATTGTATTTTGATAACCGAGCCAGAAACTGTGCTGCATATTGATGTTATAAGTGCCAAATTGTACACAAATACATTTATCGTCTGTACTGGTATGATCTTGTAGATTTATATAACTTAAGAACACACTGAAAATCATTTTTGGTCTGGATGTATATGTGTAGTATTTTTTGATGTGATTATAAGAGTGGAAATCTCATGTATGATGTAAAGCATGTACAATATTCTTTTGTATTTTAGATCTGAACTATCAGAAGTTGTTCTTGTATATGTATTTGAGGCTCACACGAAAGAGTTTTAACTAGCTTTGGTGTCACCAATTCGTTGTTTATTATTAAAATGTTTTGTAGAATTTTTTTTTCAATGTTGGAAAACTTAATTATATCAAGTTTCAGTTTTAAACATTGCACCTAAAGGAAAACTGAAACATGATTCTTTTTCTGGTTTTTTTATTATGTTATCTTGTAAGTTGCTGTGTGCATGTATATCAGCAAAAAGTTTTATATTTTCTTACATCCATCATATGAGGAATAGTAAAATTTATATAAATATTACAAATCTGTAGAAAATGGATTCATTGTGTTGAAAATCATAAAAAAAAAATAATAACATGATCTGAAACATTACTAGTCTTTTCAGGGTACTAAATCCAACACAAATGGTTGAAAGTGATTTTTGAAGTTGTTAATCTTCTTTTTTTCATTCATGGAAATATTGCACTTTTATGATATAATGCTTGAACATGTTCTCCTTGAGAGCTTATTTGATTTTTATTGTTTTTTATACATAAAATTTTTTGCAATGTGTATGTTTTGCTTAGCTTGTGTTTTGATTATAAATTTTTGAAAAAAAGGCTTTTATTATTGAATATTAAGCATATTTTCTCAAATGTGACTAAAATTACTTAATTTTTTCCTACTTATTGATTGGTGCTTTATATGTGTGTGTGTGAAGCTCGCATTTACTTTAAAATTTTTGTTCTTGGATTCAAAATTGTTTTGTTGCAGTTATTATTTTGATTTGATTTATTTTTGTCATTTTCTCTGATGAAAAGTAAATCCGACAAGTCATTCTTGAATAAATTTTTGTTGTTAACTTGTTCTAATTAGACATTTAAAATGATTAGATTTATTTAAATTTGCTTAAATATTTTTACTTCTGATGAAAAAAATGTCTTCAGTCATTGAACAACAAATAGGTTCTGACATCAATTTGTAGCTTATTAAAAACTGTTTGAATTACAATAACTATTATAATGTGAAAATAGTAAAAAAATGCATTTGATTAATCCTAAAAGCCTCCTTTCTGTGCAGGTCTTTCATCTTTATGTTCTCAGCACACACAAAAAGTTGGGGAGAAAGACCAATACTTGTATAATACACAGGATATAAGCCAACAATTGTTCAAATTACTTAATTTAAATATAAATAATATTTTCATTCTGCTTATATTATATACTTGAAAAATATTTTTAGATCCAAAATTAATTTTAATTGTTTTGAGATTTAGGTTTTTTAAGAATATTTATACATGAATTCTTATTGTTAAATCTTCTAATGCTTAATAATGATGTTACTATTTTGATTCATTTATGTTACATCAAACCCAGAAAAAGCAAATTGTCATTTAGTAAGTAAATAAATTAATGTTTAAAATAAACTTCTTAATTTTAGTGTCAAAAAAGAATTTCTGCTGCATCTCAGTGTGGGGAATGAACAAAATTCATTCAGAATTCAGGTTCTTAATAACAGATGTCTCTTTTAAATGTATTGTAAATTGCGTTTATCCATTTGTGGTTGGCTGTATATAGATAATTTTTATATGTGTATATTATTAGTGTTGTTGTAACCTGCAGCTATTCCTAGTCTTCCACCTGATGAGTTGCACTTCCATCTGGATGACTCCTTGTGGGTTCAGTGTGAATGATACTAAACAGTGAGAGTCCTTATTTGTAGTGATTCTTAATGTCAACAGTAGTGTTTATTGAGATCAATGAGGTTGTATGAACTGAGAAATTCTTTGTCTTTAATTGAAGATAGAAACTTATTTAAGCTTTTCTTTTAAATGGACTGTATGTGTGCATTTTCTATATAACACTATTAATGAAAGTGAAAGTTCTGTTGATAATGTATTAAAACACTTTTTTTTGTCTGCAATAAATATTATGAATCAGATGTACATCCATCATGACATTAATTATATTATTTTGTAATTCAGGTATTTTGAAATTATTATATATGAACAAACAGATTTATTAGTTGTATTTCTTTCTTTCTTTCTTTCTTTTTTTTTTGTTAAAGATATGAATGTATATTTTAAAACTGGTTTATGACATGGAATATACTAAGAAATTAAAAAATTTAGAGATAATTTCCTTATTAAACTATGTTAAGATTAGTTTGTATTTCATGGTTGGATGTTAGTTTTTTTATTCACATTAATTTGAAATTATGAAAGAAAATCTGAATTGGAAATGTGCATTGTATTGGATTGTTACTAAAGTTGTAATGTACAATTTTACTAATTTTGTGTTTGAAATTGAAGAAAAGCCAATCATAAAATTGAAATATATATTTACTAGTACAAAGTTTTCTTTAACAGTTGACTTTATTTCATGTAAACATGCCGAAAATAATTGTAAAGCAGTAATTAAGAACTTACCACGATTTTCTTTCTTTTCAAAAATTTTAATTAAGAAGTGTTTTCTTGTTACAAATGCATTAATGTAACTATTTTGTTGAATAATTGTTCTTAATTTTTTAATTGAATTAACATATTTTATTTCTAATTATTGGATTAATCAGATAGTGGTATATTCATTTAAAAAAAAAGAAATTTGTAAAGTAAATTTGTTTCTTGTTATGATGTGAATAAGTTTTCTGTACTTGAATGATAAATAGCCAGTATGCATAAATCTTCCTTTTAAATAGAACAGTGCTAATTAAGTTTGGGTTAAAATTCTGTAACTATATTTTAAGAATCGCTACTTGTTAAGATCCTGTACATTTTTTCGAGCTCTGTGTTCATCCTTCCATTTTTAATATACCCTTTCCAAATGCATGATAAGTAACTATCATAATCTATGTGCCATAGTTGTTTTTTTTTAACTTGATAAGTAACCAGGTGCCATTTTATCCTTGATCACAGGGTAACTCACACAAGAAACAAAATAATTTGAGAATTGTTTGGTACTCATTAAGAAAAAAAATCTTTTGATTGAAGTGTTGTATATTCTGTGTGTGTAGAAACATTAGTTGTGAACATGTGTAAATTTACTAAGAGCATTTTGTCAGTGATATATATAAAGATCTGTTCTGCTTGTCAGTGTGTTTATTTTGTTCCATATTTTTCCAAAACAATAATACTGAACTAATTTAAAGCAAAAATCAGTGTAATAAAATTCCCATGTATTTTAAAGAAGTCCCAAAACTACTGATAGTATTTTTCTAAAGCTTGATGATTTAAGTAAACTCATAATCAAATTAAATATTTCCATGGCACTTTGATGTCACCTGATGGAATAATTTTTTACAATTTGAAATTCTTATACATAGTCACTATTTATAAGTCCTGATCAAAAATATTACTGAGACTGATTGTCAATGAAATTGACTATATTTAATGGAATTCTCATTAGGAAAAGAAATTTTGTATATAATTCAAAGATTGTTTTTCTGAAACACTTGATACATCTAATGCAGAATCATAAAACGTGCATATTTTACATGCCAATATCATTAAGTTGCATTTATTATGTGTTATTCAATAAACTTTATATCCCTAAGTTAAATTATTTATAAAAATATAGGTTCAAATCGGGCATAGGGTGTCCCCTAGGAGATTGGCGACTTCCTGGATAGGTTGCCAAACGTGCGTGACTTAAGCATTGAGTATGCTTAGGTTACCATGACCTAAATCGCCAAACGCTTAGGGGACACCCTATTCCCGATTTGAACCAAAATATATACAACTATTCTTTTAAAAATTACAGTCATAGTAGAATCATTTCTGTATGCCTAGATACAAATAAGTCAATAAAAAATTGATAAATTAGGTGTGAATTTTAAGTAAGAAAAACCTAATTGAGGCATTTATTACACATGAATAGATTTTCATTATAACCAAAATGAAATAAAGTTAATATATGAGAATGTAACATCCTTATCTCCCTACAGACTCGTCATGTAGCTTTGTTGATGTAAATTAAATCTATCGAGGTTGTATGTCTTCATGTTGGGATAGTGTGGAAGCTTGGAGAGCGGGATGGGAGCTGAAATATCGTGCTCGTCAATTGTACGTGGTTCGAAATGACGTCGCCAATAGCCCAGTGTTGTTTACTTAGCACATTGTTTATAAACAATCAATTGGTGAATTTAGGACTCGATCCCACGATTCTGTGGCCACAAAACTCGTTATCTGCATTGTAATTTATTTTTGAAATAGAGAGGTAATGAGTTGTTATCCTTGAAAAATTCATTAAGAACATATTCCTTCGCTTAATATTTAAATTTAACTACAGTAATAATTTAGTGCGCGGTTCTTCCGAACAATTTTCTTCGAATATCTCAAATGATTTGATTCTAGTGAAATTTATTTGAAGCGTGAGGTGGCAGCTCAAGTATCTTTTTGGTCTGACCTAAGCTCAAAATTACGATGTCAGTCGCCGATAGCCTTCGTGTTGCTACTAGGTGCGACGTTAATAAAATCTACCCATATAAAGACAAGCGGTAAACTAATTACAGAAGTAACCATTGTTTATTTTGATCAATGTAACGAAAAACAAGTCAAAAAATCTGGGTCCTTAAAGCGAAACCTTTACATGTTAAGCAATTTTTGTTTTGTGCTAAAGGGGGGGGGATGTAGATTTAATCATTCGCGTACCTAGAAATTAATTTTGATGGGTGCATATCTTCATCACCATAAAAAAAGCAATTTCTTTAGTGTAGAATTACCTCTAGGTAAAGACTAACGAATACACTATGTCAATCTTATTTCTCCTATTTAAAACTATCAAGTTACTGAAATAAAGATCGTTTGACCAAGAGTCTTTGTTGCTTTCCATTTCAAAATTGCCTAGCGCTTATCTTATTCCGCGCCCAAAAATGCGAAGAGCCCGATTGCGTAGTTTTCTGCAATAAGTCTCGCAGTTCAGTGTTCTGACATCCTTCTATAAGCATAAGTATTGATACGAGTGTGTTTAAATCATATATAAATATTTTATTACATATATAAAAGTTATGTACAGTAATATTTTATGCAATACATACACATAATTTTATTTTGTTTCCTTTATCAATTTGATGACTTCTAAACGTAAAACTAGAAGCGTGATAGAGGATTCGAATTACGTCAGCGATGATAGTAATATCATTTTCAAAAAAAAATTATGTCATCGACAATTCTGATATTAATAACCATAATACTTGTTGCATTTTGAAGAAAATTAGAATCATGAAAAATGTACATAATGACCAAGAAAATTCAAAACTGCAATAACTTTTACCTAATAATTTCAAACCGATCGAATATTTTAATCTCTCTCTTTAGCAACAATGGTTGATAGTTGGCTTTGCAGCCTATAGTGGGGCACTTTTTAACACAGAAGTAGCGCAATATCATCGCTTGGCACTTCAAACGGTAAAGAAAAATAATACAGATACCATGAGAGCAAAAATTCCTACGAACGATAATCGGTGGAATCCAACAAGATAGAAAAAGCTGATAAAAATCATTTAATGATTGACAAAGTTGTAATCATTTTTCAAAAAATGGTTTAAAAGGTGCCAGAATAGTTTGTAAAGCTTCTAAAGCAGGTATTCTAGTCTGTTGTGCTAGGAATTTCTTTTCCCATAACTGATATTCTGCAATGAAAACATAATACAATCTGAAGAAAAAGTTTCTTACAATATTTCTAATTTATTTTTACTTCTTCAGATATGAGGTCATTATCTGGTTCATTGAAATATTTAATGCTCAGAACTACTTTGGCTTTTGTGAATCTTTCATTATAAGATGTAATATTACAGAATTCAAAAATTGTTATCCTATAATAAGATTCGGGCTGTTGGAATATGAGAATGATGAGTTTTTTGCATATTGTGGAAGAACAATTCTATAGTCCTCATCGTTTATTCGTTTTAAAACGGATTCCCATTTTAGGAAAATAGAATTGAAAACTGTCTCTGATTGACTGCGAATCATTTCTTTTACAATTCGTCGCACAATAGAACTGGGACGATGAGGTCCACTAAGATTTCAAAATCCTAGATAAGGGCGACGTAAGAAAAAGTATTTCTCCAACCGAAAATAAAGACGAAATTGCAATTTCTCAATGAATTTAAAAGAATGCAGACCCCAATAAACGAATTCTTATCATTCCAATTTCCACTTAATTCAAGAGCATGAATCAAAGGCATATCCACCATAATAGATCGATGTCGCTCTGTCCAACGCGTAAGAGATAATTTTATCAATGGTCCTTTCCTGGATGAAGGACACACAGTTCTAATATATCCTACTGAATACTATTTCTTTCAGAAGTATTCATGAACGAATTTATCAATGACTCCGAAGAAATTACGGATAACCTTAATTTAGCATGCATCTATGGTAGCCTAATTTAGAGAAGCGCATAGTGAGAGGTTCTCTCTTTATTTGGTTTGTACACCATTGAATGCTCCAGACAAGGCACCACCATATCCTCTTAGATCCAAACCTTATGATATTAAATTTTCAAAACTTAGCTACTCCACGTGTTGAAATATTACTGGCACAAAAAACGTAAAAAAAATTTCCATTGATTGGTACCGGTTGTCCTCACTTTCTGTAAATTTTACACATAAAAAGACTTGCTTTGTCGAAATATTTGTCATTTCAACCGCTATAAATGAAGAACATTTACTGTTTCAATCAATTTTTTCATTACCAGTAGGTATAATTTCTCTTTGTATTTTATTCGATATATACGATGGATTATTAACAAATGAGTTTAAATGCTCCTTCAGCGTTTCATCTGCTTCAATTCGGAATCCAAGCAGTTGACGGAAATTCACATCTCGATGGTTATGTTCCCTGCTTTCATTTGTGCCGTTAAGGTATCTTCCTACCTTCGAAGGGGATTTTTTTTAAATAATTGAAAAAAAATGGCTTTTTATATACATTATACTATACGATATGGCTAAAAACTTAAAATACAATATAAAATTCGCATAAATTAATAATTGTTTTAATATTTCAGCTCAAAAAATACATAAAAATAGCAGTAAAATGGCACTTGTGCAAAACACCAAAACTGAAATTTAAATAGAGATATTCCAATTCTGTAAATTTTATTATGAGGAATTTAATTTAATTTAGGTTTTGTGTTTCTCTCACAATTATAACCCCGAAAATTAAATATTTATGTAGAAAAAACGTACAAATTTGTGACCAGTTATGACTATTATCATCAATAAAATGCAAAGTAATCACATTACAGCAATAGGAGAGGTTCAAGTCCTGAATTCACTTTAATAGAGTATTCCATGAAAGTTTCATAACATTACATACATAACTTTTTTGAATGCGATGTTTTGGGCTGAAGCAAAATATGAAAATCTTGATTTCGAGAAAAAGCTGAAAATACATTTCAACCAAGAAACTTACCTAATTAAATAAACATTTAACATTAAAAGGCCCCTGATTTGTAAATTTCACTATCTGTATTACTGAAATAAGTTATATTTTTCTTCCTGGTGGTCTTTGAAACTTACCTAACTTAAGCTTACAAGTAACAGGTGTTGCATAACGCTTCAAATCCCTGATTCGATTGTAATCCAACTTTTCGTATCCCTTTACATTGAAGTAGCCCGGATTTTCAATGTTCAGCTTATTTAAGACTTTTAAGCAGCGATGTCCTTCGTTAAATTGTATAATTGCATCATATGCTACCAATTTCACAGTTTTCAAACAAAGAAAAACTTCCTTTAGTACTCTTTATCGTATTACACCACTAAAATATCAATTTGCATTTTGGGTCTTAGAAAATTCATCTTGCATGTTGGAAGATATTTTGATGACGATATTACGTAAAATATCAATGAAAAACAAACATTAAAGATCAATTTCTGGTAGCAGAATGCTAATTCCAGTTCTAAAAAAAAAAGACACAGACTATTATTAAAATGCTTATAATTCAAGTTCTATGTAAGTTAGAAACAAAATTGAAACTGTTCTAGAAAGCTAAGAAATCAGGCTTTAATAATATACCGTAAATAAAAAAAATCGACTTTTTGACCAAAAATTGCGTTTTAAAGGTAGGCGGATATCTTAATTTGGTCGTACTAGCGATGACCTAGAAAGTTCATTTCTGCTACAGAAAATTACTATTTTTATAATAGGGCTAAATTTTCTTTCTATTTTCGTTTGTCTATCGAACGCTGGCAGTATCAATAATATATTTTACTGATTGTTTACGCCTTTGTACAATGTTTCTTAAATTGCTAACGGTTGACAAAGGCGTGGTGTTTATTTTTTATTTATTTTGATGCTCACGGGGTGGCTCTGTCGATCTGTGTCAAAAACGAAAAGGCTGATCTAGCAGTTAGTTATACCGAAATTTCTACTGCACTTTTTCATTATCAAACGAAGAGCTTGAAAACTCATACGTTGCTATTGGCATCCAAAATTTTCTTAGAATATCATTTTTTCTTCATAAGACCTCAGGGGCTTGCCTTCTTTAGTAGGTAGGGGCATCATGACCCCAAGGCACCCAAGTGATCTTTTTCTTTCCCATGGGGTTAACTCTCTTAGGTAAACTTGAATGACACACTTCGGGATGCTCTAACGATCATTTTCAATTTTCGACCCTCCCTGTCAACCAATTTTTTTCCCCTTCGTTCACTCATCTAGATCACAGCTTTTTGGAGCTGTGATCTAGATGAGCCACATTTGACTGTTGCGCCATTTAAATCACTCTTGCCTATTCCATTTTTTCATTCAAAATAAGACTAACTTCTGTGGCTGAAATATGTTCTCCTTCAATCTTTTGAATTTTTTTGTGGAAAATATATGTCTGATCATGTACAAAATACATCAATATCTCCGATAATTCATAATTGAAAAAAAAAAATTCGAGAATTTTTTTGACACTTGTCTAAACTTGAAAAATATGAACGGAGAGGCCTAAATAATTGTAAAACACGCTCTATAGCAGGTGTTAGAATGAGCTATCTAAATTTTGAATATCCTAAAATTTTTTTGTATTCAACATTTGCGTCTTCACAAAACTGTTATAAAATAGCCACACGAACAGTAAAACGAATAGAAGATAAGAAAATTGTCGTTATTATTACTTCTACAACAATTGGCATGGCACATGACACTGTGTTGATTTGCATTTGACAAAATATGCGCATTATAGCCTATTCATAGTATTTTCTTTCGGATTAAATATTGTAATTTTACATAGACATTATTCACTCCTTTGCATCTTCTTCCACCAAAATTTGTGTTAATATTATCAGCTGTTGATGCAACAACTTTATAATTCAAATTATTTTCAGTAATTACTCTGTATAGATAGCTTGACAAAATTCTACCCTGCAGTTCTACCCTGAATGGATTCTAAATTAAAAATTTTTACTTGAATGTCCTGGGTAACATTATAATACCTTACTAGTATTGGATACAATTTGGTTTCATTATGATTTGATGCATTAGATAATCAAGTCTTCTGCAAGTATTTTATCACAATAATTTTGAAAAATTGATTTAATAATAGCTTCACATTTTGTCTTGGCACATGAAAATTTAGCATTGTAAAACTTTTTCAGTATTTTAGTTGTACTATCCATATTATGAAAACTTTGGTTTTGAATTATGGTATGAAATGCAAATGTTCCCTCCATTACAGTTAACTGTTTTTTATCTTCAGAATAATTATAAATTTAAAAAAATATATATATATTACTTTACTCTTGAAAGCTGAAGCCTCAATTGATTGCTTTTGTTTGCTGGTGTTCAAGTGTTTTGTTATAGTTGCTCAACTAAAAGCGATAAAATTACACTTGTGTTGAAAACAGAGTTGCATGAAATTGAATTAATGAATTGAAAAAACGTGAATTGTACTTATCTGAGTGTAACATTTATTGAAAAAATAATATTGTTTTTCCATTAGAAATAAATGCGAAGTATAATATAGAGGCAATTGTGGGATACAAGTGAGAGACTTTTGAAATTCTCTTATGCCCTGCGCATGCGTTTCATCATTGTGTCTTTCCAAACTGTACTGTCATATGAGTTTGGAGCGGCATCTCTGAATATAGAGAATAACAGATTAGTTTTCAAAAATCGAAAAACAGGATAGGTAGGAGGACACTTTTCGAGGAAGGGCAGAATCCACAAAAGAAGAATCGTCCTCCTTAAGGAAGGACGATTGGTCACTTTAATAGTAAGCACCCCTTATATCCAAGTTTATTTCGTCAAAGATTTTTTTTTTTTTTTTTTCCGATTTGACGTCCATGATAACTTTGTGTAAGATTTTTGTAGCTGTTTTGCTGTCTTTAAAAGGTACTCATCTGTAACGATGTGAATGCAGTTTTCGTTCTATAGTCAGAAAAGAAGATATGCGCCCGGCTAAAATTCTTACGAAAGTCTTAAGAAAAGACCGAAGTTAAAGCTAGTGTTCTATATGAAGATATCTTATTTTTATCTTTGCATGGCTTCGAGATCGGAAAAATAATTGTAAGCCTTCAAGATTGAGGTACTATTTATTCTCAAATAAGTGTTGGAAATAGTTTAGAATAATGTTACTTTGGTTACTATTTAATTTTTTTTAGAAAAACAGCTATAATTTAATCTGTACCTAGGTTCATATTTTTAGATTTTATTGTCTTATTTAATCGAAAAATGAGTAATTGCTAATTTAGGATGTTTTTTCTTTACTGAAGTAATCTAATGGTAGTGAATATCGTTATTGGTTGCGAATTAACAAGCAAAAATATAAGCCTATTTTTGAGGCTGGGCTATGTATCTGTTATTATACCATGGAAAATTTAATGTTGGTTTTGCATTCTTATTAGTTGAAATATTTTTAAGAATACTATAGAATATTCTTGGATTAGCTACCTTATTGCATAATTCATTCCAGGATTACTTTCCTTTTTTATAGGAAGTCTCGGTTTACTCGAGTATTTTTTATGTTTAATCCATAGATGTGGAGATATTTCACATATGGCGTTTTTACGGAGAAAATTTTTGAGACTAGAATTTATTTCAGGTGCATTTCCACCAAGATGGAAATAATCTGTTAATAATCAGATGGAAATAATCTGAATCCTCTCTAATGTTATTTTCTAATTATTCCTGAGATTATATAGATGAGGTTTCTATTTTATTTTCTGTATTTTCTAATGAAATTTGTGCTTATTTCATCACTAATGACCAGTTAATTTTCTTTAAAAAAATTGCTTATTCTGTTGAAGTAAAAACAGTTCTCTCTATAATAATAGAAAGTGATCACTGTTATAAGTGCTATCCAATATATAAGTATTAGTACAGCCAAATAATTTTGAGGAGCAAAGTGTTAAATCGGTGAGTGTAGCGCCACCTATATTACATCTGTGAGTTGGAACAGTTGTATTAAGAAGAATAAAATTAGAGTGACAATTAACCATATACAAAATCAGTAATATATTGGGAAACGTGATTGGAGGCTCACATTGGGTGATGGAGGTTAAAATCTCCAAAAATGAAAATGGGTCTGTCAAAGATTCTAAAAAAGGTTGAACGATAATATATTGACCCCCCGAGATGCATGTAGATTTATTATACATAAGAATCTGTTGTTAATAATGATTTGAAAACGGAAATTTCAAAATCTTCTCACTGTGCTAGCTGAATAGGAATATGTCGCTTAGATATATTTGTCAGTATTGCTATTAGTACTCTTCCTCCAGGCCTGCCAAATCTATCCTGTCGAAAGAAGATTTTACCTGGAAATTGCAATCTATCTTTAGGATTCAAAAAGTTTTCTGTAAATGCCTGCCTGCGTAAAGGAAGGAACATTGAACCAAATTAAATTATTTTTAATGCTGCTACAATTCCACTGCAGAAAATACATGTGAGGAAAAAAATGAATTTAAGAAAAAAATTCAAGATATCCATCTTCCCCTGGAAGAAAAGATGAAAAAGAAAATTCAAAATTTTGTGAAGTACTTATGTACAATTTTAAAAATGAAAAGTAAATTTGAAAACTGTGATGTAAATTTGAAAACTGTGATGTAAATTTGAAAACTGTAATGTAAATTTTAAGAAATTGTCCAATATCTATATGATATTAGATGCATTATCAATGTTATGAGATGTACCTAGAATGGATGCACAAGAGTTTTGAAACAATGTTTTTTTTCCCGAGTTGATGATGGTGATCGTTTTCCGATTTCAAAAATATTGCACATTAGCGAAAACATTGTTTCTGTTATCTATTCATCTTTTCCCATTATAATTGCTTTTCTAAGTCTATATGAAAATTTGTTGCCAAAGTTTCTAATCGTTTTTTTAAATCCTGTAAGTTTGGACCGAGTCCGTTTGCTTTTATTGCTACAGAGTAACTTTCAGAATGAGATTCGCGGGATTTTCTTCTCGCCTCACCCAAATTTAAATGATTTGTGCATTTATGTTCGTGTGCACTTTTCTTTGATGAAAATTGGACAAATAGGGGAATTAGTTGGATGATCTCCCTTACAATTTGTGACATTTCAAAGCATTTTATACGTCCTTCGTGGGTCACTCCACAATTAATACATATTGCATAATTTTGGCAAGTTCGATACAGATGAAAAACATTTCATAAACATTTTATGCATTAGTGTAGTTTATCCAAGTAATATTGAAAACTATGATTGATAAAAAAGAAAAGAAAAGAAAACCATAGTTTAACACATTCTAGTATAGTAGTACTAAGAATGGTAATCAAGAACGGGGAAACCTCTTGACAACTGCTAGATTTTACGAAGTGTCGCATTCCTACAATTTCAATGTCATTAGCTTTTTTCTCCCAATTGGGTTGCTAAATCTGCTTGAAGTACATTAGCAAGTATTTCGAAAAGAGAGCATCTGGATGTGAATTTTCCCCATATTTTATATTGGCATTTACCAATGCATTCAGTATTTGATCTATTGCTTGAATTTGAACTACACATACGGGGTCTGAGGTACTAAACTTGATTTTATCGCTACGAGTAAATGACAAATTTGTTGTGTACGTGAATGTTATGTTTAATGGCGCAAGAGCCAGATATGGCTATAATGCGCCAAACACAGTGAGGTGATACAAAAAAACGTTCAACAATTTGTCACGTAGAATGTAAGTCAAATAAAGATAACGAAAATTTTCAATTTGAGAACTTTTATTTATCTAAAGTATTAAGAACTGCCAATTTGATAGGAACAATAAAAATATAAGATTTTACTTTACATTTACATAAATTAACTATAAATGAAGATAATAGGATGCAAGACAGAACAGAAGGAAGATAAAAAAATTTCCTTAAATTGCTGCTTTGCGAAAGGTAAAAACACAAAGAGGACACATTTCGCTTCAGTTCACGCCTCCCTGCTTAAATTCTCTAAAACAAATACAGTAGTCATTTCAAAATCCAAGAGTTGCATCACTAAAGACATTAATCGTTCCTCGCTTATAGCCCACGGGTGCATTAATTGTAACTCGATTTGAAAAATTGTTCAAGGCTGTCTTTCATTTGAGCGAAAATAATTCCTTTCTTTGGACTAATTCCCAAATTGCTCTCTATTGTATAAAAGGAGCTTCTAGAAGTGGGAAACAGTTTGTCGAAGACAGAATATCAGAAATATGTGAAAATACTGATGGAAAAATGGAATGTTTGCCCTAGGAAACAAAATCCAGCTGATAAACTTACAAGATGCTTGAAGGTTGATGGCCTTCTAAAAATACTTATTGGTGGATCGAACCAAAATAGTTTCTTAATCACAGCATGAGCACGGAAGCAAAACGGTGAGTGAAATGGATGAAAGTGAGGTAACAGAACAAGAAAGAAGGCCAAAATTAAAGTTTTGGAGCTGGTATTTCAGTCAAAACCTTATGGTGATGCATTGATTTATCTAGAAAAATGGAGGTAAGTGCTAAGATCCTTCGAGTCGCAGTTTGTTTTAAGCAAATTGTAAATAATTCTGGAAATATTGCTTAGAAATTTGGCATGCTACCAAGCGAAAAATGAATTGTAGCAGATATATAACAGATTAAACATATCAATTTTAGAAAAAAGGGTTCCGAAAAATTGAGTCATAACACATGGATCAATAAGTCCCGAGATTTTGCGGTCGTTTTTTTTTTTGCGATTTCCTCCTTCAAACGCACCAGCAAGTCAATATAATAATCACTGTTGATCGATTTACCTTTTTCGAGGTAGTCAATGAAAATCACGCCATGCGTATCCCAAAAAAACTGACGCCATGACTTTGCCAGTTGACTGCTGCGTTTTCGGACGGCTTTCGCCAGCTGTGCGCCACTCAGATGACTGCCGCTTCGACTCTGGAGTGTAGTGATGTATCCATGTTTCGTCCATGGTCACGTAACGACGCAAGAAATCTTTTTTGTTGCGAGTAAATAGCGATAAACAGCTTTCTGAATCATCGACTCGTTGCTGTTTTTGTTCCATCGAAAGCAATCGTGGCCCCCACTTGGAAAAAAACCTTTTTCATGAAGGATAGTAAATACACTTCCATATGATATCTGTGTCATCTCAGCAATCTCACGGAGCTTCACTTTACGATCTTTCATTATAATTTTTGTCACTTCACTCACATTTTCCGGTGTAACGGCTTCCACAGGTCTACCCGAGCGTTCCGCGTCATTTGTGTCGGTACGACCACGTTTAAACTCGGCAAACCACCAACAAATCGTTGCTTTTGATGGACAAGAGTCCGGGTAACATTTTTCAATCCATTGTTTGCTTGCACGGTGTTTTTACCCATTAAAAAACAATGTTTTATCAGAACACGAAACTCGGTTTTTTCCATTTTTTAAACAAACTACAAAACGACTTTACTCCAACCTCGATAACTCAGCTGTTTCTGGTCCGATCGACTTAAAATTTTGACACGTTTCAAGCAAAGGTTAGTACTCTAGAAAGACCTGGTTACTGGTTTACTACGAGCGCCATCTCTGGGTTAGTCTCGGAACTTATTGATCCATGTGTTACTAGGTTGTAAATGACATCGAATAGAATTTTGAGGTTATGTATGTTTAAACAAACGTTCTACCGGGGAACTTGAAAGTTTCAATATAGTATATTACTAAAGTATAGTAATTAGAGTGTGTTATTAGAGTGCGGTTTGATATTAAAACTCGGTCGTCTGCATGGGAAGTCAGCACTCTTATAGCATGTTGAAAGAAATATTATCTCTGGCTGGAAAATTAAAGAGCGCAATAGTCGCCTATTGTAAAAATACGTATGTTTGGTGCTGACAGCCAAAAACACGTGAGAAAGTAGGACCTTTCAAGAATTATAAGATATAAACCAATAGATGAAGTAGAACGAAATGTTCGTGATTCCTGTGTGAAAGGTGTATCACTCTCTGTACAGCAAATATCTAATGTAATCAGGTCGAAAACACGGCTCTACGAAATCATCTAAAGTTCCTCCATTCAAATTAAATACACAAAATTCATTCATATAACCTTTTTATATCAATATATTTATAAAACATTTTAGAATTTTGCTAAGATCATTTTTTAATTATGTTTCATTTATGTTTATTTAAATATTCAATACATTTTAGTTATTCTGGTTTCTTTGTTATAAATTAGTTCCAATATAGTTTTTATAAAGATTTTTGTGTTTAATGAGTTTGTTTTAAGATAAGAGGGAAAAGTTTTTTTTTTTTTTACCTTATTGTGTTTTTAATTTTGAAACACTTGTTATTAAAATCTCATTTTCTTTTTGTATTTGAAAAAAAGATATTCTGTACGAAACATAAAAGTGTAACGTTGAAAACATATTCAATCACAACATTATGGTTAAATGAAATTTAAAGACCAATATTAAAACAATAAAGCAGCCAACAAGCGCAATCATATTATTGTAACGATTATCGGATTTTTTTTCTAAGAACATTGGGTTATAAGAAATAAACTAAACAATATGACTATATTAACACACACACAAAAAATAGAATGTATTGCGTATATAACTTATATTCGTTAGATGCCAGTGAAAAAATTTAATTTTAATTAATATTTTGCGAATAAAAGTAATCTTACAATAAGAATATCTAATACTAATAGCAATGAGTTTTCAACATAGTGCGTTTTCTCCGAAACACCAAGGGACGTTATTCCCCCCCCCCCGTGCTTCGGGGAGGGGGAGAGAGAGTTTTGGTTTGAGTGCTGGACCAGTGGGTCCGAAGGAAAGTTGACTGGTCGCTTTTTACTGTGCTCTTACCAATCAGGCTGAAAAGACATCTCATCTGGCTAGTTAACAAGGCGTTCTTAGCTTCTAGCGTTGTAGAAGAGAGTCGCTGCAAGCTCTATCTGCTCTACAAGTCAGACTGCGACGACTCTTAAGTTGAGAGAAACAACCCAAAACGCTCTAAACCAGTGGACGGCAACCTATGAACCCCTGGAAAGATTTTAGTCGCCCAGTAAACAATTCTTAATTACGGCGATCGGTGGGTGCTCTTGCCAACAAATTAAAGTAGGTACTTTGTATCTAACTCTTTAAAATTATCCTAGATGGTACCCCTACTGAGTGCTGGGTAACTTTCCTTGTGGTTTTCTTTTTCTTCTTTTAATTTTCACTGTCTTGTCGTCATCATTGAACCTATCATTGACGTACATTTGGAAAATCCAAAAGTAAATTATGCTTTTTGCTGGTTTAGATTAATTCCCATGATTCTTTTGAGCATGAGGAAATTTTTCGTATCTCATTGATTGCCTTTGAAGTAAATCTGAATTCCACATCAGCTGGATAACCTCCAACATTTATACTAATAAAGCAATATTATGTTTATTAGAGAGAAGTAGAGCGGTTGGAAGGCCGATCACACGGATGTATTCGGCGAGTAGTGTTGAAATTTTGAAATAAAGTCACGTGTTTTAAAACTTAAAATGTACTGAAATATTTTTATTTATTGTGAAATATTGGATTCCATTTATATATCCTGATGCACTGGAAATAATTATATATTAGCTTCTACTTTATATTAATAATAAGATATAAATTTTTTAGAAAATAAGATAATAAATGCAATCCCTTAATGAAAACAAATATATTTAATAGTGAAAAATGTATGAAATAGAATTACTTCTACACTGATGATAAAACTTTTCTCTTTAAAATAATATATTCCATTCCATTTACTCATTTATTGTAGTTTTCTGATGAATTAAACTGTTTTTTTTTTTTTTTTTAAATTCTTTTTCTCTGGAATGAAATTGATTTATCGCCTTGAAATTAATTTAAAGGTTTTGCGGTTTTTAATCGCAGATGCTCCAAAAACAACTATTCGTTAAGCGAACTGAGAGGGAAAAAATCTGGTTTGAAATTTGATTTTTACACTGCAGTGGATCTAGCTACGAAATAAGCAATCATTTAAAGATGCCATTCCTAATTTTTGTTATTTAGTTTGCAAAGGAAAATTAAACATACCAATGTGCGATTAAATTCAGATAATACCTATTTTTACGCATATTGGCATTTTAGTGAAGGCTTATATGTCAAAAGGTATTACTACTTCTCTACAAAATGATTTACTGAGTAGTCAAGTTGTTAGTTTGTCTGTAAAGAAAGTTCGCTTCGCTTTTCTATCAGCTTGTCCAGTTTCTCTTGTGAGCAGGTATTTTCCCAAATGAAATTCATTCTCAATTAATCGCGAAACAGGTTAACTTCCAAAAATTTAGAAGCATGCGTTCTTTTAAAACCAACAAATTATCACCCAAATATCTTAAATTTTACAGAGATAATGAAACAGCATCAAGAGAGCCATTAAAATGATTAAATGTTCTTAATTAAATAAGGTTCATTTTATTTACATGTTGCTTATTTTTCTGCTAACATTTTACGCTTTCTTTCAAGTTGTAAGTTCTCGTATAGATTTGACGATAGTAAATTAGTAATTCTATTTTTATGAATTGTATAATCCAATCTGTATAAAGTTTTTATTTTCTGTATTTTAAGATAATGCGTAGTCTAAAATAGAAATGTTGTGAACTACCTGCAGAAAATTTTGTGATAAAAAAAATTAAAAAAATGGACCCACTTGATAAAAACGTTGCTGACCATTTACACCATACTAAACTAGCTTCCATTTATATTCTCAAAAGCTCATCTTCTATTACTTCATTTGACTTATAACTTTAGTGTCTATCAACTAGTGTTATCAACTAGTTTAGTATCCATCAACTTCCAATCACAACATTAATTATTTTGACACTAGCCGCACCTCTTTCAACCTTTTTTACAATTACATTATAAAATAATAATTAGTTATAAAAAAATTTCGCTCAGTAACTCTCTTCACTTCAATTACTCTCTTCATTCAGACCACGACCATGCTGCATAATCGATTTTGTCGGCTTAGCGAGTGTCAATGCAATTTGAAAGGGGATACCAAAAAGGACACTCTACATAAAAATTGAAACGATTATATCTGATCTTATCGGTCTGATTTTAAACGATTATAAGGTATATCATCTCTGATCTAATAATTTTATAATGCAAAGTTGCACACATTCTGTCCCTATGCAGAAGATAAAAATATCCGATAATGTATTCGTCATTTTAACATTAATTAAACATTAATTAAATTGAATATTCATGTATTTTTACCTTGAGTGTATGAATTATCATGTATACAAATACACTTTTATGCCTATTTGTCAGTCGATTGTATAAAACCGCATCGTTCTGAATATCACTCTACTTTTTTTAAGTAGTTTTGTTGGTGTCTGGTTAGAACGTTAAGAATATTCCAGCTGCAACACTAATTTTTTTTGGGTAAATTTAAGAAAGCAATTGCTTTTTTACAACGTTTTTCTGAATTTCACTTGGTGTGTGTGTGTGAGTGAGTGTGTGTGTCATCAAATTTTCGATCGTTTATTTAACCAACTTCCCATCAAGCTAGAGCTTTGAAATTTTGGGAATCGTTCGTACTCGCCTAACAATGCAATATTTAGACATTTGAGGCAAGTTTTAACTAATATTTCAATAATTTTAATAAGTCAAAATATTCTTTCCTCTCGTCGCTTTTAGGATTGAGGAAAAAATTTCTTTCCCCCTCTGGGAGCACCGGGCACTCCCCACGCAGCATGCGGTATCGTAAACCTATTGTACTCACAAAGGGGAGATACTATCTCCCCTTTACTATCTCCGAGATAGTAAGGGTTGCTGACTTTTAGTCAGTAATCATTCGCAAGAAAGAAAGTTTCCAATATTTGGCGCCATGTCTTATCACAATAATTTTTTTCTGAATTCTGGTTCCCATTCTTTTTTTAATAGAATGACTTACAAACTTTCAAATGCATGTTTTGATTTTATGAGTATTATGAATTTTTTAATACTCTCACAAATGTCTCTTTTTAAGTGAATTTTAAAGTTAAAAAAAACTAACAGTTTTAACTAATATTTCAATAATTTTCTCTAATAAACTTTGCCGCCATATAAAAACGTTGTTTTTAAAAACGTTGGTTTTTATATCGAATTATTTCACCGTGTTTCTGTGTTTTCCTGCTGATGCAACAATTATTTCCAAAAATATTTTTCGTTCAAGAGATGCGCATTTTAGTGATTTTTTTTATCGCAATTTAATCATTTTCAAACATTGGTTTGAAAAAATGTAACCTTACTTGTTTATGTCGATGATAAATTGAATATGAAACCGAATATTTAATTGTTAGTGTGTTGCTTGATTCAACTCCACGCCTCTGATCCAAAACCCTCAAAATAAAAAGGAGTATTTTTATGATTGAAAGGAACTGAACTATACAAAATCAGTGAGTGAATTTTTCTAAATTTTTAACTTCAGAATTAGTGAAAAACGTTTTTGAAGCATTTTATCTTCCCCCCTTCCTTTAAGAATTGTGGGGGACAGAGGGATCGGGGGCCCAGGTGGCGCAGATGTGAATGGCGGCAAGTCAAGCTGGCTAATACTGTTAGCAGTATTGGGCCATGTATGTGTTAGACCAGATATGTATTTTGTCATCGGGAGTATTTAGGTACTTATGCAAAATTTCAAAGCAATTTGGCAAATTTCTAAATAGAGTTGTAATATTTGGCGGAAACAAATATACTGACATGTATGTGTGAAGTAAAATGAAAGCATATCAGATATTTTATTTCAAATACGAAAATAAAATTCACTTTTTGAATTTCAAAACGGACACGGCTGCCGCGATCCGTTGTTGCCACGCAACAAAGGAAATAAGTATGTCCTTTTTGACTTTTGATTATTGTCCTTGAACAAGTCATGGATTCAGGTTGCATTTAATTTCTTCAACTTTTTCGTTATTTAGAAGAATTGTGCAGTGTTGATATTGTTTATTCTTTAATAAAGGTTGACACGTACCTAAATTTTTAGTTATTGTTGGTTTGACTTATTCGTTTTATACGATTCGTCGAAAATATAAGAATGTTAAAGGGACACTGTGCATGTGATTTGACGACAATCGGTTAAAATATCAAAATTCATTTTGTAATTTAAGTTATTCTTTATACATTTTCCTATAATCCCACAAACTTTCAGAGCTTTACTTTCAAAGTATTTGAAGGCCTCACAAGAGTTTTATATTCATGATACCATACCGAAATGATACCATAATCCAGGGACGCTTTAAGGCATAGGCCAACTGGTCCCGGGCCCAGGGTCTCGCCTTTGAGAGGGCCTTGTCTTTTTCTCTACTCGGCCTCAATAAGATCATGATCAGAATAATTTTAATCGTCAAAGGACATGACTTGTTGAAGCAGTTACTTCTGTATTAAATGTTTCTATTTACAACGTATGCTGAGAATCAGGGAAAATATTAATTTTATTTCTAAAGTGAGATGTATCCAATTCACTGAAAAAAATGCTGCTGTGGGGAGGACAGTCACGGACACTCCTTCTAGCGACCTTTTATTTATTTCCACACATGAGTTAAGGATCGCTCATAAATGGAAAAGAGATAACTCTTAAGCCCCCAACAGAAGTGACAAAAAAACATTCCCTATTTTAGGGCAGGCGTCAGGTCTAATAAAACGAGGGTTGCAATGACCCTAAAGGAAAGGCCAAAGGTGACCCTTACACTTTTTCGAAGAAACGAGTGCCTTACAATTCTAAACCGGCAATTCCTTAATACTAATTAAATTTTTTTGAAACAGCAAATGGTAATTATGTTTTAATTTTTTAACTGTACTTCTTTGAGATTTAAGATAATATACAAATATTTATATTGCATTAAAAAAGTAAAATATTATGTAATTGTATTTGCATTTTACAGATTGTTATAAAAATAATATCCAGTTTTAAGAAAATTCAGCATTTTTTATTTTTATTTATATTTATTTATTTATTCTGGTAAAATTTCTCTCTCTCCCTCTGAACAACTTGAAATAATCTCTTAAATGTTTATAAAATTATACATAAATATTTCAATTGACTCTTTAGAATATTTTTTATATTGATTAATATGCATAAGTGCGCGCTTCCTTCATTTTGAATGCACTATGATCTTCCAGAAGAATTTTCGATATGTATTGTAATTAAGAAAAATATTTTATTATTGTTATTATTATTATGCTTCTAATACGCAAAGCGTTATTTTACTCGTTTAAAAATTCAAATGACTTCTTTTATTATTATTATTATTGAATCCCAAGTAAAAAAGAACATTTATAAGACATTTATTGATAATTTAATGTTTTAAGAGAAAACATCAAAAATGGAGAAATTTTTATCCAACACAGTACAATATAAGAGACTTTTAGTGTATAAGACCCGTCACTAAAAATTTTCTACTTGCTTGTGAATGTTTAATCAGATTTTACTGCAGAAAATTGAAATTTATTGTATGTAGTTTAATTTTAGTTCTGATACTTTAAAACTTATAATATATTTATACTTTATCATTTAACACTTTATTACTTACTAATACTTTATTTATCACAAATTTATTACTTCTAATTTATTTATCTAATATTGGTATAAAATATTTTTAATGAAAATTACTTAAATAAATAAAATTCTCCTAATTAATAATTTATGTAATAATGTTCTTTAATTTTTGAAATCTGTGACTTATCATAATTCTTTGTTTCTTTTGATAAGCATATTAACAAGGATATGTATGTATATATATATATATATATATATATATATATCTTATAGTTACAAACGTATATTTTTCTGAGAACTTTTAAGAGATTTCAAATATTTTGTAAGACAATACAACATAGAATCCTAAAAACCTTTTTTAGATTTTTCTGCATGTCATTTTCATTCAAATAGCTTACTTAATATTTTCTTAGATATGATTTTACATTCTCAATTAAATTTTTTTTTTTAATATTTCAAGAAATCTAATAATTAGCTATATTGATTTATATTAGTGTATAGTACATATGTATATCTGCATTGTAATGATAATTTGAAATATACTATTTTGTACATTAATAGTAATAATGAAATAATCTTAATAGAAAAATTGTATACAAGAAATAATAACTTAATTGAAGCTTTGTTGTGTCTATCCACGAAAGAGTAAAAAGAAATGATTTAAAAATTCTATCTTATCACCTTCAGAATTCTTACGAAAACGAAAGTTATATAAACGAGAGTTATCATTTTGTACCTTTTTCAAACTAGTGAACAGGTTTTCTAACCCCCTCCGGAACAAAAAGAAGAAATAAAAAACGAGCTGCTACTCATAGTTATGTGTTTATGACGTGAGATATGCCATAATGATTTTTTGGACTGTGTATTTATTTGTTTATTCTTAGAAGCAAAATAACAATTCTTTTTCTAATGACTCGTCTCCAGAATGTGTGTGTTATTTAAAAATAAATCTTTTAATTATTTTTAAGATAATAATAAAAGAGAACCATCATTTGCTAAATTATTCATAATTTTTCGGTATATTACTTTGTACCGGTTTAAAAGTGTATTCTAAGCCATAACTGGTCCTTTATTTAAAATTTTACAGGTCATTTATTTTTTAATAACTTATTTTATTTTAAAACTTCACTTTTGCGGAAAATGGGTACTCCAGTTAGTATTGAGATGAAACCTTTATGGCTCCCGTCGACTCGACACCATGAAATCCAGAGCGTAATGTTAATCCAATGGAGTTTCGTACTTTACTATTTACATCTAGGGTAGTGCTTTTAATTACATAGTTTACAACGCATACGAAAAAGCGAAAATAATAATAATAAATGTTTCTCTGATTTTCGATTTTTTTTAAAAAAAAATTGCAAGTATTTTTAAATATTTATTAAAGTTTTGAAAATTCACATTCCACGCACTAAAACGATCATAAATATATTTTCTATTATTGGATAAGAAAATAAAACTAGGGAGTCTAAGCTCTTTCAAATGTATATACTTTAAAAAATTTTAATTCCTTTACTTCCAAATAAATTAGAAAAGTCAGCATTACACATTTGAGAAAGGAGGGAAAAGAAGACATTCAGCCCCTCCTTTATGCGTAAGAAAACATGATATCCCCCCGTGATTTGAACGGTGATTTATGACTCGTTCCGTGGATTGTGTACCAGAAATGTAGTTCCTCAGAATTTGTTCCATGTTTGAGAAACTATTTACAATCTCGTCGTTCTTGAGGAAGCTGGAAACTACATTTGAGAATTACTACGAATACATTTTCGAAAATATGCAATCCTCTGTTTTTTATTCCATCTTATTAAAATTATTTATTTATTTTATTTTGTATTATTTTCTTGATTTGTTTTAACAGCCACTTCATAATTATATAACTGGGGGGAGAGGATTGTTATTTAAACCTGTCCGTGTACCTTGCTTTTTTGTGCATTTAACTTATTGAGTGCATTATTTTTTTAATATTTCAAAATAAAAATCCTTATTTCTATAAACTTTCAATTTACTGTATATAACTATGAAATATAATTTATAAAATTATTAATTATATTTACACGAAATATTTACACCTTTATTTTATGGTATATTCAAAATGGTGCACCTATTGAGAAATTTTTGCAATTTTCTAATATTAATGGACATACTGCAGAGTATCTGACGGATGTTGAGGTTTCACTTTTGGAAAATAACAAAATTTCCCTCAGTGATTGTAGAGGTCAGTCATACGATAATGGCTCGAATATCCCTGAAATTTTCAGGATTGTAAGTCAGACTTAAAAAAAAAAAAAAAAAAAACCGCTATATACGTACCATGTGCAGGACATTCCTTAAATTTAATAGGCATTCAGACAGTAGAATGTAGCTATAATGTAACAATTTACTTTGATTTTGTCCAAAATCTTTATAATTTTTTCTCATCGTCAATTCATTGTTGGAATACACTAACATTAAATTTGAGCTGTGCTAGAAATAAAAAGGTACTGAAAAACTTATCAAAAGCACGTTGCTCAGCACGAGCAAATGCAATTAAATCTTTAAGCTCCGGATATTCAGAAATTGTCATGATCCTGGATTGCTTAATTAATCATGAATTATGGGCAGCGGATACTCAACTTTCTGCTAAATAATTAAAAAATAAGATGAATGAATTAGAGGATACATTTTTAACTATCCTGGAAAAGACATTTCGACACATATTGACAAAGTAAATCTATTTCTCCGGAGTAAAATTATTAAAATCGCTAATGATATATATAAAAATCAAAAGATAATCTTTTGACCATTATGAGTCAAAACCCAAGGAAATTTCTTTTTTAAGGAGTATCAAAGTGTTCACAAGCGTGTAAGACAAAGCAGAGTTAGGGTAACTTTTCTTGAAGGAAATAGAGACGCCAACACAACATTTGAAAATAGCCACAGCAAGAAATTTAAAATAGAAACCTATTTACTAATAATCGACTTTTTAATTTTCAATATATCAAAGAATAGCGCCCAAAGTGCGAACATATTTTCAGGTAGAAGAAAAAAAAAAAAAAAAAGCTGCAATATTAATATAAATTACTATAGATATAACATATATAATTATTTATTAGATAGTGTTCTTAGAACTTTGAAATGTTTAAAAAATACGCAGATTTTTGTCTTGGTACAAAATGAATATTTAATTTTCTATGTTTCTATATGAAGGAAGGCTTTTGTAACTATAAAATAGTAAGTACTATATTAGTTGTATGTTTTGGGGAACCAAATATGTAGTTTGTTGAAAATATTTTCTCCTTAGTCATTACATTCTTACATAATTACTGGTCGCTGTATCCGAAAGGTCATGGCGGTTTTTTTTTTTTTTCATTGAGGAATTTATTCGAAACCTGGTTCTTTTGAAAACCACCAATTAATGGTGTTGATGCGCTTTATATCTGTAGAGGCTCATAGTCATCAGGTTGACGTGGAGTGGAAATATGTAGAGTAGAATTTCAGCTCACAAATGTCTTCCTGGTCACTTGACTGGAGCTCAAAATTATAAGGTCGCCAGTAGTCATCATGTTGTTTTTAAGTGTGAATTTAATAACACAATCTTTTATAACAGGGGTGCTAGCGGTACTATCTTTAGGACCCACATTTTAAAAAGTAATGTTTAAAAGAGCCGTTTATACAATGTTGTCATATGGACATCGTAAAATTTCCTCCAAAATGACAATATTTTGTGAATTTTCTCCCAAGACAAGTGAGCGAGTGAAAATAAGAGGTTTATGATGCAAGAGACAAATAACACATGGCTGTGCTACGCCTGCAATAAATATGCCTCCCACAGAAATCTTACCTGGAATATTCTGAAGATAGACCCACAGCAAAATATTAATTTCAAAGAATTTTAGGAGAGTATCGTGACTAGTTGTGAGGCAGAAACGATGTAACCCCTGAAGGCGAAACACGCCTCGATGAGAGTTAAGCTCGCTGAAGGACTAAAGTCCATTCTATGTTTAATTTCTGTGTTTTATGTATGTTTTATATTTGTAAAGTGTCGTCCTGTAATAAAAATGATTAAGAAATAAATGTTCGTAAGTAAATTTCTTGATTTATTTCATTCTGTTTCTTATAAAAGCTCATTTTTTCATTACAGTTTGCAGAAATTTAATTGATACAAAATCTTTCAAATTCTCCAAAAAATGAAATTTGGAAGCATAAAATGAAACATTGCTAAATATAGAATTTCCAAACATTTAGAAAATCTAGTGTTTCCTACCTACAAAATTCGAAAAGTTAAGAAATCTGAAGCATGAACGTTATACAATATTTGTAAGAAAAATACAATTGTTTCTGTATTAATTATATATAGTAAATACCATTTTTGAGAATCATTTAAGGATGTAATAAATGAACTTTATTTTTTCTCTTCAAGGACTCTGCACGAATAAATTTCGTCAACAGACTTTGCAAGAAGAAATAAAGTATAAAGTTTAACCATAAAGATGTCTCATTTAATGTTGAATTATAAAAAAAAAGTATCTGTAATGTTTAAATGTTATTATAATCTGAAGTTATAAAAAGCAATATATTTTAATTCATTTTTTTTTCCTTCTTTTTTTTAGTGAAATCATTACTTAGAAATGATTAATTCCTTTAGAAATTATTTGTATTTTGTGCAATACATATAGATAAGTTCATTTATATCTAAGAAATTTAAGCAAATTTTCTATTGTAACATTATTTTCAAAATGCCAGTCATTGTTAAGTAATGAAACATATTTATTAAAGTTAATTTTATTAAATTATGAAATTTACAAGTACGAGAGAAAACAGAAACACATCGAAAAATACATGTTAGTGCTTAGTTCTTGAAACCATTTTGGGTAAATATAGTTAATAATTTTATAAATTATATTTTATAGGTATATACAGTTAATTAAAAGTTGATAGAAATTAGGATTTTTATTTTTGAATATTAAAAAAAAAAAAAAAAACAATGCACTCAATAAGTTATATGCACAGAAACGCAAGACACACAAACATTTTTAAATAACAATTTTCCCCCCATGAAGTGGCAGTTAAAACAAATCAAGAAAATAATACAAAATAAATAATAATAATAATTTTAACAAGATAGAATAAGAAACTAGAGAATAGCTAGTTTAGAAAACGTATTTGTAGTAATTTTCAAATGCAGTTTCCAGCTTGCTAAAGAACGACGTGATTGTGAACACGTAACTAATTCTGAGAAAACTACATTTCTGGTACGAAATCCTCGAAACGAATTATAAATCACCGTTCATCAATGAGACACGGAGGAGGAGTTGCATGTTTTCTTTTTCCTCTTTTCTCAAATGTGCAATACTGATTTTTCTAAAAAAAATACAAGTAAAGGAATTTAAAAAATTTAAAGTATATGCATTTGAAAGAGCATAGGTCCCCTGGTTTTATTTATTTTTTTTATCCAAAGATTAAACAAAAAATTATGATCGTTTTAGTGCACGGAATGTGAATTTTCCGATCTTTAATAAATACTTAAAAATACTTGCACATTTTTTTAAAAAATCGAAAGCTAGAGAAACATTTTTCTTTTCGCTCTTTCAAATACATTTTATTCCATGCAATTAAAAGCAATACCCTAGATGTAAATAGAAAAGTACGAAACTCCATTGGATTAACAATACGCTCGGGAATTCTTGGTGTCGTATCCGTAGAAGCCTTAAAGGTTTTATCTCAATACTAATTGGAGTACCCAGTTTCCGCATGGGTTAAGTTTTGAAATAATGGCTTCTCTTTTATTAATATCTTAAAAATAACTAAGAGATTCTTAAGTAACACATTTTTGAGGGGTGGGGAACGAGTTATTTAAAAAAGAAGTGTTATTTTGATACTAAACGTAAGTAAATAAATGCACTGTTTTAGAAATAATTATGCTATATCTCACGTAATATGCACATAGCTATGTGTAGTATTTCGCTTTTTTTCTTTCTTTTTTGTTCTGTTCTAGAAAATAAAGGAGAAAACTCGCTCACTAGCTTATAAATAAAAAAGGTGCATAAAATGATAATAATATATATCTCTCGTTTTCGTAAGAATTCTGAAGGTGATAAAATTGAATTTCTTAAATAATTTCTTTTAACTCTTTAGTGGTTAGAAGAAACAAAGCTTCAATTAAGTTATTACTTCTTGAATACAATTTTCCTATTAAGATTATTTCATTATTATTATTAATGTACAAAATATTATACTTCAAATCAACATTATAATACACACATACATATGATGTACTATTTACTAATACAAATCAATAATAGTTTTATCACTTACAGTTAATTATTAGATTTCCTTAAATATTTTTTTAAGACTTCGAACATAAAATCATATCTAAACAATATCGAGTAAACCATTTTAATGGAAATGGCATGCTGAAAAAAAATCTGTAAAAGGTTTTTAGGTTTCTACATTGTATTGTCTTACATAACATTTGGAATCTCTTTCTTAAAATCTCTCTCTCTCTCTA
>BMAW01005663.1:644070-704443 GCA_019974015.1 Nephila pilipes | reverse complement strand
GCTCTCCTTTTTATATATATGTGTGTGTGTGTGTGTGTGTGTGTTGTGTGTGTGTGTGTGTGTGTGTGTGTGTGTGTGTGTGTGTGTGTGTGTAGTGGTTGTCAGAGATATATCGCCAGCATAAAAGTGTTTTACGAAGATAAGATGCAGGAGCTCAACCTCACTGGAATGAACTACTTACGCTTTTCTTAAATTTCATACTTAGTGTCTGTACATAATCGCTGTAAATAATAATAATAACTTCAGATAAACCGAAGTATCAACAATGTAGATTCCCGGATATTACATATATATACAGAGAGACCGTGGAGAGAGCGTTCATCCTGAATCTACACTGATTGACTCTTACGCAAGGCATGGTTGTCTGGGGAATAATTCCATTACCGGATTCTAAGATGACTCTTGCCAATTCAGTGATGAGTCTTGGGGTTGTTTTCATTTATTAGAAGAAGAGATGAAGGAAATATCTACGAAACTACTACTATCAGGTTATTTCTATTAAGGACAATTCTTCTGAAAAGATAGAAGACTATCCAATTTTGTCCTATATCGGCGATGGGCATTTTAACGCTGGCGTTCAGGTTCTCTTGATCGAAGGAAGCGGAGGAGGAGAAGAGCGAAGAGGGTGAAACTAAACGTTATCATTTTTGTTCAGGAGAGCAATACGTAACTCACACACACACCCACACACACACACACACACACATATATATATATATATATATATGCACTTTGAAAATAATAGGTTTAATTTACTTTTGCTTCACATAATTCTTTCATTGTTTGAAAAAAAACGTTAAATCATAGCACTTCAGTTAAATTTGACGGATTGTCCGAAAAAATAAATATGTTTTATCGTACCGTGGAATTTTCGTGACGCAGCATCTGTAGATATTCCGATTCTACACAAAACAATTCCGCACGTGCACTGGCGTTCGGAGTTCAGCTTGATCGAGTGAAGATCAGAGGAGAAGAGAAGAGCGAAGAGGTCGAGAACTAAATGTCTCTCAGTTTTTGTTCAAGAATAGGGGGCGCTGCGTGAGCTATCACATGACGCTGATTCGTGGTGCCATCTATACAAATAACTGAGGAATTGGTTTATACAGTACATTTGAAAATACAATTAATATTTTGATAATTAGCTGGAAAATCCTACATATATATTTGTTATTATGCTTATGAAACGAAACAAAGCATTACAATGAAAAGGAAGTCACATATTGCAAAAATGAAAAAACATTATTATATAAATTATTAACTAGGAGAATTATATCTATTTAAGTAATTTTCATTAAAAGTATTTTATACCAATATGTGATAAAGTATTAGTAAGTATTAATGTATTAATAAATGATAAAGTATAAATGCATTATAAGGTTTAAAGTATCAGAACTAAAATTAAAGTATATATAATAGGTATTAATTTTCTGCAACAAATCTGATTAAACATACACACGCAAATAGAAAATTTCTAGAGAGCAGTCTTATACATTAAAAATCTCTTATTTTGTTCTAGGTTGCCCGAGAATTTCTCCATTTTTGATATTAAAATTGATGATGCTCTTAAAACATTAAATTGTTGTAGAGGCATTTATTTATTCTAATTATCAAATCGTACTCTAGGACTCCTGTAATATGATTGTTTTTCTACATTAATATTACATTACTACAATCTGTAGTATTGTGATACATTCATTTTATAAATGTTTTTATTTATTTGGGTCTCAATAATAATAATAAAAAAAGAACAGTCAATTGAATTTTTAAACGAGCAAAATAACGCTTTCCGTATTAGAAGCAAATAATAATAATAATAATGATAATAAAATATTTCTCCGAATTACAATACATATCGAAAATTCTCTTGGAAGGTCATAGTGCATTCAAAATGAAGGAAGCGCGTACTTATGCATATTAATCAATATAAAAATATTCTTAAGAGTGAATTGAAATATTTATATATAATTTTATAAACAGTTAAAAGATTATTTTATGTTATTTGGAAGGAAAAAGAAAAAAAAAAAAATTATAAAAAAAATAACAGAATTTTCTTAAAACTGGATATTATTTTTATAACCATCTCTGTAAAATGCAAATACAATTACATAATATTTTACTTTTTTAATGCAATATAAATATTTGTATATTATCTTAAATCTCAAAGAAGTACAGTTAAAAAATTAAAACATAATTACCATTTGCTGTTTCAAAAAAATTTAATTAGTATTAAGGAATTGCCGGTTTAGAATTGTAAGGCACTCGTTTCTTCAAAAATGTGTAAGGGTCACCTTTGGCCTTTCCTTTAGGGTCATTGCAACCCTCGTTTTATTAGACCTGACGCCTGCCCTAAAATAGGGAATGTTTTTTTGTCACTTCTGTTGGGGGCTTAAGAGTTATCTCTTTTCCATTTATGAGCGATCCTTAACTCATGTGTGGAAATAAATAAAAGGTCGCTAGAAGGAGTGTCCGTGACTGTCCTCCCCACAGCAGCATTTTTTTCAGTGAATTGGATACATCTCACTTTAGAAATAAAATTAATATTTTCCCTGATTCTCAGCATACGTTGTAAATAGAAACATTTAATACAGAAGTAACTGCTTCAACAAGTCATGTCCTTTGACGATTAAAATTATTCTGATCATGATCTTATTGAGGCCGAGTAGAGAAAAAGACAAGGCCCTCTCAAAGGCGAGACCCTGGGCCCGGGACCAGTTCGCTTATACCTTAAGGCGTCCCTGGAATATGGTATCATTTTGCTGCAGACAGACGCAGCAAACAAATCATCCCTGCATTTTCAGATACACCATACGGGTTCATCTTTTCATGACGAAATGGATCGGAAGATAACATTCAATTACAATATAATTCTAGTTCAATAAATTGTAAATCCTGATATAAAGCATAAATTTTTGTGCCTAGCTAAGAATCCATCTCACGTATATTCTGGACAAGAAATCATAAAATTTGATAGTCAAGTAGATTGAATCCTGAAGATCTTTTTCCTGTGCCATTGCAATGTAACTTAGATCTAATTAAAAGTAAAACATCGAGTTGGGGGCTGTTTTACTTATATGGTTATTTACTTTAAATGCTTATTGTAACTTTTTTCTGAACGAACTTAGAAATCTTGTAAAGCTTTCAAAGAAATTTGTAGCAATATTTTTTGAATCGTTATTCAGTCACTTGCATCTGGCAATAGTATTGCAACGCCATTTTCTACATCATGTTTAGACATTCATTATTCCTACAAATGCCGGAAGAATCATAATTGTTAACGAATTTGAATTTAATTATTGGGGAAATTAAATTTCCCCAGAATGGCAGGTAACAACAGTTTGAATTCATGTGAATCATGTTTATTAAATTTTATCCTATATTTTTAAAGTGTAATGTTTGAATGAATTATATGTTTTGTCAATAAATAGCATCTTACAAGTTCATCAATGGGCTAACATGCTGCATTATGGCTACGTAAAATTTTTAAGTTTTAAATTTCTTATTCGATTCTGTATTATATCTTTCAGGAAATGGTGACATTCAGTGGTGTTTTTCGCAGGTCAAAGGCACTCTTGATGATGAGATAACGGAAGGTAGGCGCCTATCGTTTACCATTTATGTGTATTTTAATATTCTAAATAATCATTGTAAATGGTGAAATGTGTCAAAAATTTCTCTGCAAATTTCCATCTCCCGCGTATTGAATGAAAGATATGGAGTAAAAAATGTTAAATGTCAAATCTACATGCTTTAAAAAGTGTGGAAATTTGAATGATAGTTAAAATTATTATTTTTATTTTTTAATAGTATTCAGGTTCTTAATTATTCTAATAATATTAAAATGTATAATTTATTTATTTTTAATTAAAGGTGATATTTTATTTTGTTGCTATTGACTAAAATTTGGGGAAGATTATAGTTCATTTTTAATAATTGTACAACTTTTTCATAGCAGCAGAATATGTGATTAATGTTACATTTCTTTACATTTTTTAAGTGTTGTAAAGACTATAGAGATCTAAATATTTAAGTACCAAGTTTAGAATATCTTGTCGTTTTTAAGAAATAATGATTTTTAATTGAGAAACTTATTAAATTTGGTTGTGAATTCTTAAAAAATTGCTAACATTAATCTTAACTGTTTTTTTCTTAATGATTGTAATCTCGTCTGCAATAATCTTCAATACAATATTGATTTCATTAAATGATTTTATTTTCTGTACCTTTTAACTTTTATTATGTGAAATTTATCATTGTACCATGCAAGTAAGTGACTTAAATTAATAAGATTCTTTTCTATACATCAATTCAATTGAAATTATTTTACCTTTTTAAATATATTTTTTACTTTAGTAGGCGACTTATATGTATGACTTGTGTAAGCTCTTTTCATAACATATAAATTGATATTCATACAAATTTTATAAGATATTTTATTTTAAAACACACATTGAAAAATTTGATAAAAATTTGCATTCATTGATTTTGTGTATTATTAGTTCTTAAGCTTTTTAGTCTAGCACTTAAAAAATATTTCCAAGGACTGTTCTTCCTCCCATCATAAGCACATTTTAAAAAGAATCACATTATCTGATTTCTAATTTAATTTGGAAATTTAAATTATAAGTATATTTAAATTCATATATATTTTACTATAATTTTTGTCTAATTAAAATGAAATACTCATAATTTTTATTAATAGATAAACTTTTGTGTCAAATTTATATTTTACATTAAAAATGAATCTTTGAACAAAATGTATTGAACTAAAGTTTTTATTGAAATACATAATGAAGAGAAGTAACTTTAGAATTTGTTCCAAGTATACAAATATTAATGATTGAATCAGGTTTTATTAAAGTGGATATTATTGTTTTTTTGCTGCATAGTAAATTGAACTTTTATACATAGCATCTTCAGTGTTTTTCAGTGCCACATAATATTTGGTTATAATAAGCATTAAGGCTGTAAAAGTTGCTTGGCATAAGTGAGTGATGCAGAATGGCAAAAAAACGTTTGATGCCTTTCAAAAATTGAGAGAAGTTCAGTTCTAGCTCCAATTTAGAATTCAACTAAGGATTTTAGTAAAAACTCAAGTTTTAAGCTCGAGTTACTTGATAGCTCCACTGATTCATTTTAGGCTTAATATGGCATATGACTAACATGGTTGATATCAGTAAATATGGTTATTGATTCCAAAATAATTTTTTTGCAATGTAATATATATTGAATATAACATAATCAGATTACAACTGATATTTTTGCAATGTAATATATATTGAATATAAATCAGATTACATAATCGGGTAATCTTAAAATAATTTGTCTAAATTAAATTTTTGCAATCTCCACATTTCACTTTCTGGCTATTTGGAATTGTTACTCACTGTTTAAAAAGCACTGATGTATAGCAATATTCTTTGAATTATGTATGCCTAGTAAGGTTACCTGATTGATGTCTTCAGCTTGTGAATTTCTATGTATCTTTTGCCTACATATTGAATCTTGAAATTTTCTTTTTTTTTTACTTAATTTCTCTTGACAGTTTCGTTTAACACTTTTACAATTGATTCATTGTTCAATAATGGTACCCTCATTTCTATTGCCCATAAAGTAATGAGATGTGAAAACTAGTCTTTTAAAAGAGTTGCCATTATGTTGCATTTATAATACTTCTGTTGTTATTTTTTTCCCCTGCCAAGAGGTGACTAAACTAGGAATCAGCTGGGGAACAATTAAATGAGGATAAAACTGCACTAAATATTTTTTGTAAATTCCATCCTAAACATGTTTTGGTACTTCTGCAAAATCACACCAGCTATGAAAAATGTACAATTACAGTCAAACTTTGCACCAATCATTAGGCGATATTTTAAATTTTGGCAAAATGGCTAATGTTATAATGTATTAGTACCCAAATTTCAAAGGGAGTATGCCATTGCAAAACTAATTGGAAAAGTGATATTTTTGTATATGTTTGGTAATATTCATTTGTTATATTATTGTGACAAAAGAAAATGCATCAAAAGTTCGAAATTTTTTGTTTGAAAAATGTAGGATGTTCTATAAATTTTCTCTTTGTAGCGGATATTATTTCCTGTGTGGAATTCAATCATGATGGAAATCTCTTGGCTACTGGTGATAAAGGTGGGCGTGTAGTTATTTTTCAAAGAGATCCATTGGTAAGTTGAAGTTTTTTGGCATGCTTATAGACAACATCTTCAATATGAATATTGTGTAAAATTTCCACCCTCTCTTGCAGTCTAAACTGTCTGTTCCAAAGCGGGGTGAATACAATGTTTACAGTACTTTTCAAAGTCATGAACCAGAGTTTGATTATCTTAAAAGTTTAGAAATTGAAGAAAAAATTAATAAAATTAGGTGGTTAAAACGAAAAAATCCTGCTCATTTCCTGCTCTCAACAAATGGTAAGTTTGTTTTAATTTGTTTTTGTAGTTGGTTGCTTATAATAGAATTTTAATTCATTATGTAGTAAATTTACATATTTATTAAGAATTATGATGTATTTAGTTTTTCTTTCAGCCATTTAGATATTCATAAGTACTGGCACAAACTTATAAGTATTGTGAAATATATTGAAATTAGAAATTATCAAATAATTCTTTATTCACTTATTAAGGATGCTGGCTTTTGAGTGTAACTGAATAATGTGAGCATTTGTTTTTAGCATTCTTTATTGATAATTAAAGAACTTGAAATATTTTCATTGTTGTCAATGAAATTTTTTCTAAATTAAATCATTTTTAGTGGTAAACTTTTCTCTCCCCTCCCCCATCTTTCTTGTTAAGTGTTAAAAATGGAATTATTCATTGAAAAGGCTGCAAGTGTCATATGTTGCATCCTCATTTTAAGTTTTGTACTCCTGAGCTTGTAATGGGTTCATCTGTTACGTATGATTTGATAAGCGAGATTTGTTAGAAAAGTGTTTTTTTTTTTTTTTTTTAATGTGTGCTCACAGTATTGAAATTTCACAAAACTTGAGGGTGTTAAAGTTAAACCAAGTTCCTGTTTTGATTGTGACACAATATAGAGGGGATATTAGGAGAGTGATGTGCCTGTTCAGGTGTCATTCTCATCTCTTTACAACGATTTAAAATTATGAGGGTTTTGGTCATTAGCCTTGGTTTTGTTGCTCTAGAGAGTGATATCAATTCAAGCCATCTAAAATGAAAGGAGTGCACATTTGCATGATAGCAGTACTTAAATATCCAAATCACTAAGGAAAATTATATCATGAAACTTATTTATATTTTTAGTTCAGTGATTGTTACATAAATAGCATTCATAAAGATTTTATTAATATGGTTCATCTCTAAAGGATTATGCATATAAACATACATGAAGATTCATTTAGTTAGGATTTCAAAAAAATATTTTCTTCAGTTGAAAGAAACTATTACATAATTGAAAAAAATATATATATATATATATATATATTTTTGAAATCAACAAAGCAAAATAAATCGTTACTTTTCCATTTTGTCGGTGCAAATCTCACCAAGAGACTTTATAGGCAACAATACAACATTATACAAATAAAAAAAAAAAAATGTGCCATTGAATTACATTAAATACAACTCATTTTGGGGGACTTTATATCAACCTGCATTTGCAAAATGAAAAAGTACTAAAAAATTTTAATTTTACATAAATCACCGACAAAAGCTATATTTTGAAGGTGTGTATAATTGTAGTCAATATATTTTGAACAATTTTTTCATCTGACAACAGATAAGACCATCAAGTTGTGGAAGGTGTCTGAGCGTGACAAGCGGATTGATGGCTACAACTTGAAGGATGACGCTGGTCACCTGAAAGACCCACAATCAGTGACGAGCCTACGGGTGCCCATTGTACGGCCCATGGAACTCATGGTGGAGGCGAGCCCTCGTAGAATCTTTGCCAATGCCCATACCTATCACATCAACTCCATCTCTGTCAACAGTGACCAAGAGACTTATTTATCTGCGGACGACTTGCGTATCAATCTGTGGCATCTAGAGATTACGGACCAAAGTTTTAGTATCCTTTCCTTGTTTCCAAATATTTCATTTTAATTTTTTGTAAGTGGAAGGGCTAGACATATAAGTTAAACAAAGAGGAAAATGTTTTGCTTTTTATGAGCTAGCATGGTATGCTAATTAATACATAGATACAAAAGTGTGTTTTTATTCCAATGGAAAAGGAAGATATGAAAAAAATATTTACAGGTTCCTTCTTTTTGTTGTAAACACTGTATAAAAAATCTTTTCAACTAGATGTATTGAATTTATTGTTAAAGTAAAAGTCAAATTCTTTAAAAAAAATTCAGTTATGATCTCCCCCTCCCAATATTAATGTATTAATTCTATATGATCTTTATAATCAAGATATTAACATTGTAAAAAGTAATGCATTAAAAGAAATAGAGAAACAGAACTTTTATAATTCTTCTATTCATTATTTCAATTAAATAATGAATAGAAATTAATGTATTTTATTTTGAGAATTAAAGGATTGCATTATAAACCAGTGATTGATGTAAATTTTGTATTTTGATATTCTGAGTCTAGTTTCACATTTGTGCCCCGTTTCCATTTAAAACCCATATTTTCCAAATATAAAAGTTGATGCAAGTTATAAATAGAATAAAATCTTAACTGTTTTATTTTAGTGTGCTGCAATTAGGGTGCTATCCTCATCATTTGATTAATTGTTAATAGCATTCATGTAGCAATAAATAACAATAAGCAAAGCAAACTTGGAGTATAAAAATGATTAATTTTTTTTAAGGTGACTTGGATATTACCTAAGAACAAGCTATCTCATAAAAATTTGCTTGTAAGGTGTGTTAATCTTAATGGTCTCAAATAAAGTACTCTCTTGGAAATCTGAGAGGCAATTGGATCAGAGCAATTCTGGATTACTGGAAAATCATTAAAAATTATGCATTTAAATAGTAAAAGTTATATATTATTCAGAATGTTATGCAATAAACACAAAGTATCTGATACAAAATGACTTAAACTATTCTGTAACTAAAATGTACTATTTTGTGTGACTTACAGGTAATTTAATGTATGATAATGTAAAAATGAAATGCCAGATTATAGAGGGAGTACTATGTATAAAGTCTTCTTAGATTGAAGCTCACAAATGAATGTTGTTGGCTTCTATGCTCACTTTCAGTTTACAGATATATACATTAGTGAACTGATAGGATTAATTCCTGGTTTGTAAAGGGATTGGGAGTTATATTTGGAAAGTGTCATTTTAATAATTGCTAAATAGAATTTTAAGAAAAATAATAGTAATATTTTATGTTTGTATTTTTTTTACAGAAAAACATGAAATTTTTAAAATCATTTTGTATTTTACAACTAGCGCATAAACAAAGAGATTCAGCTCTAGAATAATCACTGCAATCTTCATTCTATGGAGGTTTAAAATTTAAAGTAATAAATTGAAAATATTTATATTTTTATGTAAGATATTTTAGACAATGCATTTAAAATAAAACTTCACATAGAATTAGCTATTACAATCTTAATCAATTATCTCAGACATTGTCGACATCAAACCAACCAACATGGAGGAACTGACTGAAGTCATCACTGCAGCTGAGTTCCACCCTTCACAATGTAATGTTTTTGTGTATAGTAGTAGTAAAGGTACTATTCGACTATGTGATATGCGAGCAGCTGCTCTCTGTGACCAGCATGCCAAACGTAAGTAATAAAATTGTAAAAATATGATTTGTCAGAATTGTATGGATATTATTCAAGGTCATATTCTGTTGTAAACCTGAATATTGTATTTTTATATTTGACCAAGACATTTTACATAAAGTTAACTTAGAAATTTAATAATTGTAATAAATTTTAATTATGATTACCAATCAGTAATTCATGTATGCTAACCTGTATTCTTTAAGCTTTAAAATCTAATATTTAATTATTGTAATGCTAATGTAAAGTGTAATTGTTAGACACTATGAATGCTGGTTTCTCAGATGAAGTTGTGTTCTGAATATTGATTACTTTGTAGTATTTGTATTTCCTTTAATGCATTTTAGGAATGCAATCTATATTTTTCTCCACTTAATACAATGAATTAAATTTTTGTTTGAGAAAAACAGGGCACAAAAGTTCAAAAAGAGCCATTTTGCATTGTAAAAGAGTGGTTTTTTCAAAATGGAAACAAAATGAATTTATGTTATACCATTTGTATAATGTTTCACTTGAGGTTAAGATTTTTGTTAAACCTTGGAAGATGTTTTAAGATTCAGTAATTTATGATTAAATCAGAAATAGAAAAAACATGAAGGTGCATGGTAAGATTCAAAAGGTTAGGTTAGCCTGCAAAATCTTTTTTAAAATGAATCGGATATCTAGTATTTATGCTACTCAAGTTGTACAATAAATATCATTTGATTTTGTGCCAAAAATTTCTGTGCTGGCATGCGTAGAAACTACTTGCTGTACTTTCTTCAATTATTAGTTTTCAGTATTTTTGAAATACTTATGAATATTGCTTTTTTTTTTTTTTTGTGCTGAAAATCTTCAACATAGATGTTGAAATTACTACTGAATACAAAAAGAGTTGCTTTTGTACAAAACCTTTTGCTTTTTTTTTTTGGCAATTACTTTAAACTTATTTGCAACTTTTAAAAACAGTTGGATATTTTGTCTCATGCTAGCCAGAATTGTTAAAAACATAAGAAAAACAATCATTTTTTTTATAATAAAAACATGAAAATTGGTAACCCAAGTTTAAATGTTTCTTTAAAACCAACCTTAAAAGCAGTGGTATATTTTTATACTACATATTTGCTTTAATTTTAACCTCTACAAAATACTTTTTTCCCCTTCAAATTCATTTTCCAGGTTTATAGTTTCTTTTATTGATACTACATGGCAGTGGTATGCAGAATCATAAAAATTACTGCATTGAATGTACTGAGCTTTGTTTTGGTGCTTCATATTTTTTATGCAATTATTTCTGTAATGAATGGATACATTTAAATTCAGCATCTGACCAACTTGTATGCCTGAAATTTTATGTAAATATTTCTAATTGCTCAGAACAAAAATTTTAAAGTGTTGGATTCATGTTTTAATTATAATGGTTTAAAATATATACCGCTGCACAGACTAAGGATTTATTAACAATAAATGGCAGCACTGAAATTTGCTGTTTAGACTGATACATTCCTGCTCTGCTTGTTGCAGTGAAGGGTAGCTGTGATATGTCTTACATCATCTGTGGGATGATGTATTTTGTGTACAATGAAATGAAATTTATTGTAGAAGGAAGAGCCATACATCCAAAGGAATTTTAAGTTTTATCTATTTAATTTTTTCAAATTTTTTATAATTTAATGTATAATTATTTAAGAAATTTAAATTTTATGTATAGTAGTTTAAAATATAGTTCAATTAATTTTTGTAAATACACTGCTGGCTATCAAAATTGCAATATTCGGAAGGAAAGATCTCATGAACATCAAAATTTATTAAAGGAGAGGTTGGGGTATTGAAATGATTAGTATTTCTGTGCATTTGGACAATTCATGAAGGTGAAACGACATCTGAAGCACTACATAAAAGAAAAATTATGTAGTGGATTTCTCCTTCAGAAAGCACTTTGTGAGATCAGAGTTTGCTTGAATATCATGTTATGCCTCAAATAAGGATGAAATGCTTACCAGCAAGTGACAGAATTCGATTGAGGTAGGATCGTTGCCTATAGAGTTTGGATTATCGTTCCACGTCACACTGGTCAAAATACAGCCACTGTCGAGAGAATATTGAATCAATGGATTGCTGAGGTTCATACCAAATGGCATACAAGATCTCCATGCTCTTGAGGACCGACATATTGCAAGGTGGGTCCTGCAAAACTGTACAACCGCATCACAGACCATGAGTCAGGAAATGGGCATGTTTGCAGCACGCCCAGTATCTACTTGTACTGTGCAACTACGTTTGCAACAACATGGACTGTTAACACAGCATTTATTACTTCAGCTTCCCTTGACAATGCAGTAAGAGAGATACAGCAACTGGTGTGCCGAATGACAAAGCTGGATACAGAAGTGTCACAATATTGTCTTTTTAGATTGAATCCTGGTTCTGTGGTCAGTATTCTGATGGCAATATGTTTGGAGGCTCCGAGGAAACCGCTTGTTGCTTGCTTGTGTTTGATATTGGTATAGGGGCCCTATACCTGGTGTGATGGTTTGGGCAGCCATTGGGTACATAACTTACTTATCTCTAGTTCAGATCAACAGTAATTTGAATGCGGATTGGTTCATTTCTGACATCTTATGTTTAGTTGTGCTTAATCTTCGGGACCTGTCAGACGCCATCTTCCTACAAGATAATGCAAGATCTCATGTTGCACGTCATGTTCTGGCCTTCCTGCATACACGATATTTGATTGTTGCCCTGGCTTGCATGGTCTCCAGATTTGTCTCCCAGTGAAAATACCTGGTCATGGGTTGCTGAAAGGCTGGCACACCCTCCTCTCCAGCTAATATGATTGATGAAGTGGGGCATAGACTTGAAGCAGCATGGAATGACTTACTCGTTTTGTCATCGAGTCCAGTTCGATTTCATGGCTAACCGGGTAAGACCCATTTTAGCTGCCAGTGGTGGCAGTTGTTTCTACTAATTTCGCAACCCTGTAAATCCCTGAATTGCTTGCAAATTACAAAAATAAATAAATAAAAAGTACTATTTTGTAATGATAGACTACATTTATTTTATTGAAGTTGGAAGCAAAAATTGTGTCATAGAGATTTGAAAAAAACTTTGAAAGATTTCAGTAGCAAAAATGTAACAGAAGGTAGAATAAAGCCTAGAACTTCCAAAATTGCCTTCTAAGTTGCTTATCCTGGTAAAAAAAACTCAAGCCCTTTGTATCCAAGCCAGAGTGGCATATTGCTTTGTGTTGAACTTTGAGAAAATGTGCAGTGCTAGCAAAAAACATAAAAAAGGCATGTGTATATCTTGATTGCAGGGTACCTTTATGCATGCAATCAAAAACGGAAAGCTGTTTTAACCCACAAAAATGCGCGTCGGGTCAAACAGGCTCACAGGCATATATAATTGAATGCGAAATCTTCTCCCTTATGTGAACATGGTTGAGTCTTTCAGTAGCTGCTATTTTGGTCACCCTCTTCTGGATTCTGTGGAAGATCAAATTCCTCAAAGCTATTTTTAGATTAAAAATTGATTTTTCAGGCCTGTTAGACCCAATGAGCGCTCTCGTGTTTCAATTTTCTTTTGAATAATGCTTGTGTGAAAATTTAAAATGCATCATTATCTAAGGAAAAAGAAAAAATGATATAGCTTGAAACTTTATGTTAACTTAGTTTTTATCATTTGCCACCAAAATTATGTGGGTTCGATCGTAAATACATCGGTTTTTCTCATAAATTCACTATCTCTTACTCTCATTACTTTACGGTGATCGTGAATCGGGACCTGGGAAAATATGCAATTATGTAATCGTCTGGGTTGCTGGCACGTGTAAGTTGATGTGTGTGATGAACATTTTTCAGTAGTGTGTGTGGCTAGCGTCTGGATGATAAGCTGCCGAAAGTTGATGTTTATGCTATTATTTTTCAGAACAAGTTATGCTCTGGTTTTAATGACACTTAATAAACTTATTATTTTTATGTTAACATCTTGGCTGTCTTTCTTTACGGGTCAGGCGTACACTGCACTCTGCTACAGCTATTTTTTTTTTTATAGCTGTCACTTTACTTAAATAACTATCAGATGCTATATAGTCTTGGTGAATATGTTGCAATTGATGAAAAGTTAAAGCGTTTTAGAAGTATATGCCCTTTATAAATCAGCTAACTATGGCATTAAAATATATGTTCTTGTAGATTCAAGGACTTTTTATGCACGGAATTTAGAATTATATGCAGGATTGCAATTGAAGGTCCCTATAAATTAGAAAATGGCACAGGATAAAGTTGTTATGAGACATATTGCAATTATTTGCAATCCAGGAAGAAACTTTACTGTTGATAATGGTACACATCAGTCTCGCTAAAGAATTTCTAAGTAAAAAAAAATTATTTTTATTGGGACAATAAGAAAAAAACAAAAGAGAAATATCAAAGGAATTTACTAATTCAACAGGAAGGGAAATGTATTCAACTCTATTTAGATTTCGAATTAGGATTTCAGATTTTAGTGTCATATACTCTGAAAAAGAATAAATGTGTGTTTTTATTATCAACTATGCATAATGATGATGCTATAGATGCTACATTTGTGGAGTCCAAAAAACCTGAAATAATTACTTTTTATAATCCAAATAAAGGTGCAGTTGATTTAGTAGACGAAATGTCTGCTACTTATTCTACAGCTTGGATAAGTGACAGATGGTCAATGGTTGTATATTTAGTATGCTAAATATGGCTGCTATAAATACTCATGTCTTTTTATTGTTAATGGATAAACCTGATGAAAAATACAGTAAAAGAAGACAATTTCTGAATTATCTTGCTTTAGAACTTCTAAAGGAACACATCAAAGAAACGAGATTGCAATAAAATACTTCCAGGAATTTGTGTAGGGAATTAAGCAACACAGAGGCAGAACATGTTATAAAATCTCCATGTAAAAAACTAAAATTCACAGAGAGGGAAAAAATATCTTATAAACCCTGCTGTAAAGGACAGAAATTCAAAATCAACTTGTTCAAAATGTACACTAAATTATTGTAGTGAACATAATTCTTTGCTGTGTAATTTTTGCCAATAAAATTTAGGAATATCAAGTTGGTAGCTTCTTATGTAAATATATTTCATGTATTAAAAATTAAATGCATTAAAAACTAAAAATTTAGTTACCTCTCTTAGAATTATTTAAGTACCTTATTCAATGTTACACGAGTTGGGACGACTTAATGAGGTTTTGTATATATAAAAGCATTTTCTTTATAAATATGATTCCTTTTTATTTTTGATATTGCCATAAAAATATGTTAAAGTTTCCATCCTAAAACGCTAAAAAAATCTAAATTTCGCATAAAAGTCATTATGGGCCTATTTGACCCAACGTGTGCTTTCGTATTACTATTGGGGTGTGCATCCTCCCAGGTTAAAAAACTTCCAAATTACATAAGTTTGCATAATTTTTTTTAATGAATTTATGCAATTCTTATATTGTATAATTAATTATTACTGTTAAATATAGATTTTAAATTCATACATTAAGAAAATTCCAATACCTTATGAAAATACACTTTCAGGTTTGTTATATTTTTTACATATTGTTTTGTCATGTTCTAATTTTATATTTTATCTGTTGTGTGGTTCTAATACTTATATATAATTTTCTTGTCAAATGGTTTAAAATTTTTATTGAGGTTTAAAATGGAATTATGCTATTAAAAATATGTCTCGTACTTTTATATGTGTCTTTAGAAATTGTGTATATTGAGTTGATTATGTAGTTTTTTCGTGATTCTGATAATTATAAAAAAATATATATAATTTTATTGACATTTTCACTCAAATTCTAATTTAAAAATAAAAATACCATGTCATAAAGTTTTAATCTTTTCAGAATTTTTTCGTCATCCTAATATTTTAGAAATAAACTTGAATTAATGTAAATATTTATTTTGCTATTTGTTATTTCTTCAAAGGTTTATGAAAACAGCAAGTGTACAAATAAGATATCTGTCATGGACAATGGTATATAATGTACATCAGGTTCTAAAAACCAGGCAGTAATTTAAAATTATGTATTGAGAAAGATGTCTGAAAATTAATAGAAAAACTCTTTTAATGTTTTTTCCAATTCAAGTGATAGTGTAAGATCTAAAAATTATTTATCTTTATAATTTTAACCTTTATATTACAATATGTTTTTGTTAAAAGATTTGTATCTTCTCTTGTAGTGTTTGAAGAACCTGAAGATCCTACCAATAGGAGTTTCTTTTCCGAAATCATTTCTAGTATATCGGATGTGAAATTTAGCAACAATGGACGTTATATAATTTCTAGGGACTATTTATCCGTCAAAGTCTGGGACCTCAACATGGATACCAGGCCTTTGGAGTGCTTCCATGTTCACGAGTATCTACGATCAAAACTGTGTAGTTTGTACGAAAATGACTGTATTTTCGATAAATTTGAGTGCTGCTGGAATGGTTCAGATAGGTAAGGAGTTGAATTGTCTGATAACGTCTACAGTCATCAATGTTAACTATTTTGCATGTTTTACGTGATGAGAATTTCGAAGTATCAAATTTTGTTGAGCTATAAAATGCCACAAATTTCATTTTTCATTTCCACCAAATATAGAAGCTGGTTCTTCCTCTTCATCCATTCGGACCCTGCTGCTGTTCTCTAGATTTAATTGAGATAAGGACTTATAAATGATTTACTTATTTGACTTATAAATGGTCACAATCATATTTGGCTCTAAACCAATATTAAAACTGTGTTTTTGTTTTTTAATGTGTTTTCTGTCTGATCCTAATTCTCCAGTTGCTGATCCTGAAAGGCTATTCCCTTTTTTTTATATATATATAATTGAATTGTTTAGATAATAGTATGCAGACTTTATCTGGAGTTAATGAACATGTATTCCAAATTAATGGAAATTGATGTATTTCTTTACTGTTTGTAGTGGTCACGAATCTGCAGTTGGCAGTTTTTGAGTTGTGGGCTCATGCGACTCTAAGGCCTTGATTACATTAAAGACCTGTCATGTAGCTGGGCTGATGCATGCTAAATTTGTCGAGATTCAAAGTCCTCCCATTGGCATGGTGTGGAAGTTTGGAGAGGGGTGCCAGCCCGGGTGTCATCCTCGTCACTAGACCGAGGCTTAAAATGAAAAGGTCCATCTCCAATAGCATTTGTGTTACTTCTAGTGTGATAATGAAACCAATTAATCAGTCTTTACGATTTGCAAGTGAATTAATAAGAATTGCCTTTTAAATACTATGTTATGGTTTATCAGAAAAAGGACAGTATACAAATGTAGGTAAGAGAATCCTGAAGGGAGGGAAATCTATTTTTGTTCAAACAAAACATGATGGGGAAAAAATTACTGTTGCAAAATGTTGATTATATAATAGTATTTTTTGCTTTGCAAATAACTTATAAACCGTGAAAAATGTTTAAATGAGTTTGTAATCAGCAATGAATGTGTAAATATGTATTACTCTCTAAGTGCTAATGAGAAGTATAGGTCCTTGTTGTCTTGCAATTTTTTTTTAAATAAACATTGAGTTTGAACATGAACTTCAAGATAGAATATACACTCTATAACAAAAAACAAAAAAAAACGTTGCACCAAGAAGTTGCACGATTGTAATGAAATTTAGTATGCAAACACATTTGGATCGAGCATGCTAATGATTAAAATTTGGTGTCCTATAAATGAATAGTGGGAGCTGCAGTGCATTAGAACTACGCACACAGCAGGTGTATATATGAAGTGATTCTCAATCTGATAGTCAAATTTTCTGCTGCATTGCAATTTAGGATACCTTTCAACGACTGAAAAAGGCCTCGTTGCAGGATTCGAGATCGTTACAAGTGATTATCAGGGTATGAAAGAGGTCGTATCATGGGATTGAAAGAGACAGGTTGGGCAAATCAGAGAATCGGTCATCGTATGGTTCTAAGGGATGCTGCGATTGGAAGATACTGGCAAGAATGGGTAGACAAGAGTGGCAGGTTTCAGCATCATGATGGTAGTGGTTGACATAGGGCCATAGCAGATCGGGAGGACAGATTGATTGTCAGATTAGCTGTCACAGTGCCTGATTCATCTTTATCAACCATCAGACTGTGACCTGCTCATTAGTGTCCACCAAGACCATTCACAGACAGTTGATAGAGCGAAATCTACCTGGTACTGATTGCTACGTCATCTGTCATTCACGTCTGCACACTGTCGAGCCAGATCACAGTGGTGCTTGGCTCGATCAGGTTGGAATGATGCTGACTGGGGATGTATAGTGTTTAACGACGAATCCTGCTTCCAATTGTGTCCTGATGATCATCGAAGACGTGTCTGGAGACGCCAGAGCATCCTGCTTTTACTATTGCTCGCCACATAGGCCCTCAACCAGGAGTTATGGTCTGGGGTGCCCTTTCCCTCGATAGCCGGCCCCCTTCGGTTGTCATTAGAGGCACACTTACAGCACAGCGGTATGTCAACGACATTCTGAGACCTATTTTGCTACTGTTCTTTTTGCTGTACCCTGGCCTTATTTTTCGACATAATGCCAGACTTCATATGGCATGTGTTGTTATGAACTGTCTTACAGCTTGTCAAACACTTCCTTGACCAGCCAGATCTCTCTCCAATCGAGCATGTCTGGAATATGATGGGAAGGCGATTGCATCTACCAGGGAATATTGATGACCTAGCTTGACAATTGGAGCAAATTTTGCAAGAAATACAGCAGGAGACCATCAGGGAGCTTTATCACTCTATGTCATGTCGTGTGGCAGCTTGCATCCAGGCTAGAGGTGGGTCAACCCACTTTATTCAGCTTGTTACAAATTGACTTTTACAAATCTTTGTCTGTTGAAAAACTTAAAAATAAGCTCAGAAAATGCTCTCTACGCATATTTGTGACCAAAATTTTTCTTGCTTGAAGATCAAGGCTAGTAAATAGCTTTTTTGATAGATTGCAGCTTGTGATAAGATAACTTGCAGGCTATGGTAATCTCATCAAGCAATGTCATTCCTGGTTTTAAAAAAAAAGTAGAAAAGTGTGATAAGTACATATCTCATTAAACTGATTCTAATATTAAATACTTGTAGCTATTGGATTATATGAAAATAATACAAAGAAGAAATTGAATAAAACTGTCACTGTTTTTTTTTAAAATTTATGTTGATTTTTATGATTCAATTTATATCTTTTGAAATGCAAAGTTAATGAATGCAATCATTTTAAAAGATACAGCCTGCTGCTAGCCTTTGCTTCCACAAAGTGACCTCTGAGCCAAAATAATTGCCCACTCCTATGCTAGAGGATTCCAGCATCAGAAAGTTTGATTAAGTGTGCTTTTGTAAGTTAATGTTTGTAGCCATGATGAGAGTGCAGGGGTACAGAAGGATTCATCTATGTGAACCCAATAGTTGCATACATTAGTCAGGAGTGCTAGGTGCAGCCGACTTTTATATGCTTCTATGATATTGCATTGTCTGAGCTACAGGTTTTTATAACAGTTTGTAATTATTTGTAAAACTTGCCAATTTTTCTGTACTTTGGAGGCTATAATTACTAGCAGTTATCCTTTTCAAATGTCTTCTTGTGCATAATTTCCAACAGTCAAGTCAGTCATATTGACATTTATATTTTTTCACAAAATGTGCTCTATTATTTGTAGTTTAATTGTTGAATGCTCTGTAGATGTGGATTGGTTCGGATAACAATTATTGTGCAAGAAAATTTTTATAATTGTATTACAGAATGTGCATTTTATGTCTTGTTAATACTGAACAACTATTCACTCCCTAAGTATAGTCAGGGCTCTTATTGATCCTAGGCAGATTCCAAAGTTTTTGCATATTTTGGTCCTTTCTTCAAATTTTCTTAAAGAATATACAATTTGTATTGTAAGTATTTGTGCATTGTCGCAATCTAAAAAGTCTGCATTCTGAATTATGTATATCAGTCAAATGATATACATAATTCAGTTACACTATGAGTCATTAGATAATATACAATAGAATATTATTTCCATGTAAAATTTACATGAAAAAGTTGAATATAAAATTTGTAAAAAATAAATAATGCATGATCTTGTGGTGTAGGAAATATTCATATAATATACATAATTTCAAGTGGTTAAACCAGCCTTTTATAATTAATACCTTGTAATACCCTTTTATAATTAATACTTCCTTAGCTTGAATAATTGTTTTAAGCCTCATTTGCATGGATTCAATAAAATTTGCTGTCACTGAACTAGAAATGTATCTCCATTCTGATCTTGGAATTAACTATAAATGTTCAATGGATTAATGATCAAGGAGGAAATTTCATAAATTGAATGTTTTACAAGATCCATTTCGAATTTAAGATTGTATGTTTGGGATCATTATCATGTATAAAAATATAATCACCATGCAGGCTCAGTTCTTTTATGGTACTAACTGTGAATTATTTTTCCAAGTGTCTGTTTAAAGTTGGTGATTCACAATTCTTTCAATTAGGGACTAAATATCCAACACTTGTGATACTTGTATAACTCTAAACAAACCACATTTGAAGTTTTACCTCTTTCATCATTATGTGTTAATTTCATGTTTTTAAGATAATATATTTCAATTGATTTTAACAAATGTTTGGCGCAGAATAGCCTATTTTGGCTCTTGCACCATAAAGAACCACAGTCACTCACTCCTAACTATAAACATACAAACTGTTCCAAGCCAGGTTCTATTGTTAGAAGTAAATCACTTATTGTATTTATGTATTTTGTTTTCTCTTCTCTGTTCATCTACTACCGGTTCCAAAAACATTAGACTTAACTTTCATCAGAGGGAGACATTTTTTTTCGTCTGCTGTAATTTAAAGATTTATATCATTACAAAAGACAGTTTTAACTTCTGATTATTTTTATTCATAAAATTTTATATTCTTACAATATGACCATTGAAGCCTTGTTACTAGGATGAATTTGGATATTCTATTGTGTTTTAATTCTGTAGGCTTAGGAATATTTACTTTTAGATTTTTGAAGTAACAGACAAGAATTCACTTTTGACAGAGGTAAATAGAGATTGTTGACTCTGGTGAGGAATGTTTTGTAGTAATGTGGAAACCATAAAACCTCTGAAAGATTGACTGCACTGTAGAATGTGGTCTGTTAATTAATAATGAAACCCAATTTCTACAACTCAATTCTGTGTCTATCGTATGTATGCCTCAAAATTGGTCTTTTGTCACTAATCAATGAACTGACTGATTCAATCATAAAGGACTTCCAAATTTTTTTTTTTTTTTTCCAGTGCATGTATAATTTTTATGTCACAAAATTACTAAGCTTTACTTTTCTATGTGTTTGAAAAACAATTCAATGTAAATTCAATCCCCCCCCCACACACACATTTCGTTGATTTTGACAAGTTTTTAGATTTCTGTCTAGTTCAACTGTAGGTATAGTACAATCCTAAGTATATTGATATTATAAGTGTATCAAAAATCAGTATTAATTGAGCTGAATAAAGTATGCATTTATATGGAAACTATCATCCAAAAAAACAATAAGCATATTTCTGGTCACAAATTTGAGCTGTCATTCCTTTCCCCTTCTATAATTACAAATGGAAGCCTCTACTTTTCCATAAAGAAATCACTAACATATGGAAATCTGATTCCGAAAATTTATTGTTCATGGAAGCAAATATTGCAGTATGAATCATTGAAATGTATTGGAATATGGAAGGACAATTGATTTTCAGTGTTTGATAAAATAAAGTAATGAATACAGTACTTTAACAAAGTGGTACTTCACCTTTCCAACCTTGTCAGTTATCTGGCAGTTTTAACATAAGTTGACAAGTCATAGAAAATTATTTTATGCTTTCTGCTTCAATGGAATGTAGGCAATAAATATAAAACTACATTTTTTGTAGTTTGTTTTGTGTATTTGGTCCTTTGTTTGCTTTTACTGTTTAAATGCGTTATTTCTTAAGATTTCCTATTTAAATGCATTCCAATGTTTTTGGTTATGTGCCAGTGCTGTAGTCCAATATCTGCCTAATTACTGAGAAGAATCTTGTATTTGGTTCTAAGTTTTTTTTTTTTTTTTGTATGAAGAAGCATTGATTCATATTTATTAAAGTTTTTGTATTTGACTGTAAAATATTGAGATATTAAAGTTTTCCATGTGATCCTTATAATGGATTGATTTGTGTTCTGTAATTTTGCAGAAATGGGAACTTTGAATTGTAAAATTGATAAATAATGAATTGTAAAATTGATAAATAAGTATTTGTAAATTTATTCTGTTATCAATTTTGGAGTTTACTTTGTTTGGAGAGCAAGACATTTACATTGATTTAAAATAAATTTTATGTTATTGTGATTATCTTTGATTTTCAATTCCCTTGGTGAAAATTACAAGTATTTGAATTCAAGTACAAAAACTGTAAATTACGATTACAGTGAATAAAATTATGAAATTCTCTATTAGGAAATAATTAACTGTTTTAAAAAAACTGTAGCTTTGCTGTTTGATTATAAATAATAGCATATTTATTCAAAAAAGTAAAATATCTCTGCATAGAAAAAGGCACAAATTTGATGGAAGAATAAAATTGGTAAAGGGAATTCATCAAAGAAATATTAGTGTAATATATATATCATTCTTTATTAAATCATTGTTGCATAAACACAGTGTCTTAAAATTATAGCAATAGCTATTAGGGAAGTAGTTAACATTTTAAAGGAATGAGATTTGCATAGTGACTCATAACTGGGAACATTTGGAGAAGGTAATATCTGATGTAGAAGATCTTAAGCGACACAAGTGAATGAGTAATGGGAAACATTTATTGGACATAATTAGTGCAAACTTCATATTAAATGAATACTGTTCATAATGCTACAATGGATGCTCGAAGTTTCTATCAGAACCTTCCAATTGAACACACCAAGAGTTTCTTTGATTGAACCAGCAGGAAAGATAATTCTTGCCACATGATTCATTTCAGACTTCACAGTTGAGTCATACACGATAGCTTTGAGGGATCCCCATAGAAAGAAATTAAGGCTCGATAATTCAGGTTAGTGGGGGACCAGTGAACTAGTCAACCATGTGTAATTCATTAATGCAAAAAAGACTTGTTCAAACATGCATAAATAGCCCTTTCCATAGTGGGGAAGTACCTCATCATATTGGAACCACCTGCTGTGTCACATTTGCTACAACATTGTTAAGTATAGACCTGGTAGAACTTGTTTCAGAAAGATCAGATACTTCCCAGTGGTCATGCAAGATGGTAAAAGGTACAGTCTGAGGAATTGTCCACCAAACATGCCTACATTTACAGCATGGGGGTTCTTGTGAGCTTACAAATGCACGTTGTGCTGGTTGAATATGTTATCCCAATCGACAATGGCCTCATTTGAAAACAAAAGCTGGGAAATTCACATTTGGACGCTTCGTTGCAGATCCCAATGCATGAAATGCACATGTCTTGAATGATCATCTGGTAGCAGTAACTGGACCCTTTAAAGTTGAAAGAGATGTAAGGACTTGCCATGCAAAACATGCTGTACACTGCAATGAAACTCTCCAAAGACAGGCAATGGCATGTGTGTTAGTACTAAGATTAGTCTCCAAGACATCCCACTTACTTTCATGCATTACTGGCATAAACATCAATGGTGATCTATAATTGCACAAAATTTGATGCACTCGCGCAAACTAACAGTGGTGAAGTTGATGTTTGTCTGGGAAGCATTCTTGATAAACTCATTGAGTGGCTTGTCCATTGCCCTCAGCTATTCCATACAATAAGCTTATGCCTGCCAGTTTCCCATTTATATATCATTGCTTGCTCTTTGTGTGCTAGCTACTGCACAAAGGAGAAAATCCTAAATCCCCCCCCCCCCATATGAACAGTGCAGCCTATTGACTTCTGGTGAATTTCCTATTTATGGGTTCCTTTGCAATTCTCATTTCTTTAGATTCTATCTATCGCCCCTGAAAATTTGTTCCTGCATTTTTGAGACAACATTTGTATATGTAATGGTTCCTAGAACATATATTGATTGTAAAGACTGGTAGTTAGTGGATCTAAGAAATGAATGGTACTGTATTGTGTTCTTAACTTTCTTTTTTCAAATTATAGCAGACATTAATGCTTCATTGTAATTGCTAACTATATAACTAATTAATCATGTATTCATCCTGAATATCATTAGAGACTGTAATTGAGGTGCGTGTTGTTTGTTTACATTTTAGGAGAGAAAAGAAGAGCTCTAATAGTGTTGTGGATTAGAATTGTATCTGGTGATAATTAAACATACCCCTGATTCCATCATTGTGTTGAACATCATGGATTTCCACTCGATAAATTGACTAGGCCTTAGTGTCGTTTGAGCAAAGTGACATTTCAACCAAAGTGCTCTCCTTTTCATATGACTGGTGGTGTCAATTAAAAAGTTGGTCCCTTATAGCATAAGAACTTTTGCTAATTAAAGGCAAAGATAAATTCCTCTATATCGGGTATTTAAGAAAAACAAAAAATATTATCCTGTTGATAAAAAAAAAAAAGGACGCTTATGCTTTGAGTATTTAATGATATAATTTAAAATGGGGTTCATTGTTCATAATTTCCTGTGTAATTTTTGTGCAGTATTAAATGAATAAATCGTGGTTTTTATACCATGGTACTTAAATAATGGTTTAAAAAAAGTGATATATATATGATGTGTTATTAAAATGCTGTTTTATTTTAGGTACATTATGACTGGTTCATATAACAATTTCTTCCGAGTTTTTGACCGCCACACAATGAGGGATGTTACACTAGAAGCTTCTAAAGAAATAGCTAAACCTAAAACTGTTCTCAAGCCTAGAAAAGTAAATGTAACTCGAATATCACTTTTTACACTTTTTCTTCTGTTGAGCTTTGTCAAATATTTGTTTATTTAGTTCATATGACACATGTTAATTGCTATTTATCATTTAATGCTTATTTAAAAGGGGAGAATGAGGGTGCAATTGTAGAATTTTTTAAAATTGATATATTTACATTTCTTTAAAATGCAAGTACTTTTATTTTTTGGTATATTTGTGGAATTTTTTTTTATCTTGCCACAAATTAATTTTAGACATCTTTTTTATTTGCTTGTTAAAGTTTTAAATTTATTAATTTTCTAGCCCTTCTCTCTTCCAGATTTCTTAGTTAGAAAGTATTTTAATCTTTTGGCATCTTTTGAAATTTAGTATTTTTTAAAAAGTTATATACTTTTCTCTTATGTTGGTATTATCATAACTATTTTATAACACTTATAGATTTTATATTACACTTTGAAGTTATAACATCTCTAATTCAAACTGTTGTAATACTCTTCAAATTTTAGATTGAAAATAAAAGAGGGGGAATAATGTTCATTATAAAAATTAAGGGTTTTTACTATTTACAACTTTTTTTATGAAGAATATTGAGATATTCTGGTTTGTTTATAATTTTAATGAAAGTTTTATTATTCTAAGTAATCCTATTTAAAATAGGCTAATGTCTTGGATTTTTAACTGTGTTCGCTGGGATATTTTAAAAGTATTTTGAAATAATTTGAGCATTAAATAATGTAAAAGATTAGTTACAAATTTTTTTTTGAAATTCAGGTATTAAAAAGCTCTTAAATGTTAACCCTTCCCCCAATTTTTAAAAAAAAGGATATGAATTTTAAAATGTAGTTTTTCATTTTTAAATTCTAAATATTCTTTGGCACCCCCATATTTTTATTTGAAAATGAAAGCTAGGAGAATAAAACATTGCACAGAATGCTATGATAGTTTGTAGATTTTTGCAGATTTTATAAATCTATTGCAAAAAGCTGTTGCATTTTTAAAATCTTTATATTTTAGTTGAGAAAAACTTATATATTAAACAATAAGCTTTTGGTTCCTTTGTTCCAATTTGCTGTTAAAACATTTTTCTTCTCATGTTATGTAAACTTCCCAATTGTCCAAAGTGTCCCTCAAACTCCTCTAATTCTGTACTCTTCCCCCATCTGATTTATTTTTTTGAAATTAATATTGACAACTAGAAGTACCTAGTTTTTAAAATAATATTGTAAAATTGCTAGGCCTTTCAATAATGTTATTTTCATGGCGTATTTGGAGTGAAAAATGGTAGTTCTTCATTTATATTTTTCATCCTTCCAGGTGTGTACTGGTGGTAAAAGAAAGAAGGATGAAATTAGTGTTGATTGCCTCGATTTTGGAAGGAAAATCCTACACACAGCATGGCATCCTCAGGAGAATATAATAGCTGTAGCTGCTACAAATAATTTATACTTATTCCAAGAAAAATTGTAGGACAGGTGAGTATATTTATGCTGTCAAATTCTCTCCCTCATGGAGAATGGTGTCTCGTGATTCTATAGAGATATTAGCTTTGTGTTTATCAATAGTCATGTTCGAACTCAGATTTTTTTTTTAATAGATAGTCTTATGATGTAATGGAGATTATTACACCTCTTAAATCTTGCATGGAATATGGGAATTAGTTGAGATTGACTTTTGTTTCTTGATGAGATTTGTGCATTAATAGTCCGTGACTCAAATATGTTGGGTAATGTGAAAGTAAGAGAGGAAGGAATCTTCAGTTATTATTGTACATATCTTAGAAAAATTGGGGGGAGTTAAAAAAAAGCTATTTTTTTTATATAAAAAAAAAAATGAGATTTATGTGTGCTATTTTGCCTAATTGGCTAGTTTCGTAAATTCAAGATATTCCCATTGCACTCTCATTACATCACTCACAGTATCTTCATAACTAATACAATGAGTTATTCAAAGGTGATAAGCACAGCTGTACTCTTGTTTCTTTTTCAAGATTTGCTGTAATAATCGTCTAACAGTCGAATGTTTAGTGAATTCATACAAAAGTTTGTGAAATTCCATCAAAGTAATATTGAAGATTTTCTGATTATTGAAAAGCCCACAAAGAAGATATGACCAAAAGATTAGTAAACAAATGCATAATTTGTTCTATCTGTCCATCTAAGAATTAAATTTTAACCTGACATTACTCGCACAACAAAAACAAAAAGAGTAATTCGCGTAGGGTATCTCATACCCATGGGTGTTTACTTTTGTTTTCTACTGCAGAATCTTTGCAAAAGAGATAAGAAAAAACATAAAAATAGAATTCAATTGTAAATATTTATTTAAAAATAACATTTACACTTAGTCTGTGCATTTTCTGCAAGTACGTTTCATCAGTTCCATGCAAATGTGTTTTTCACACTTTTCAGGAATAAATTTAGTTTTTCTGGCCTTTTGTATTAGAGCATTCATCACATCTTTTATAGAGTCCTTTGGCTTTTTTAGCAGTGGTGCAATGTCTTCAGCACTGGATCTTAGCGTTTCTTTATGGATCTATTGTGTCTTCATTATGCATTGTTGAAAGTAGAATAACATTCCTATTTTTCTTGTTGTGTGTATGACACAATTGTTGTTTCTTTTTGAAAATCAAAAATGTCAGAGGAATTTTTTTTTCTCCTCATGGTCCCAACAATAATTTTTTTTTTCTGCAAAAGTTCCTGTGACAGTGGGAAGAAGTATACCAGGTATCAACTGTCAAATTGCACCCTGAGTTTAAAAGTGATTCGATTAACCTTTTTACAACACTACTTATGCTGTTATCTACTTCAAATTATCTTTTTGGCTGATTTTCAATGTATTGTTCCATATTCCACAACAATTAAAAAATTTTTACGATACTTAGATGGTTTGTTTGGCATCACCCACTAAATGTTGAAAGGGGCATCACCCTCTAAATGGTTCCAGTTTCTCATCTATAATAACATATTCTCTGACATAAAATAATTCTTGATAGTTTTCCACAAGTTTTTCAAAACACTTGTATTGGAGCCAATTTATCTAAATCTTTTCGGCTTTGACGAATTCTTAACATTTCAAAGCATGGACATCTCATAAGAAAATTGAAACGGTTTGCAGACTGTCCAGAATATCTCAATTACGGTCTTCTTCTGTTGCCCAGAGTTCTTTCACATTTACTTGTGGTGATTTATTATACAGTTTATATGTATAATTATTTTGATTGTTATAACCAAATAAATGCTTTTATTTCAGCTTTATTAATATTTTTGGCATCCTTTTCTTAGGGAAAACCATCTTTTATTGATCAAATATAAATATTGTGCATTTTTCTACAGTTTGAATCAATTCAGGAGAGATTAGTAAATTCCATGTTTCTATAATTAAAGTGACATCGTTTGAAATATATGTATTTCCAGGAAAAATTGTGTTAATGTTATTTGAAGACGCTCTTAACATTTGGACGGATTTTTTTTCCCTTTTTCCAAGCTTTTTCTTTATCCCTTCCTATATAACAACTGTTATCATATTCTACGTCATCGCCTTTTGAGTGTGAGTCATTTTCTGTAGCAAAATTGTGATTACTATTGTACTCCACATGGCCTGGTTCTTCATTATCTTTGATAAATCTTTCTTCGTTTGAATATATTGTATCTAATAAATGTCTTAAATGTGTTTCTTCATAATTCCAAAAATGGGCCATATCAAGCAATTAGAATTATGTTAATGTTTTTAAAATGATAACTGAAAAGCTTGCACAGGCACCCTGACATACCTGGAGAGCTGATAAATATCTATTTTTCGAATTTGCTCACTTTTCCTGTTCAAGGTTATGAACAAGAGGATTCATCCATTTTCCAAAAAAGGGTAGGAAGAAACATTGAAAAAAGAAAGGAGGAGGGTATGTGATACCCTGTGCAAGTTATTTTTAGTTAAATTGTTTTAACCATTAAATTGTCAACATCTTCACCTTGAGTCTGGCACAATATGTCCCATGAGGATTCGGTGCCATAAATTAGAACCTACTATCTAAGAAATGCAGAACAACAAAGTATGTATGTAACAAGTCTATTTGTGGAAAGCATACTTTTAACATTGAATGCTAATGTTTATCACTTATCTATTTTTTTCATTGAAATATGAAAAATATGCTTGTTTTTAATTGTCTTGAGTTGAATAACTAGTTTTAGAGTAACACTGATTTTAGTGTAGTGTTATCAAGAATTAGACTTCTTATTTACTTGAGTTATTTTCAAGTTAAGTAAATTTTTCAAAGCAAATAGTTATTTTTGGCAAGAATAAATATACAATTTTAATAGACTAATACTATTAATATTGTTAACTGAATTTTTTTTTAATTCCAAAGAAAAAATGCTTTTAAGTTGAATGTTATAAATGTGTCTTTGATAATTCTTTGTATATTTGGAAACAGAGTCTTTCTTATGCTCAATATTTTAAATAATTGCTTGAAATTCTCTGTTACATTTAAAATCATTATCTACTTTTGAGTTCTCAATATATACAAGTTTTTAGCATTGGAAGATTTTTGACCCTCCAAGCGTTTTACTTTTTCCTGTCCACTTAAGCACAGCTACTGATGACGAAAATATTTCTTTTCTTTGACAATGTCTTTGAAAAAGCAGAATATATATATTTGAATTGTTTTCGCTGACTTCATGGCTGTTCGAAATTATTCATTTGGTTGCTTTTTGAAGTTGACGGGATGGGATTATACATGCGTAACGCTTGGAGGGTTAAAAGTGATGCACATCAAGATCATTTATTGTCAGTGTTTTAATATCCTCTTGAGACCCAAGCTCATATTTTTCAATTGATTTTTATCAAATTTGAGATTAATCTTAATAGGACTGCAAAACACTGCAAATAGTCCTTCCGTTGGAGAGATAGATATTTTTTATTTTCAAGAAAATAAAAGATCTAATTTTTTATTGTGTTCATTATAATGGACATTGGGTCTACATCTTGTAAAATCACATTTTACTAATAAACAAAAAAAAAATGACATACTTTTTTTTAAATTTACATAAATACAAGATGTAGCTTTATTTAAGAGCTTTAAAAAAATGAAAAGTACTTTATAATGTATGAAAAATATTACAATTTTTGAAAATCTTATTACATACACATACTAAATTTAAATGGTCTTGGATTTTTATATAAAACAATTATTTTTTATTCTGATAAACAAAAATATTTACTGCATTTCATACACATTCTTTTTGTACATCCTTCATTTTTGCACCTTATAGATTTCTTAATGTCTATCATTTCCAGAACATATTTGATTTGTTTTTTACCATGAGAAATGGACTCGATACTTAAGTTAAGTCTTAAATGCTTACGCGTGTCTGTTTCTTCATCACTAGAATCAGTAAAATCAAAGGGCCTCAGAAGTTTATCTGCAATTATAGTTTTAAAATGTAAAAATTGCATGCACTTACCACCTACATTTGATTTTTTGATCTTCTCTCATTGAAATCCAAGCATTCACAACACTGAGACCAAAGAAAGGAAGAATTGCTTTGACCGTCCATTTCTTTTTGTTTGTCTTAGTTTGATAATCCTGTTAATCAGATCACTTCCACCCATGTTAATATTATATACATTTGTTACTGCTGGTTTTGACATCTCAATATATATATATATATTTGAGCGGACCATGGTAGCCTAAAGGTCATGGCTACGGGTTCAATCCTTGGTCGCCAAGGGCCCTTGTGTTGCTTCTAGTGCAACGTTAATAAAAACTAAACTTCTCTTCTTCTTTTTTTTTTTTTTTGACTGGTGTTTACTTTTATCTTGTGATCCTACTCCAAGTATGGATGAACATAGCAAAGCAGCTTTTTTACTTTACCATTTTATAATACATATTTCATCATCCTGATGCTCTAACATATCAGATGAACCTCTTTCCAATTTTCGACTTTTTTTTCCTTTTGTATCACTTTTAGAAAAGGCCTATCATTCTCTTTTGAACTATATTTGTCTAATATTTCATTTGATAGTAAAATTTCATGCTCTTTGCCGCTATGTTTTCTTCCTCTTCATCACTAATATCAATATCTGACACATCACCATTCATTATTACTTCCAAAAAATTTTCAGCATCTAAATAAGTTTGATTTTCAACTAATTCTAATAGAAATAAAACAAAAAATTGTACGATTATGTTGAAAACCACAAATTGTTTTAAAATACTAGTACAATATTTTTATTTAAAATGTTTATTATTTTATTAAATTTTTGTTTCTTACTGACATTTAAATTAAAATTTAAACATAAGTAAAGGGATATGTTAGAATGTACTTGATTTACTGAAATCGTAAGTGTAAATTCTGTATTTAATATGGACCTAATCTCAATAAATTTTATAAAAATACTTTTCTAAAAAGAAGTGTATAAGTTTTTAGTTAACTTAGGAAAGTTTATTAACTAAGTTAACCATCAAATATAAACTTTTGAGAATTCCATGACTTACTGTTTGAAAAAAAATGTTTAAGGCAAAAATTAGTGAGTATGAATATAATCATCTGACAAAGACCCAATGTCCAATAGAATGGAAATGGATTAAAAAAAAGTAGCTATTGTTTCAAAATAATTCATGCAAATACTGAAAAAAAATGACTTTATTTCAATATTTTAAATATCGCTGCTTTAGTATCAAAATATTCTAGTGAAATATGAAAAGAATGGATTAAAACAGTGTACTTACCTGCGATCGTCTTTCTTCCGTTGGTAGCAATTTTCAAATGATAATTCAACAAACATCGTACTAAAGTTTGGATGTTAGGACTTAAAACTGTAATGATTTATTTTACATTCAAAATACAAATGCCTATTAAAATGGGTACTGGGGCTCAGGAGGATATATTTTGTTCAATGTTTTAGTTTTATTATTAACATTTTTATCAATTTTTTTCTTCTTCTTGCAGTTCTTACCACCATTGATTGGCAATATGCTCCTGCAGTGTTTGAACCCAAGTGTATTGGAAAAAAACATCTGCTTGTGCCATTTTTGAAGAGCGACCGTGCCACAGACTTCTGTTCAATGCAGATCCACCACATTAAATTTCCTCCCCAAACCTTTTTTTTTTTCATCTGCCATTGAAAGAAATAACTCAACCCTGTTTTGTTTTCCCCTCGCAACTTTCATTTCGTCATTCTGTTGGTGGCCGCGCATAGCATTGGAGCAGGCTTCAAAGACATCCAGGACGGAAAGAGTTAAAAAAAAAAAAAAAAAACTTGTATATAAGATGAGTAGGCAGCGTCATGCTGTATATTTTTGCTGCAATCTTCAAACTGAAAAAAATATATATACATTTTTTGTTGCATGCTTTTCATTAAAACTTCATTTTTTATGAAGGAAAAAGTTAACTACAATGCATAATTTCTGTCAAATATGTGAATCAGCTGCCTCTTTTCATCTTTTTTTTACTCCAAAACATAGTCCTTTGTGTCCTGCTGTGCCTACAAATAAATTTATTTATAAGAATTTTTCACTGTAATGTTTTTAAAACTGAAAAATGTTAACAAAACAATATATTTTTTTTTTTGTTTGTTTGTTCAGAAGTGATGTCGCGAACAGATTGAGTTTCTGTATTTAAAAAATGCGGCATTGAACGAAATAACTTGTTCTTATGTATGGTTTAAAAGAAAGGAATTATAAATATAAGAAATGCACCTTTTACTTTTGAAATTATTTTTTAGAGAAGGGAAAATCTGTGGGTTTTGTTTTAATTTAAAGATCTGAACAAGAATAATCATCGTAGTACTGTAAAACAAATAAAATTTTGTGGTTTGTGTTTTTTTTGTGTGTGTGGATTTAATTATGTAATCATTTACAATAATTAAATTGTTATTTTTAATTGCTGTTAATATTATTTTGGGATTTGCTTTAGAAGTGAGGGATTTGTTCAATACTCTGTGGCAGATTCAGATATTTTTCATATTATTGTTTTGGATTATTTGACCTGTTACAATTAAGTTTTTCTTTTGTATGAAACATTTTGAGGATGTGCAAATTGCTTGTTAATTATTATTTATTTATATAATCATTGCTCTTATAAAATTTTTATTAGAATAATTTTTGAATCTTTTTATGATTTTAAAAAAAATCAATAGAAGTAATCTAAGAAAAATCATTATCTAGTAAGTTAGGTTTCAAAATGAAAAGTTATATAATTCCTGAAGCAATTTACTTGGAGCTTTTTCGTCTTTTTTATTAATTTTGTAAATAATTCCATGTAAATTGCTTTTTTTTTCACATAAGCATTTCCATTTTATGTTTGAAAGTTCATGCTGTGTTTGATTGCGATAGATGGTAAAATGTTGGCAAGTATATTTGTTCAATGCTGTGTGTTTTAAGTAGTCCATTTGTTTTGTTCACATAACTGTTTTATTTATTGAAAGAAAGAAAAAAAAAAAGGTATCATTTGCTCTGAGAATAAAGCTGAAAATTCATGCATTGATGGACAATCAAGTCAGTATCTCTGTGACTTTCCCTTTTTTCATCTTGTTTTATAAGCATTGATTGAAAAAATACGTAATGATGGCAACTTTTAATAAAGGAAATATTCTTTTGCCTTTCTTTTTTTAAAAAAAACAATTGTCCAAATTTGTTTTGAACATCCAGTACATGAAAGCATCTGTAAATATAATTGTTTGCACAGGAATATTGTTAATGAAAAAAACAAAAATGTGGATTTTAAAAATTTTATTAAAATGTAGCAGTTATTAAAAGTAACATTCAGAACACTTTTCTTCGATGGTTTAAAATTTTGCTAAGTTGAATAGTTTGGCTTTGTTAAATCATGAAAAAAGTTTCCTTTAAATTTGAAAATGCAGGTCTTATTTTTCTGATTACAGAATTATTATACTTTTTTTTTTTTTAATTCAATTTGACTTTTTTTTTAATACATCATCAAATATCAATGTTAAAATATTTCAAATTTCAGTTACAATGCAAAAAATTTTCATTTTAAAAAAAAATGGCAATTTGCATTAAATTCCTTGAGAGGGAATATAAAAATATTTGAGGATTACACTTTTATTAGAAATAATTAAATATAATTTTAAACTCAATTCAGAACTTAAATACTTAATTTTAAACTCAAGATCAGAAAGACTCTCCGATGTTGGTGGCACATATATTGCACACTTGCCTTTAAAATGAGAGATAGTTTACTGAGCATTTTTTCCTCATTTTGAACCATGAACAGATGACAAAGTCGTCGACTTACTCCAATCTTTTGCCCAACATGAATACTTTGAGCTCTAATGGGTTTCCCTCTACACTATGAGTCTTAAGTGAAACCAAGTTTCAATTAATACATCGCTGTTCGAGTCCACTCTAGTCCATCATTATTTCCATTGACATTTAGCACTAAATATCCACGATGGAATAGTGTGGAAATTTAGAGAGCAAGGTTTAACTAGGATATCATCGTCACTTAACTGGGGTTCAAAATTGAGAGATCTTTATACTGTGGCGTACTTTTAGGTAAACATGGAATTCATGAACCAAAGATATTCTAGATACTTTTCTCATGGGGCTTACTGTCTTTGGTAAACACGGAAAAAGTACCCCGACTATCCTGGCACTTTATTCTGGTTGGCGTCCATGGGCGTGGTGTGGAAGTTTGGAGAGGAAGGGTCCAACTCGGATGTCATTGTCACTTAATCGAGATTCAAAATTACGAGACCCGTCGCCAATAGCCCCTTTAATATATTTAGTTCAAAATAATTTGCCACCTAGAGAAATTGATAATTTACAATTACAGTATAAAAGAAAAATTCTTGGGGCTGAACGCGAGACTGGGAGCATTTCTGCTCCACCAATAATGAAAACTTTGGTCTGAAATCCAGGGTTTCTGTTGGAAAGTCCACGAACCTCACAATTCCTGGTTCATCTGTAACTCTCCAAAGCAGAAATATAAATTTTTAATATGTTCTCTTTTTCCCTAAGTCCAAGGGAGACTTTTGATTTGAAGAGTACGCCTCCGTGGAATGCGTGCCACCGAAGATATGTGGTCACGGCTGGTGGTTTTCTTCGAGTCGTGGATTCGAGCCTTGATGCCACCAAAGACCCGTTGGGGCTGATGCTCGTCAAATCTGTCGAGGCTAAAATTCCTCCTGTTGGTGTGGTGTGGAAGTTAGGAGAGGAGCGAAGAGGCATATTTAGTCTTCAAAACTTTTTGTGGTGGGAAGGCTCCCAGTCTTGATTTTTTGGACAATGGAATTTGGAAGCGTATTTTTTCTAATTATCCTAAATTTTTAGTGAAATTTATGGAAGAAATTTTACTGTTTTCTAAATAATTTAAAAAATATGCTAAACTCTCCCTCAAACCTAATAAGGACATATCATCCGTTAAATCCGTATGAACCAATTTGTTTGTTACTAACGGTAGGAAAAATTGTTGTAAATAGATTCTATTTCTGGATTCATCAAAACATTCTTTATCCACTTCAATTTGAGTTTAAAGAAAATTTTGGCTGTAGTGACACGATTTCCCATTTGGTTTCTCATATCAATCACAAAAGAACAAGTAGCTGTTACTTTTATCGACATCAAGGGCACGTTTGACTATAAAATGGATCGATCCTATTTAAATTTTTTAGAAATCTTCATTTTTTTCTAATCTGTCCGTAATTATAGTCATAATTTTTTTTTTAAAGAAGTGTCAGAAAATTGAAATTTATTTACTGTGAGTGTCAGCAAAACAATAAAATCCTATATCTTATTATTAGTAGTATTTACAATTGCTAGTAAAAAACTACTTTGCAAAACTGTTCATACGAACTTAATCCGAATACAGTATGCTTTAAATTATAAAAAATTTATCCACAAAACTGTTCACAGGCACCTAATTCAAATACAGTACGCTTTAGATCAGGAGGGGGGGGGGACCTGGCGCGCACTTAATTAAATCCAGTACGACCCGTATGGTGACAAAATAGTTCCCCTATAGTTCATGTATGTCGAAAGAGGCGACTCAAATGGGTACCCAGCGTCTGGGAGTACAGCCGGTCTCTTCTATTTATTGGAATCTTCAACACAATAACAAGCTACACTCGGTGAAACCGATCATTGGAGAATGGCCTGTTTGTCCAATGCGAAGAGCGGATGTCAGATTGACCCGCCTTCGCGTTGGACACACTCGATTTACCCATAGACATCTTTTATATGGGGGTTGCTCCCGAGTGTCCTTCCTGCCATGTCCCTTGCACGATTCATCACATTTTAATTGTGTCCTGTTTTTAATCGTCATCGTCGTATTTTTTTTTTCAATCATCTGTTTTAAACCTATCTGACTTAGTGGGGGGAAATCCCCACCATAACTTATTTGAATTTTTAACTTGTATTTCTACTTTCTGTGAATATCTGTTTAAGAATAATAAATTTTAACTAACGTTTGGCGCAGCATAGCCTACCTTGGCTCTTGCGCCATAAAACCTCACAATCACTCCTCTATTTTCGACCCTCTTTGTCTACCAATTTAAATTTGTTTGGCGCAGCATAGCCACATCTGGCTCTTGCGTCAATAAACTATACTTGTGGTGTGGAAGTAAGGGAGATGGGGGTGCCAGCTCAGGCGCTGTCCTCGTCACTTGACCGAGGGTCAAAATTACGAGGTCCGTCGCCAATAGCCCTCGTGTTGCTTCTAGTGCGACATAAGCGATCTTTCTCTATTTTCGACCCTCTTTCTTGTCAACCACTTTTTTTCACCTTCACGTCTAGACCACAGTTTAATCTTGTTTGGCGCAGCATAGCCATATCTGGCTCTTGCGCCAATAAACTTTACATTCACTCACTCACTCTAGTGCGACATAAATAAAAACTAAACCAATAAACTTTACATTCGCTGACTCCAATTTCAGGTACAATTTATACAAGTAAAAACTACTCACAAGCTGTTCACACACATTTACATAGTATGCAAGTTCGCTTTAGAAACACCAACTAACACGACAGTGACGAGGTTAACTTTTGCAGCTTGCCATTAAGTAAACAAATGTCCATAAGAAACAAGCAATCTCTTTCTCAGGCAGGAGTTTTCTAGCGTTGGGGAGTATCGATCGATCAGCTGTTAAGGAGGATGGGGAGGAGGAAACCCGTGTACTCTATCGGTGTAGTCGTGTTCGATTCTCAGACTAAAGCAAATCTCTGCAGATTCACAGGAGAATGCAGAATTTTACGATGACGATTTTATTGAAAAAGTCGAACGAAACGTTATAAGATTTCAAAATAATCAAAATTCACCAGCTATTTCCAAACTCCCATGAAGAAGTTATGAACATAATTGAAAAACTAAATAAAAAACCTCCAGGTCGTGATCTAATTAAAAATATTGCGCTTTAAATCCTTACCTTTGAGAACCATCACTCATCTAACCAAAACTTATAATAAATGTTTAATTTTTAATCATTTTCAAAAGCTTGGAAACATACAATTATTGTTCTCTTCCCCTAATGGGAAAAAAAAAATATCCTGATAATTACAGACCTATCAGCTTCCTCAGCACAATAGCTAAAATTTTTGAAAAAATACTGCTAAATAGAATCCAAAATTTTGTCAGAATAACATCATACCTCCACAGCAACTTGGCTTTCAAGTAAATACATCCACTTGTCATCAATTGCTTCGAATGGTAAACTTAACAAAAGGTTTCAATGAAAAAATGGTAACGGTGGCCGTCTTCCTCTACATGCAGAAAGCTTTTTATAGAATGTTGCATGCCTGCCTCAAATATAAATTAATTCAAATCTAGTTTCCTACCTATCTCATCAATATCATTCAAAATTTCCAGTCCAAGCCATAATTCCACAAGGAAGTATTTTAAGTCCAGAATTATTCAATTTATTCACTTCTGATATTCCTCAGTATGAAAACATCGAAATATGTACATTCGCCAATGTTACCGCCATCATTTCCCAAGGAAGTTATCCCGTTAATGTTCACAAACGCGTCCAAATCTACCTCCAATTCTGGTTTATAAAATTGAGAATTGCCATTAACACAGATAATAGCAATAGTCTTTAAAAAAGGAAATTTTAGAAACAAATTTGGAAAGTTTTCAACAAAAGAATCAACTGGTGCAATCAAGTTAAACATCTCGGTGTCCTCATGATAAAAAGCTCACCTATTGTCCGCACATTCTGTCAATCAAGAAAAAAATACAAATCCAATTTTCCCAGCTCAAAAAAACCCTGAGTCGAAGATCCAAACTTTCGCTAAATAACAAGCTCTTAATATACAAAATCTACATGCTTCCAGTCATTACTTATGCAAGCCGAATTTGGGGAATTTCCACAAAAACAAATCTTAACATTCTTCAGATTGAACAAAATAATATATTATGCTATATTGCAGATGCACCTATTTTTGTCAAAAGAACTCATCTTCAAATAGAACCCATCCCCACCCGAATCGCAAATTTAGCATCTTCATTTCGCAACAACATTTCAAGCCATAACAATCCAACTATCGATAGCCAAGCTCAATTTCAAACTCATACCTGAAAATATAAATATTCTTTTAATGCATCCAAATTAAAACCAACGTTTTGAAATTTCCACAGTTATCCTGGGGGGGGTTCACAGAACTTCTCATCCACTGATTTTCTCCAATTGGAGCCCGAGGATCAACCAATCTGGAAGCGGCCATCACCCACTCAACTATCAAGTTCCAGGACGATGTCTACCTGCTCCAAGGACTGAAACCTCTTTTCCTCGTTCATTCGAGAAATTGACCGTCGCCCTCGGCGACTTTTTTGTAACTTTTCTTTTCATGTTATATTATTCATACCAAGTAAGAGAAATCCCAGATTTCTGAATAAATACATTGCTATTTTTCGAAATAAATACATTGCAAGTTTTTGTACCAGCGTCTTGTCTCTGCGCCCGCAAGCAATACCGTGGACTCATTACCAGTCAGGCGCACTGCACCGCCTACTCTTTCGCTCTGCGCGCACATACAAACACAACGCATATATGACTCGCTAGGCAGTGGTGCATTCGCTGTAATTTTAATTTTTTCCCCCTATGCACGTGCCTAAGCGGTTTTGTCTCCGAGTGGGAGATGTACACCGACCGATCAAGAATCGGGTCTGAAACTGGATGCGCCGGGTGTCCTAAATAGGGTATATAAACTAAATCATATTTGGTACATTTAAACCGAATTCTCTCTCTTTTATAATTCGGTTTTCCAGGCCGAGCCTTCGGCAATCGGATTTGCCGTCTCTCATAACATCAAAGTTTATTTATTCCGACAGTTTATCGTCAATATTGCTACTGCAGAGTTCCAGAAATAAATCGGTTTTATTAATACTATTAAAGAAAAATTAGTAACTTTATCTGATTTTTACAACTTACACTGGATTCGGGCCCACGTCGGAGATTATTATAACGAAATCGCAGTTTCGTTTGCAAAACTCGCTGTCACTGATGGTGAGAGAATGAATGTCTTTGTTGAGATTTTAAGAAATAAGTATCTGACAGGGAGGTCTGGTGGTCAACTTGTAATACCGGTAATTAAGTTCAGTCCTATATTCCAAGACCAAATTTGAGTTTTTATACCAATTCTAGTTTTATTACTCGCTTCTTAGCTGGTCATGGTATTTTCGTTTGTTATTCAAATCGTTTTCATTATGAATTACAAATTTATGTCCCTATAGCTCTGTTGTGAGGAGATGCTAACCTTTACGTTTTCTCTTACCCTTTTACCAAATGTTTTCACTTAAACTGTCCAATTTTTGAAGAGAAGCCTATTTGGCTGAAGACCGCTTGTGAAAATTCTTACTTGTATTTCAATTTAAAATCCTGTATTCTTATGGCTCGTAATATTACTCAACAAATTTCTTAATTGCTTTAATTTCTCTCTTATTATATTTCTTAATATTTCAATTTTCATTTATTGCTTTATTATAATTGCATATATGTACATATTTTTTTCCAATACTTCATTTTTTGTTCACGAGTTTGTGGACGTTTTTTGTATTGTGTCATTTAGCCTATTATGCATCTTATTTCTGCAAGAAAATTTAATGTTAGTTACAGTGGCTCAAACAATTGAGGATACACCTTACTTTCACTTGATAAATCCAACTTTTAATGAAAATAACACATTAACTAGAATAGAAGACGTATTTTTACTTTTACACGTAATAAAAGGGTTAATTTACAGTAAAAATAACGAAAATCAACAAAAAAATATCTAAAATTAAAAGTTTCACAAATATTTGAAGTAAACATAGGCAGATCTTTACCTCAAAAAATTAAGGATACACCAATGAAATTTTTTCGATATATTACATGCATAGACAGTATCAGTATTTTGTTGCATGTCCTTTGGCTTTTATAATGTCCTCCAAACGTCTTGGTACCGATTCGACCAATTTTTTAGTGGTATCTGGAGATATTTTATCCCATTCTTCTTGTAACACTTGCCTTAAATGGGCTTTGTTTCTAATCTGGTGTTTTTGGACCGCTGTTTCTAGTGTGGCCCACAAATTTTCTATGACATTGATGTCAGGGGACAGTGGCGGTGTGTGCAATTGCTGTTTACAATGAAAAAGACACCACATTTTGACATTACGTGCCGAGTGTTTGGGGTCGTTGTTGTGCTGAAATATAAAATTTCCATCTAAACCCAATTTTTGTGCACTTTCTTTAAGATTGTTGCGGAGTATGTCTATATAAAGCTTATGATCCATTATACCATCTATAAAAACTAAATTTCCTACCCCATTTGCAGCCATACAACCCCAAACCATAACGGAGCCACCACCATTTTTAACTGTAGGACGTAAATTTTTTGGATCCAAAGCAGTGTTCGGCTTTCTCCAAACGGTGTGACGACCATCGCTTCCAAAAATGTTGAATTTACATTCATCACTAAATATAGCTTTCTTCCAAAAGCTTTCTGTCTTCAACTGATGAGTTTTTGCAAACTCCAAACGCTTTTTCTGATTTTGTAAGCTTATGAAAGGTTTCTTTCTAGCTACTCGACTGCTATATCCAGCATGTCTAATCACATTTCTCACAGTTTCAGCACTTGCACTTCTGCAGATTATTCGAAAAGTTTCTGCAGCTAGTTTGACTGCACTCAGTTTAGGATTAATCTTGATACCTTTTAAAATTTTCCTTTTAGCTACATCACTCAGAATACTTTTCCTTCCTCTTCCACTCTTATTTTGAATTAATCCATCGCGTTTAAATTTCCCAATGATTTTCTGGACACATGAGTGACTTCTACCGACAATTTCAGCTATTTCACGATAAGATTTTCTCTTCTTAAATAACCTTAATATAAATTTTCTTACATCAATACTAGTCTCTTTCCGAGGAGCCATTTTCCATTTAAAATTACAGCTTTATATTCTCATAACCAACTTCAAAAGACAGAAATCAAGTGGTAGTTAAACAAAAATTTCATTTGTGTATCCTCAATTTTTTGAGGTAAAAATCTGCTTATGTTTATTTGAAATGCCTTTAAAAAGTTTTATTTTAGAATTTTGTCGTTGATTTTTCTTTATTTTTACTGTTAATTAAACCTTTTGTTATGTCTAAGAATAAAAATTCGTTTGCACTTCTGGTTAAGGTGTTATTTTGATTGAAAGTTGGATTTATCAAGTAAAAGTAAGGTGTATCCTCAATTGTTTGTGCCACTGTATGTTAAAAATGTTTTTTTTTTTTTTCTATTCCTATCATGTACATTATCTGCTCTGTAAATGCATTGTAAATGTAATATCTTATGTTCTTTTGTCAATAAATGCCAATCTTCCCCTTGGGTGACTTCGGTCTCTGCCAATAGCCCTTATGTTCTTTCTGCTCAAAAATTGAAGATCCACAAGCATATGAAAATCCATACAAATTAAGCTCACTGCCAAAAGTTAAGCATGCAGGAGAAAATGCTGCTTTCTGCAAGCCAATCTAAAATTGAGAAGGTGCAAATCGTTGCACAGGTAGATAGAAGGATGCAAATATGCTATGAAACAACTAATCACTACTTTGTGTCGAGAATAATACAAAAATGTAGATGTACAAGAAGCCAGCGTTATAAGTCTGAAGAGACTAATAAAAAATGGTTGAAACAATTCACGATTTGTATTAAAGGCAGACGTGTTTCTATGGCTTTCAGTAGGCGAATGGGAGATTCTGAGAGCTGGAAGTTCGATATACTGCTGTCGTAGCCCAGAGGAATCGAAGAGCGACACCTTTGATTGCAGCTCCATAGTAAGGCGATATCTGCCAATGCTGTGCACCGAAAGTACTCTCAGATACCACGACTTAGTGTTCTTTTAGCGAAAAAGCCTTTTTCAGGGTTCATAACCCTTTTGAACTTTTATCCCCTATCTGGCTTAAAAAATTTTGGATGAGAGTGTCACTTCAGTATCTACACTTGTCCATGAGTAAAAAGTTAGCTATTAAAAATTTAAGGTTTGGTTTTATTAACGTCGCACTAGAAGCAACACCAGGACTATTGGCGAATATTGAACAAGTGACGAGGACGACACACCATTAAAAATTTATGAGAAATACTTAAGTAATTCCTCTTAAGAAATTTAATTGGGTGAAGGATTTTGAGTCTCATTTTCAGATGTTAAAAACTATTTTGAAACCCTGCTCTTTGTTGTCTTGATATTAAAATTTAAACTTTTTCGAAACATTTTTGAAAGTACCGAGCAGTTCTCTTTGTTTTTTAAAAGTATTTATGGATAAAAAATTGCAAGTTTAAAGAATTTATTGAAGAGTATCGGTTTATTGTAGGCAGCTGTTGTGGGGGAGCGGTTTCGGTTATCTAATTCGGTGAGAGATTGGATACCTTCGAAATTGAGGGAGCGATCAGGGTAGGATAAAATGCTCGCTTCGGTTGAGCCGAGAGTGCGTTTGCTGATTGGCCGAAATAGGAGAGGGCTCCTAGGTGCGGTTCTAGGGATTTAGATGGAAAGTATTGATTATGAAAAAATTTGATTTAAATTTAATCAAGTAGTATTTCTAGAAGCCTGATTCATTGAGTCTGTCTATTTCCTTGCTGGCAGTTATTTGATCATTACTTATACTTCTCGATACATTCACTATTGCTTTGTTTACAGCAACTGAAGAATCAAACTTTGTTGCCAAAAACAAAAGAACATACCAATTTTCAAGTCATACCTTGTAAAAAAATTCCTCAATCCATTTAATCCGGGGAACCTGATTAAATGGTGTCGACAACGCGTCAATAGGTCTATGTCCGATAGGGACCATGTTATGTTTATGGATATGTCGAGATTTGCCCTGCAATCGCACTCATGTGATGACAGGGTGTGAAAGAATAGTTCCTCTGTGACTCGTGTACATGTCGTAAGAGGCAACTAAAAGGAGCACCCAATGTTTGAGGGTATAGCCGGGTACCTTGCCCCTAGGGGTTATATAAAGGGACTGGTCCTCCAGATTGGAGGGCTTCAGGGGCTTTCCTTCTTTAGGTAACTACGGGCCTTATAACCACGGGCACCCTGGGGATCTTTCTTTCCCATGAGTTTTACTGTCTTTGGTAAACACGGGTGACGCACCTCCGGGATACCTTTGTGATCCTTCTCCATTTTCGACCATCCTTGTCAAACTTTCTCTCTCTCTCTTTTTGCCACCCAAGAGACTATTTTTTTAGTTGGATCACTTCTGGCTTACCAGATCTTTTCAATTTTTTATCGTTAGCTTTAATGTTAAATACATTAAGCTTAAAATATATTCAATTTAGTAATTTGTCGTTTCCCTTAATTTTAATATCGGAAAAGTTAACTATTGTCCATTTCTCTATTTTTCATCGTTTATTTTAATTCTTATATTTAATTGAGTATTTTAATAACTATAAAAAAACGCTCCTTGATTGGCTAAAATTGTTCTTTTCAAAACTTTGCATAGAACTTTTTAAAAATATTACAAAATTCACTTACATTTATCTTTTTTTTTTTTTCAAACCTCTAAACCGCAGTTGTATCTTGTTTCGCTCAGCATAGCTACATCTGGCTCTTGAGCCAATAAATTTCACTTTCACTAACTCACTCAATTTTTTCATATGTCATACAGCTTTGCCCTCACTCGCTTATTTTTGTTTGGCGCAGCATGGTTACATCTGGCTTTTGTGCAAATACTATCACTCACTAACTTACCCGGATGACAAGTGTGTAAGGATCTGGAGCACATGCATTCGGTCTCAGACGGAAGCATCATGGTGTGGGTTTTGTGACGAAGTCCACTGTGAGATTGCTGTAGTTGGTCCTGTTTTCATTTTAATGGTCGACAGAGCTGTCATCGGAGTGCGAAACGCATGGCGTGGTACTCTCCTGACCTTAATTCTGTTAAAAATATTTGGGATGCCCTTGGCCCTGCTGTGGCTACACACACAAGCCATTCTCGCAGGTTTGCAAACTGTTTTGCAGGAGAAACGGCGATTACTTGACTTCGGTAGTGGCTCATCTCTTGGAAAGCATGATCACACGCTTTAAACTTTGTATGCGAATGAGAGGTGACACTATTAATGTCTGTTTTGGTTTTAAACATTTCGTTAACAAAACTTTACATTGGTTTGTGTGTTTGTAGTTTTGTTTCACGCATAAACATATTTGGTACTTTTCTGCAACATTTCGTGTCTATCAAAGCAGTTCTTGTCGATTTTATTGGTAGGTGTTTAACTTTTAACAGTAAGTGTAAAAATTAGACAATCGGAGAAACCATTTTTATGATTAATCATTGTTTTTGGCTATAGCTTCTTGATTTGGTTTGAAGCAAGGGTACTGTTTTGAGTAGTAATGAAATGTTTGTATTCGCTGCGTGTTTATTTGAAGCCTGGTTTCACCATTACACAAGATTGTCTTGTGTTAAATTGGAATTTATATAAATTCTGAGCTCTCCTATCATTAGAATGTGCAAAAGTATGCATCCTTGTTGATTAGTTTTGTAAAAAAGCAATTCGGGTGTCTAGTTTTTAGTGCAATGATGGGATAGGAGTCCTTTGTTAATACCTGAGCCACATCTCAAGGAATTAGTCAATAAACATGTAGATAGGTTTCAATCTATCCAATGAAGCCCTGTTGTACGTCCATTGAAGTCAATGGGGGAAAACTTTTGATTTTTGGACAGAATTTTCAATGGATCTTAGAATGGTTACTTTAACAGTTTTCGGCCAAAGGATCGGCGATAACGAAAATGTGCGTTGTAGGTAAGGATGAACGAAGGCATTCTTCAACGAATGCTTTGAGGCAGGTATTGAGTGGAATTCTCTTATGCAGATTCTAGTCAGGAAAGTTTCTCGCAATGGCATTTGGGTGTGTAGTAAAGAATTCCTAAAGCAATCTCCAAGATAGACACGGATATTGGCCGTATAAGCCAATTCTGCAGTTGAAGTGCTACCATCTTCCTTAAGACAGGAATGTATACCAAGTAGGATGGTTGGCAAAACATTGAACCATCTCAGTGTAGCGTAGCTTTTAACCCTTTCAGGGGTAATGGTATATTTTATATCACATATTTAGCACCCTAAAAATCTCTGTAAAATACCTTTTTTCCCCTACACATCTATCTTAAAATGGTAGCTAATTGTGTTATTTACTTAAATTAAATGGCACAACCATGCAGAATGATTTTAAAAATTATTGCTTATAATCTAATGAAAGTTCCTAACAAGTGGTTGTTTTATCTCTTACAGAAATATTTCTGAAATGAATTGAAAATTTTAATTTCATCAGCGAACCAATCTACATGTTTGAAACTTTATGTAAATATGTGGTTTTATGTAAATATATAAAGTACTCGTTTTATACTTCAAACTAAGTGGTAGAAAATTTATACCACCACCTACACAGAGGGTTAGAGAGCAACAGATGACCACTAAAATTTTCGAATCAGACTGATATGTGATGGTTCACTTTATTGCAGTGAAATATAAAGGTCGTAAACATGTTATAAAGTGCCAGTGAGGCAAAAATCTGACCGAAAAAAGAAATTTAAAACAGGAAACAAAGTTCTGTGCAAAGTTTTGCAAAGAACAGATTTTAGCCACCTAAAGCGTACTTTTTTAATAATTATTATTAAATTACTCAGTTAAATAAAAGAATTAAAAGTAAACGATGAAATATAGAGATATGGACAATAGTAAACTTTTCCGATATTAAAATTAAAAGATACTATAAATTATTTAATTGAATATATTTAAATAAAAATAAACGATAAATTATTAAATTGAATACATATCAGCTACATGCAATTAAAATGAAAGTGAAAAAATATTAAATTGAATATATTTAAGATAAATGTAATTAAAATTAAAACAAACAATAAATTATTAAATTGAATATATTTAAGATAAATGTAATTAAAAATGAAGCAAACGATACAAAATTGAAAAGTGATCTGATACACCAAAACGCTTCACCTAAAACAATTGCCCCTTAGATGGCTAATAAAAAATTTATCAATGCTGTGCGTGCCCACGAAAAGACAACAAACAAAAGCGCAGGGGAAAAAAGGATTTCTCAAGATTAAAACTGCGAAAATAATCTAACAAAACGGAGACGGAGGGAGAGTCTTCGAAGGAGTCTAAGAATGAACTGGCTGGAGACAGCAGATTATAGTTGACTAGGTGATACTAGAGAGCCTGAGCTTGTATGCTCTTAATCTCCACATCAGAGTTTAAATTATTTGCAAGTTTTACTTCGCCTTTTTCCAGCCCAGAACTGCGTTGAATAAAAATTATTTAATTTGTGATGTGAGAAGAAATTTAATGGTTACTTGAATTAATTTAAATTTAAAATTACGTGAAACTGTGAATTTTGGAGAAAAAAAATAGATTAAGTTATCTAAGTATTGAGAAGTTATCTTAATGGTTGATGGGAAGTGAGCAGAGGAAGGCGGTATATATATATGTGTGTGTCTGACTTTCCCAGCCGACCAGTAGGAAAGCTGCCATTCGTGGTGGTAATTTGGCGGTGAAACATTTTGTGTCGGAAAAGTTTGAGTGCAGTGCCGAGAAAATGGTGTGTTCTGATTGGCCTGTTAGATGAGTGGTGTGGGTGGAGTTTTCAGTGTTGTATGTTTTTGTATAAGTGTTGGTGAATTTAAGTAATTTGGAGCTTTTAAAATTTAGGAGCACATTTTTAGGTCTTTTAATATTTTTCTCAGGATCGTAGTTGCATATGTTATGGAGTGTGTTATTGTCGATGTTCATGAGATTATCAAAGAATTTAAGTGAAATTTTGTGAATTATTTGTTTAATGGAGGTGTAGATGTCTGAGTTTCTCATGAACCATCTAGCGTTAACTATTTGTCTGATTATGCTATTTTGAGCTTTTTCGAGTTTATTTATATGTGTGTTGCCAGGGAAAAACCCAAGTGGGACAGCTGTGAGTCAGAAATGGTCTCAAAATCAGAGTATAGATAAGCAACTTGTTTTCTAAATTTAATTTATAATTCTGAGCAATTAGGGGGAAAACCGAGCATCCATCATATATGTGAGAGGGTATGTTTCGAATGCGAACAATTACCTTGGACGGCTGGTTTTTGAACTCTTACGTATCTACGCTTACTCTTAATATTATTTATAGTAGCCTTATAATCTAGTTTTGATTAATTTCTTAAATATATATATTTCTAAAGAATATTTTTAAAAGAATGCCACACAGGGACTTTCTATTGAAAAAAAAATATTGTTTTGTTTAAAGAGCTCCCTTCTGATGGATCGGAATTACCTTCAGAAACAAGTGAGGAAGAAAATATCTTTACAGTATATGCAATAAAAAATATAGCTTATTTTAAATAAAACTGTATATGCATTTCTACTAAATTTGGTTTATTAAGTTTATGATATAGTTTTATCATTAAAAAAATTAGGAAAATTATATATGCATAAAAAAAAGTTATACTTAAATTAATTAGTACATTTTCTCACAAATTACATCACTCATAGAAATAAAAATACATCATAAAGTTCTCATTTTTTCAAAAGAGTTTTGTTTTCCTAATATTTCCCAAATTAACTAAAATAATATACTTTTTTTTATGAAAGTATTTATTATTTCTTCGAAGGAATACGAAACAACGAATGTACAAATAAGATGTCCAAGAGGAGGGGTATATTATATATACAGGGTCTTAAAAATTAGAAAATAAATAAAAATTAATTTTACCGCTTGATATTGTGTCCTTTTAACATTATTAATTCACATCAGATCAATTTTAACTAAAATTTAATGGTTTTTTTTTTTATTATTATTTTCCGCCCTCAAAGGGTTAATAGTTATCTGGAGTTATCGATGCATCTTCTTAATAAGACCATTGGATATGAGATGGAAAGCGATGGTCTATGTCTTGTGGGTACTTCGTCAGTTCCTCGATCACTTTCGAAAATTGTTCTGTCTGTCGTGATTACTTTTAGTATTCCAAAGTGCGAGATCCATTCAGAAAACAAGGTTGCAGAAACTGTTTCAGCAGTCTCGTCAAACCTAGGAAATACCTCCGCCCGCGTGGAAAATCGATCAATGCTTATTAAGACAAACTTGTAATCTATAGAAGGCGGTCCAACGACAACAATATGGATGTGACTGAATCTGGAATCGGGTGGACTTAATAATCCAAGGGACGTTTTGATATGTTGCTGGCATCGAATGCAAGATTTACACCATGTCTAGACGAAACGTTTAATCAATTTAGTTGTGGCTCCCGGATGAAATGAATTGTGTTATGTTTCAAAAATGTTTCGTCGAAATATCTAAGGAAAGTAGGGTTGAGCTTTACCTGCTGAAAAATAATAAAAAATGGGGGTTGGATGAAGGTAAACTCATGTATTTCATTTCAATCTCAGTCCTGGATTTGAGAAGAGACGGCAAGTCACACCTGAATCCTGAGAGAGAGACCCATTTTATCATTATCAATAGATTCGTGAACAGAGATCTCCAAAATCCGTGAAAAAGTATCGACTACTATGTTAATAGAATTTAATATGTAACCAATATCTATTGTAAGCTGACTTAAATTCGAGATGTCGAATTGGTCTAGGAGAATTTTTTTCATGTTTTTATCGGAAAGCGAATGTTGGTGAGTCGATGATGAATTTATTCAACTGAAATCAAGATAGAGTCGACTAATGACATTTTACACTTGTACTGTTCAATTGAATGAAGTTTCCCAGCTACCGATGTACATTCTTAACCATTTAAAAAATGAAAAGTGAGATTTTATTTCCATAGTTGGTAGTAATTTTGAGATTTTTTTGTTACATGCAAATACATAAAATGCACCTGAAGCAAATGCACAAAATGAACACTCATTCGGTATCCTCAAAATTATAAAAGGTGACAAAAAGATCAATTGTGGGTTAAAAAAAACAGCCTAAACAATGGGTTTTCCAGAAGTTATTAGAAATTTTTCTAAAAAGAAAGCACGAAAATATCTTCCGTAATTTTTATATGTAATAAATCATGACATTTACATATGAATATCAAAAAGAAATTTCTAGTTATTTTTAAGCGATAAAAACTCCTTTTCGATCAAAACTCTAAAATTTGATATAATATTTGAAAAAAGAGACCCCATCATGACAAGTTACTCGCAGTCTGATCTAGCTCTGGGCGATCCTGAGCACAACCACAAAATTTGGAAAATTATTAACATCTTAGATGAATAACATCTACAATGCCAATAGTATCTAAAAAGTCTAGAATCTAGCAATTTTTTCGATGTGTAACCGTATCTGATGCTAAATAAAATTCAATTAATAAGGTGTTTGTGGGCCGAGTAAAAGTCACTTAGGAGCTGGATGTAAAATTTGGGTTACCAGGCACCGAGTTAGACAAGGATACATTGGCTGTGTGCATGTTCTACTAAGACAAATGCTTTTGTTTGTTTTTTTATTGGTTGATTCTTAAGTTTTCTTGCTGCTCAACTCACGGGTTCGCAAACCAAAGTCTCTCCATCACTTTAAATCAGATCACGAGGTTGATACCTGAGCTGGCTCTCTCTACTCCTCTACTCGAAATGCATAGGTATTAGATAAGACTGAAAATTGGGCTCCTTATTAAAAACAATTTGTGGTTACGTAAAAGTTTAAAATCGCAACTTTGGATCTTCACCAAATGCCGAAAAGATAAATTCTGAAAATGAAATAAGTAAAGAAGAACGCACTTTTAATCGTAATGATCAACCAGAAGCGATTGATAAGAAATTTCTCTGCAATCATAAGAGGCTGGCAAACCGACATCGTCATTCTGAATCACTGTACTGTAATGAGGACGGCATCTGATGTGACCTTACTTTATAGGCTAAACGAAGAATAGGAAAGTGGGCTCATTATATGTAGCAACTTGCAATTTTTTTCAGATGATTGTCATCAGGAAAATCAAGTCTCGAAACCACCTTCCAACAATTCGATGCTTTACTAGTTGAGCCATCTTGAACCTCGTGAGTTTTGTTTGAATAAACGTCGATCTAGAACAACACGAAGGCTACTGAAGACGAACCTTGCAAAATATGGAGTCACCTTACACTCTTAATTTCCACTTCACAACTTGAAGATTGGGCGGGCTAGTTCCATTTAACTGCAGTAGCACCTCCTTGTTACGCTTAACAAAGGTTGGGAGAAATCAAGACTCGATTTTATTTGAACATTTTGTCGACCGCTAACCTTGTAATCATAACCACTGGGTTGTCGCGGTCCTCACTTTTGGTAATTATATTTATTACAAAATCCTTATATGGGTACCAGTTAAGTGGCCGCGGACTTGTAGCTGGCCGTTATCGTCGAGTCTTGGGTTCGAGTCTCGATGCCACTAAAGATCTGCCGTGTAGTCAGGGTTGATGCACGAGGGGGGGGGCAACTCAGGTGTCGTTCTCGTCGCTTGACGGTGGTTCAAAATTACGAGGTCAGTTGGCAATAGCCCTTGGGTTGCTTCTAGTGCGACGTTAGTAAAACCAAACCAATGAGTGTCATCCTCGTCACTTGTACATAGATAAAAATAACGAGATAACAATAGCTCTCGCGTTGTCTCTAAGGGCAACGTTAATAGAAACTGCAAAAATCCTTAAACCCACTGTAAGATACATGTATTGATTGAGATAGTTTAACATTTTTTTTTGATTGATGAGATAATTGACGTCGTACAAAGAAGCAATTTCAGAACTATTGGCGACAGACCTCATCATTCTGAACCGGGGAGGACTGGCGCCCCACTCTCCAAACATTCACTCGAGGACACTGAGCATTGACAGTTTTTACGATGGCCACGGTAACCTTGTGGTCATGGTCGCGGACTCGTGGCTGGCGATTTTTGTCGAGTCGTGGGTTTAAGCCCTGAAGCCACTAAAGACTCGCCGTGTAGCGGGACTGATGCACGTTAAATCTATTGAGGCTCAGAGTCCTCCGGCTGGCGTGGTGTGGAAGTTTGGAGAAAAAGGAGCCAGCTCAGGTGTAGTCCTCGTCACTTGACCGAGGTTCACAAATACGAGGTCCGTCGCAACAGCTCTCGTATACTTCGTGCGACGTGAATGAACAATCATAATCATGACAGGTTTAATGTGCATTGGTCTCTCTGCATAACAAGTCTTTAATGGCATCAAGGCTTGAACCTATGACTCGACGGAAATAACGCCATGAGCTCGCGACGTGACTACTCGGCTACCGCAACCCCAATCCACTTGAAAAAGAATAAATAAGAAATATATTATTTGGAAAAAGAAGAAGAAAATTTCAAAGAAATTAGGTGAGGCATGAATTGTAAGTATAAATAGTACACCTCATCAGCGAAGCAGTTGGGTATTCTTACCCCTTTTTAAACTCAAAGAATGCTTTTCTCCTCAGTGAATACGATAGTGTCTTTTCATATGTAACTAAAGATATTTCCGGTATGACTGCGAATATATTTTAGAGATGATCTTTTAGATGATGCGCTTTCCCTGTTTAGTCTATAGTGTCTACTGATTTTATCCAAGAAGAAAACTAGAGGCGTTTATAAGTGTTTCTTCAAATTACTTAGTTTCATCCCTTGTAAACGTAGTTCATTGGATGAGATGCTAAAAAGCTACTTGGAATTCTCGCTCTAGTTGTTTCAATTACATCAAAAATACATCTTCAAAAGACAAGTGACTATTCTGGAAGATCCAGCAAATGTATTTAGCTGCATGATGCGCTTTATTGGAACATGTAATTTTATGAAAAATAAACTTTGTTTTTACAGGAGCGTTTCAATTCGGCTTATTTGTATTTTTATTTTAAGCGTCTTTTAAGATTGTATTGCATCCTCTACACTATTTTCAAGAGCTGACTTGTGTTTAAACAGAAGGCCCCCCCCCCTTCTTGCAACTAAGTCTATTTCTCTGTTAGAAGCTCTTGATATGTAATGTACAAGTCTCTTAATAAGTCTTTAGAAATTTCAAGAGAAGGTGCTCGTAGCATCGAAAATAGTTTGCTTTTAGTAAGCATCATGACTTACTAGACAGCTGTCCAAGTCTGTGTTACACATAATCGTGATGCCTTTCGCCCCTCAAAAATTCTTCGTCATCACTTTTCCGACCAATGAGACCATCTTCGTCTTTTCTTGGAGAAGATTCACCTGAAGCAACCCAATGTTTTTCTTTTTTTGCTTGATTTCCGGTGCATAACACGATAAATTCAGGTATCCCCGGCGGTGACAACTCGACGCAAAATGATGTCAACAGCTGGATTCGGCAGCAATCAAATTCTGATTTGGCAGCTGATGACTACCAAATTAAAACTAAATTATGAGTCAGTGTCAAATTTGTTTCGGCTCTCCGTTAAACAGGTGGCAGTTCACAGAGGTTCAAAATTACGAGGTATGTCGTAAACGAAGAGCACACGAAGCAACACGAGGTACAGACCTCGTGTTGCTTCTTGTGTGATGTTAATAACACCAAACCAAACTAACAGGTGGCAGCACCCAATGGTTACAATTTACCTTAATGATGCCATCTGTCTTTAAATACACCTTCGCACCAAATTTTTTTTAAAAAAAATTAAAGCTTAAAATTCCATCCTTATAAGTATTGATGCATTGTATTTAAGTCTGTATTTAATAATTTCAGATGGATCTTTTTCGAGAAATCCGCCACTGTTGTAATTAGAACAGGCTTAAGACTTGGAATTAAATTTTCGTTAGATATATACAATGGGAAAAGAGAATATTTTATTCTTTATTATATGCTATCTCCATAGATGGGGGGGGAGAATCAACCACATTTAAATGTTTTTAATTAATTGGTTAAACTATAAATATAAGAAAAATCAGTCTTGTAACAAGTTCGTTTCTAGTACGTAGTCCAATGCTTAAAATTCAGATCTTTGTCACCTGTGAATCGAGCCCTCAAATCGTTGTAGAATAATGGAGTGAGGAAGAACTTTGTATTGCCGAAGATGTGGAGGCATCCACTCGAAAGTCATCGTCGATCAACCGTGACTTAGATTAACCAGGTCGATCTCCAATAGCTTCTACTGTCGATCTATATCGATATTCCTCTTTAAGTTCCTTTTTGTGAAACCTTAAAGAACTGGATGGCGAGTTTGGATTGAAAATAAGGCCGCCATAATTCTTTTGTTACCCGATTTTCACAATCTTTGTACTTCAAAGCTACATTCATCCTTTATGAGATGCACTAATAACTTTTCAACTAATCTTATTCCTTTCCAAGCGCTGGCGCCGACAAAAGACAAGATGAGGAAAGCGATCAGAGAATTCCGGGGGCTGTTGTTGACGCCAAGCTTTAATAGTAGATTTCAGCCCGCTGTCAGAACGAAAGTGATGTCCTGTTTCGATCTCTTTTGTCTTTGGAAAGAAAAGATTTCCTCGGAATGTTTATTTTCTTTAAGTAAGTAAGGTATTCAGAGAAAGGTGGATACATGTAAGGGAACCGAACCAGCTGGAGATGCATGGATTGAGAAAGACCGGGAATCGCTTCTCTAATGTCTAGAACACCGTTAATCTTTGTTTGGCGTAATATAATTTGGCTCTGGCGCCATTGAACTTGATTATCACTTACTTGGAAACATTCGCAAGGTCGGGTGTGATGAAGCATCGCTGCTTCATTCTGGTCGCCATTTTCAATTCCCGGTAAGCGCAGCATAACTCGATTGGACCGCCATCAAACCCAACATTCCCTTGCATGGCACACAGGAGAAAACGACAAATACTGTACGTAGAGGGCACGTGTAGCTTTCAGGCACAATTTTTTTTAAAATCGTAATTTTTTAAACGTCGAGACAACAGGTACATCTTGTTTGGCGCAGCATGGCTTTTGTATTATTAATCATTACACACATCTAGCTCATAATCACGCATGACGTGTAGCAGGATTGCAAGATCTTACGTCATTAGCTCCACGTACTCGCTCATTCTGTGGGACGCAAAGATCCTCTAACTGCGACAGCCGAATGGTTTCATTCGCGAGCTCATGGCAGGAGTTGTTTCAATTGAGTCGTGGGTACAAGTTTTAATGCCAACTAAAGATTCATCATGTAGGAAGGCTGATTCTGGGGGGAGGGAGATTGAACTTCTTATAGTAGAGGCCTTTGAGAAGGTTTGGAAAGGGAGTATTAGATCAGATGCCTTCGTCAACTGATCGAGGTTCAAATTAACGAAGTCCGTCTTTGGAAGTCCCGTGCAGCATCTAAGTGCAATGTTAATAAACAATCACTCATTCAGTTTAATAACAATCAATACGCTTTTGGGCCACGGGTAGGTGACAAGGTTGACCCCTAAGCTGGTACCCTTCACTCACATGCACGCTGCACCAAAACTGTTTTTGTTCAGTTAGAGGCCAGGACCGCAATGACAATCGTGATGTACAACTAGGGTTCTGATTCAATCAAATATATTTGAGCATAATATTGAGATTGTTATGCAGTAAACCCAGTTTTTTAGAATTTTATGGCACTGAGTCATGAACTATGTTGTGTCAAACGTATAGGGGAGGGGTCTATCATGTTGTCTTTTCTTTTCAAATATAAATTGGTTTAAGACACCAGAGCCACACAAAAAAGATTTTTCAATAAAAATTGTATATTACATTAAAAAGTAAAATTTATTAAGATCGCATTGGTCATTGATTGCTTATTAACGTCGCACCTAGAAGTCCCACGAGAGCAATTTGCAAAGGACTTCGCTACATTTTGAACTTCGATCAAGTAACGAAGATTACACCAGATCTGGCATCTCCCTTTCCAAACTTCCACAGCATGCCAATGGGAAGGACTTGAGTCCTCGAAGGATGTAATGTGCATCAGCCCCGCTCACGGCGAATATTTAGTGGAATCAAACCGACGAATCAACGTCGGCCATGAGTTCGCGACCATGACCACAAGGCTACCAAGGCCACATCGCATTGGTCAGTGTACAAATCGCGGGAAAGTAAAATGTTGTGTGGTATAAGTTTTAAAATGATGATTAATGGAGAGAGAAAATCGGTAAAGCCTTGAAAATAATGTCAAATATGAATACAAGAAACATCATTAAAACAATTACTTTCGCTTAATAGTAGGTATTAAAAGTGTTTTTATATCTGGTCACAGCGTTCCTAGATAGGTTCATCCACATCGTACACAATCCTGTTTAGTTTTTATTTACGTCGCACTAGAAGCAACCCGAGGGCTATTGGCGACGAACCTCGTAATTTTGAACCACGGTCAAGTGACGAGGACGACACCTGAGCTAGCACCCCTCTCCTAATAACTTCCACTCCACGCCAACGGGGGGACTTTGGGCCCCTACAGATTTAACGTGCATCAGCTTCGGCTACACGGCGGGTCTTTAGCAGCCTAGGATCGAACCCGTGAGTGAACGAAAACCGCCGGCCACGAATCCGAAGCCATGACCACTAGGCTACCGCGGCCACACACAATCCTGTCATCGCCCTCAAATGTTTCGCGATAGGTTTGTACGGCATAAATTTATTTCTATCTCGATTGACTTCCTAGTATTAGGTTCGAGATATTTCTTAAATACTACTTTAACTTCATTTTCCAGTTTTATTTTGTTTTTAAGAGTCCCAGGTTTGTTAGACGTAATCATACGCTAATTAAAAAAAAAAAAAAAAAGGAATATTAGAACGGGAGGGGGAGATGATCTATTAGAAGACTTGCATGGAAATTGTGTAGATGAATCTACGGTTTTGTTCGACATGGAATAAGTTCTAAAAGGAAAAACGTCTATAGCACGCGAAAAATCTGTTCAAAAATTAATGCAGAGCTATCAAAAGTAGATAGATATTTTTCAAGCAATGGGTGAAGATATTGTTGAGATAGAAAAAATGTTTTACTATTTCTCTGATCAGTTAGAGTGGCAAAGGAGACAGTTATTTTAATAGCTTGGATGTATGATACTTGAGGGATTGTAACGTCTATGTCTTATGTTATCTTTCTAATTTGATAATTAGTGAGCATCGCGTGGCAATAGTAGTTGAATGGACTGGTAATAACTTTATTATACATACACATTATAGTACACAATTGATGTTTCTTTGGATTCCGGGTCACTCAAAAATATTTTGGAATGAGCAAAGGGATAACATCGCAAGAGTAAGGAATTTGATGTAAATATCGACTGGGTAGTCTCAAAAGACATTTATGCCTAAAATTATCAAAACAGACTAGAGAAAACTAATGGAAACTTTTACAGCAGAAATTACTTTGAAATTTTGGGGAGCATGCCGACCAGTGATATAATTGTTAATTGGACAATAAGAGGAGATTCTGGGAATCCGAAGTTTCAGCAAAATGAAAATAATCTTGGTTTTTTTTTAAAAAAATATTTAGTTTGCAGGTTAACGCACTTTGTTCTAGCTGTAAAATAGTTAATGATCTGGAATACATTCTGTTAATTTGCATAAATTATACTTTCCATAGAAATTAACTCTGGGACATCCACCAAACAGATTCCCAATACACTATGACCTTCAGAGAACTTTTGGAGAATGCAGCACCGAACAAAAGATATTCACAGCTTTTTTGAAGAGGATGAACTACTTTGACCTTTACAGATTTGAAGAAAATTACTTTTCAAAAAAGAGATAATAGCTTTTGTTGCCTTACATTCCTAATCAATAAAAAAAAAAAAAAAAAATAGTTGAAGATAATATAAGCAATGAAGTTTTAGAAGTGTTGGTTGGCTAGGTAGCAAGTAAACAAGTGTTCAGAACATTCCTAGAGAAGATGAAATACTTTGATATCAATTGAATGAAAAGCATCTTTTAAAAAGGATAAGCCTTTGTTGCTCTTTATCGCACAACAACCAACCAATCAATTAATGGTTGGCTGGCTGAGAACTTCAAAAATTTTCGTCAAGTGTCCTAAAAGCTCGAGTTGGTTTTCTTCTTTTTTTAAAAACTATTCTTAACCTACAAAGATTGAGGTATCAAGTTTTTTATTATTATCGAACAAGTATTTCGGTAAAATTGCCGTTTTTCTATTTATTTAATGAGTAGACCCAAACTGGGTCGTTTGCAATATATGGAGGCTATATTGGAGGCGAGAAATAAAAGAATTTAAAACACCATTGAACGATAAGGAAAGTAAACAAAGATTAATATTTTTTGAAACATAAAAGAATTCCTATATTATAAAGTCTAATGCACGAATGTTATACAATGAAATAGAAAACAAAATTCCAAGATATGACGTATCCTAAATCTGTCTTTTATTATAAATGGAAAGATAACATTTTCTACTACAAATCCTGTATGTGCAACACAGACATTATTTTTTAAAAAAATATTGAATGTTCCAGATAGATCTAATATCATTGGGTGAGAATCGCATCTCGTTTCCTCTTCTATGAAATTCCTGCTGGTGTGAATTATAAGAATTACTAATGATAAATGGCAAAGAAATAGTTAAAATTCGACGTTTTAAAGAATTGGAACATTTCAAGAAATTTCACAAGCATTGATAACTATCCTGGGAATGACCTTACCCGAAAACATTAAACTTTGGTTCATAAAGTACTGCGTTTCATAGCTTCGGGACTGATGTAAAAAAAAAAAATGATTTTGTCAACAACTTGTGTACATTGCGGCGCAACCGAATCAGATGAATGTGCAGCTAATAAGAATTGTAAAGGAACCCATTCAGCTATTTCGCCACAATGTCTTACGTACATTAAAGAAAAACAAGTATTGCAATTAAAGAGTAGACACAGTATTTAAGATAACCGGAAACGAGATGATGATTTTGAAATAGTGATACTGAGAACTATTCCGCAGTATCAAAAGCTCAATTATAAGTAATAATATGCCAGAGAAGTGTTATATCAAAAACTTGAAAAAGTGTTAAAAATTCCTTTCAAACTATATTAGAAAAGCAAACGGCTTTGCTAATGGAAGTTTTCCAAGTAACAATGTTCACATATTTATACAACATTCTGGAATTTATCATTGTGCTACATTCCCAATCAGGGGGTAAAAAAAAGCACTTACATTACCAAATTGCCCGTTTTTCCTTCATACAGATAGTAACATAGAAAAAGGATGAGAATAAGCAAAACTTTGTTTATATACATCATTTATTTTTGCTTATTTGCACTGTTTATAAAAATAGGGAAGGCTGGAAATTATGTACGAGAGAAGAGAAGATGTAAAATTTTCTTTTTTCTCTTCTATTTATGAAATTTTTATAATAGATTTGTAGAGGTCTAAAGACTCATCTGTTTAAATATATACACAATATTATAGCACAATTTTGGCTGTTTTAGGAAACTTTCCTAACTGACAAGGGAATATTGAAATTTTCCAACAAAATTATTTTTAAGATTTTAAAGACAGTACAAAGATCTTTTAAGATTCTTAAGACAAACATCCGGAGGAGGATTGCTAATGGCAGTACCAAAGAATACCTGATCGACAAATTCCTACACAAATAGCGAAAGCTTAAATGCTTGTAATTAAAATAGAAATATTTCTTTCATGATTATTACCTACTCGATGAGAGGATTAAGCATTTCTTTAATGAAATCTTATTCGAATAATTCATTTTTGGGGACTCCCGTCATTTGATGTGGGGATCAGATCATTCTTCTAAATATAGTAAAGACTTTGTTGATTGGTTAAGGGATTCAAATTTTATCTTTAATATTACTGTTGCCACATCGGATGTTCCGCATAGAAGAGATGAAACTTATTTAATCGATCTCGCGGTATGTTAATCCTCCTTTTCAAGCTGCATAAACAGTTATGTTTTAAACTGCTCATTTGACTACGATTAGAGGATTCTCATCACTCAAGCAAAATAAGTGATTTTTTTTAAAAAAAAGAGTAGAAAAGCAATAAGGGATGAAACAAGCACAATTTATAATGAATAACTCAGAAGATGACACGATAAAACTCACTGAAACTGTTTCTAGAATAATTAAAAATAAAACACGAGAAATTCAATTATCAAACAGATAATTTCCATCATGGTGAAACAGCGCATATGCTATGATTTTTTCAGACTTAAGAAGTTGTTTACGGAAAAAGAACACTTGGAATATTTCCCCTCAGCTATGGAATATTCAAGCAAACTTAAGCTCACCAAGAGAATATAAACTGTGATATAGTATGTAACAATATATCTAATCCAAAAGAACTCTTTACGATATCATTTAGAAATTCTTTACTCATACAAATCCAGAATAAAATTTAAAATATTCAAGTTAATATTAGATATATAACACAGCCTCAAATTCAGACCAATATTTCTGCGGATTCTTTTGCATCCAATAATGTTTCTCTTGAGCAGCTTCCTTTGGATATACTCAGCAACGAAGACGATGAACCATTCAGTACCTCGGAAACCTCACAGACTTATATACACCTGGTTAGTAAAGGCATAATTCCCCCGAAGCACTTTAGTGATCTTTTTTCTTCCGTGGGGCTTACTGTCTTTGGTAAACACGAGTGACACGCTTCCGGAATACCCAAAAGATCCTTCTCAGTTTTCGAGCTTCCTTGTTGTTCAGACCAGATTATATCCTCTTTCCTCAAAAATTTTAATAACAGTCAACATACAATTGCTGTAAGCTATTTTCGACATTTATTTGAGAATTCAAGAGTATCTTAACCTTTGAAGCATGCAAACGTTTTTCAGATTCCACAGCCTTGCAAAAATAAAACTAAAATATTCTTATAGAGACGAACTTCGGTTCCTTCTAAAACATTCGAAATGATTTTAGATGGAAGCATTTCTTAGTTTCTGACAATAAAACGGAAACTCGATTTACATCATTATAAATTTGTTAAGCTTAAAGACTGCAGAACCATTACATATCTTATACACAATTAGTTTAGAAATCTATAGCGCTTATGATTCAGCGAAATTTGATGATCCTTTTTTTAATGTCTTCAACTGGGTATCACAGGAAAAATAGCATTTTGGATATACAATTTTCAATTGTGCAGAACATTTCAAATCCGATGGAGAGGTTGTCTGTCATGGAGAAAGATAATTTTGAAGAAAACACCTTAAGGTAATGTTCTTTCCTCCATATTGTTTAAAATCTACATGTAACAGGTCAATTGAAAAGTCCCCGGCCTGACACATAGATGGCACTACTAGAATTAAATCCATATGTTTTTTAGTTAGCCCTAACCCTCAAAAGATGCGTGTATAAATTTGACAGCTGTCGGATCATTAGTTTGTGAATTATAGTATTTTGAGTGAAGCAACTTTTGTTATTGTGAAAAAAATGGATAAAAAGGAATTTCGCGTGTTGATAAAATATTGCTTTTTGAAGGGAAAAAATACAGTTGAAGCAAAAACTT